>CM034149.1:86868026-87468026 GCA_019776745.2 Taxus chinensis
TATTCTGATCCTTCTTCTACCATTTAATATATGTCTTTGATGAGGACCTTCCCCTTAATCACTCTTCTTCTAGGAATACGTCACATTAGTGCTTATCAACTTACTCCATGTCACATGTAATTGACACAATTTTATTTTCCATAGCTGTAATTTTTGTGTAGAGGACCATTCATAATCAATGCACAATCAAAACAAAGCCAATATTTAATCTCTTCATGATCAACTACCTATTTTAGAACTTGTATAAGTTTGGTCTAATGGACTCCATAAGCCTCTTTAAACCCCTCAATCCTTTAGTTTTTATTCACTCTATGCATATACCATATTCATTGCTATATTTCTAGGCCATCACATCCATTTTATTGATTAAAAGAAATAAATTTAACTAACTTCCTTTATTTACCCTTGTTACCCTTTACTAGCTCACTAATGGTTTTGTTCAAGTCTAGTAAAATTTTCTCTTAGAAATCTTACATTGTCTTTGTATTTTTCCTAACACTATTCATACACTCCTTTCATGCTTATTAAACCTGATAAAACATAACTACCATGCCAATGAAACTCATTTTCTCTATTCATCACAAAATTATATTGAAAGTATTCAACTTTGTCTAAGAAACTACACATTGTTTTTATACTTTACCCCTCAACTATATCATCTATCCTTTCACTCTCTCTTATTTTGATTTAATACCAATAAATATCAATTCTATGATGGTTCTCAATGATACAATTCTAAAACTCACCATTAGCTCTCCAAATTATCCTTTCTTGCCTCAAGAACTTACTTACCTGCTTCACTAGTGTAACTTGGCTATAAGGATACCCATCAATATTTAATATTACCACTAGGTGTATTTCAATACCCCTAACATTTCCTCAAAATATTAGGGTCCAACTCTTCCTAAAACTTCTTAAACACTTCACTCTTTGGGTTTCTTGCTTCTAACCCATACTTAGGTCTATCTCATACATCTGTGATGAATATATTCATTTATAACAGGAATCAAAGCATAAATAAGGTGTTTCTGAGCACCCATTTTGGCAATTCATCTTTAGGGAAACATGTGGGTCTTAACTCAAGAGGGAAATAGTAATTCTGTTGTAAACAACTCCCCACAACTAGGCTTCATAGACTATGTTTAATACCCTCTTAAATACTGTCAAGCTTTACTATAAAATCCTCTAATGAAATTAAAAATTTATTGATAAATATGTTAGATAATTATTTCCTCATTACTCCTGTGAAATATTAGGTCTTAGTTTCATGTCTAGATATTTTTAACATGCAAATATTTGTCAAACCCTGACTATGAATACTACATTCCCGAGAGGCTTAATTTGATTATTAATTTCACAAAAACATGGCTCGAGGATTCATACATGGCATGTAGGACTATTTTGAACTCTCCTTGATTTCATAACATTTAATGAAACTCATTGCTTCATAAAACCTCCAAGAAAACATGGTATTAGTGATCATAGTTTGAAGAAATCAGGGTTTCACATAAGCATATACTAAGAAACATAGTTTAAAGTAAACATTTTTCATTCACCTTATCCACAGATTTCAAGATTCTTGAGGAGGATCTCCATGCATTCCATGCACCTATATCAATAATTATTAACACAAGATTTGATCATCTTATAAGGCACAATCCTAACTTCATGATCACCATGGATTCTTATCATATATGAATATAGTGACACAAGTCTTTTAACTTCCAAACTTGGTATTAACAAGATTTTACATCACTCCTTTTGAGGCTACTGGTACAAACTTCATAAGCGTAGTAAAAAATAAGACTTCAAAAATAGCCTTTCAATATTCATCCACTATTAGGCACTGTCACAATTTATGATTAAGCTAAAACAAAGTATAACAATCACATTACTAGCCATGCATGAATTGAAGGAGAGGAGCCTCATTCATAACTTCAAACATAGAAAAATGCTCTATGAGACATAGTTACACATATGTAGATCTTTATATATTCATACTTTTTCATACTTCATACAAGTATTATGCTTCTCTCCTTACTACCTCTTCCTTCTCAAATGAGGAAGGAGTTTTTCAAAATTGCACTCCCTCTTCTAAAACTTGAGCTTACACCTTAACATACCCTAATTACTCTATTGTAACTCCTTTTATACCTACCATGACTAAGTTTCTACCTTGTGGATTTTAAAATTCTCATTACAAGGTTTGTATATTCCTTTGCACATAATGCTAAGCATCTTAATGATGCCTTACACACACAAGACACCACTCATGCCAATGTATCATTTATAATAATCTAACCACACCTAATAACACTTAACTCGCCCCTTTTTGACCATACACACATTACAAGTATTTTAATATTCAAACATCCCTTTTTGGAGGGAAAACAAACAAGAGTAAAAATTTGAATTTTTTCACCTTCCTTACTAACTTGAAAGTACTCATAAGAAGTATTTTGAACCTATGAATCTCTTTAACACTCACATTAACATCAAGGATATTTAATTATTGCAATTTAATGTTTCTTCATGGATTCTCCTGCATCATACTCCCAAGGTGGAGAAAATAATTCCATCATATGCTTTGCCTGCACAATCATGTTCTCAGCTGATTCTTCATCTTCATAACTTTTATTTAGTCTTGTCTTCTTTCTTTCACTATCTTTGTATCCTTCACAACCACTAGGGTCCCATGTAACAAGTTTTTGTCTTCCATTTTCTTTGACTCTTCTCCAATTCTCTTTATTCTCCATCTTTTCTCCTATCATCTTCAAATATTCATGTTCCATACCTTCACATAAAAAAGATTAGAACAAAAAAATACATGCTTTCTTAGGTTCAATGATACTTTCCATCAATGCACACACCATGTCCAACTCATACTCATCATTTGTTTTGTCAAAACCTTCATGTTCTTTCTCATTCAATAGTTCACGGTCAATTTTCACTATTTCAAGTTGTCTTATCTCTAAATTTTCTTGCTCTTTGTTGTCATTTTCATCACCATATGTCCATAAAATTACCTTTGTCTCATCTTCACCTGCAAATTTTATCTTACCATCCACCTCATCTAACCAATATTGTAAAATATCATCAATATCATGTAAAAACACTTCATTACATTCTTGCTCACCAATATCAAATTCCCAATCTACATTACTTCTTACAATTTCAAAGAATTCACCCACTCCATTTTTAATGTCAAGTAACAAGGAATCAAATGTACTCACCTTACATTATTTTTTTTATAAGCTTACCTCTTGAATTTGATTGCTTTCCTTGAGTGTTTCACTCTTTTCTTGCTCAGTGCTTATCTCTTTCTTCTTCCAAATCATATTCTCTTCCTTTTTATTCTCTTGCACATTCAAGAACTCTTATTTATCTCTCTTATGTTGCTCTTGTTCACTCTTTTATTTACTTGATTTTCCTCTTCTTTCTTTAAAATAGCTTTTCGTGCCTTGACTTTGCTCTAAAATTTCTTCATAATCTTCATTCTCATGTCCTTCTTGACTCAACTATACATTTCCTCCATTTTCTTCCCTTTTCCATCCTTTTTTTATCAATCCTTGACTCTTGCCTTTATCCTCTTTAGATTTTTCATTTTTCAAACTTTCCAATGACTTTCCTTTCATTTACACTCCATTTATTTTATTGCTAGTGCATTCCTTTAACTGATTTGAACCTGTACCTATCATGAGTAGATCCTCAATCCTTTGTATTTCCTCATACAACAATATTTCACTCTCCTCTTCACTGCTTAATCAAATTTAGGACTCATTTGGTTTATTTATTCATTGAAATCACATGATAGTGTACTAAACTCATCTTTCACTTTCTTTTCCTTCACTTCATTTTCATATTTACTCATTTTTCTACCTTCCTCTTCTTGAATTTGATTCACATGGTCATCATCATGTATGTTAGTTTTCATTGACAAATTATTTTCACCTTGAAATGATTCATTATTTTCTTGCTTACCTTGGTCTTCACTTGACAAGCCCTTATGAGGCTTCATTGTTCTTATCTTCTTTATTTAACTCTCCACACTTGTTTTATTTTCCCTTTAGGATGATATGTACATGTAGTTTCAATATTCCTTCTTCTTTCATAGGATATTTTGTGCTTAGAAACTCTTTCTTCACTCTTCATTCCTTGGTCACCTTCACTGTATGCTTTTCTCAAACTGAAATCTGATATTTTTCCTTCATTTCCTTCTTATTTTACGTTACATACCACATCCCCATTATCAAATTTCTTAAATTTTATCCCTTGTTCAAAAACAAATGATTTGCTAAGCATTTTAGGCATGATATATCTATACTCATTTCTTTATATACCTTCTTTTTACCCCAAACATGTCGGCCTATTACCTAGTATGCATTAAGTGCTCACCCGAGGCATGTGCAGACTCTGAGCCCTTACTTTATGTGATCTTCGTGAGAATGATACTCCATTGATTGGAGAATGAGTTCAAAAAATGCAAACATAGACATTCACTCAAAAACTAAGATACAGACCACATATCTATGCACAAATGCATCATAAATGGAAATGAACATTGTAAATAAGCATAATGAAACTAGATCCAACTCAGAATAATATAAAGAACATAAGGGTTTAAATTTTTTAGCATGAATAACTAGAATCACACACTATATATTGATTTATAAACATTTACAATGGCTCCATTACATCATGAGGGTCATACAGATCGAATACATTAAGGGATATTATCTTAAACCCTACAAAATAATCTATAGAGAGAGATTTATTAGTTATTCTACCCATTACAACCCTTATTCATACCCAAATCCATGCCTAAAATGCTTCAAAACCCTTCTTGCAAGCATTTCTATAGCACCTTGTTACTAACTAAAACCCTCCTTAACTCTTCATTTCCCCATCACTTCATTCTCAATCTCTTATCTCTTCATTTCGGACCCAAACACTCCTTTAAATAGGATTTGGATGCACCTCCTTGGTTTCCTTCATGAGTAGATCTCATGCCAAGTGGAAGTGTTGTCCTCCATGGTTGAATGCCTATGTCAGTTTGTAAATGCCTCCACTACCTATAATGATCATCTTGGGAATATCCCTTATGTGGTATATTCTTTTCTTGACCTCCAAGGCTCCAAACTGGCACCTTATCCATTCATGACACCTACTTGGGATTTTCATGTGTTTCTCATGTGATAAATCCTTCAAAATATGGATAAATCCCTAAACATTTTAGCTTCCGCGTGGGCCAACCTCTTCTACTACACACCTTTAACTTGTGCACTTTTTCCTAAGGACCTTCCTTCTTTATAACCTTCCACATACAATGACTTCTTCTATAGGACTTAGTTGATTTTTGGGCCCAACATTACCCCACATTACCCATGTTGTCTATCCTCGGAAACACCCTGGCCTTGCACCAAAGAATAAAGAATAGGGAAAATGGAAAAGTCTTTGATTGAATAAAGAATGGAATAATGGAAGAATAAAAGAATCATGTTATTGATGCATGAGAAGTGGGAAATATTTCTTCACTTGCACTTCAATCTTACCTCAAGAATCCACCTCACTCTTCTCCTACTAAAGTAAGTCACCCACCATCCCACTAACTCTGACAAAACTCATCTCATACCCCTTAGCCTTCAGTGTATCTTCAATGATTTTCATCTTCTTATTAAGGTCTCCAAGTGTGTCCATCCCGTGAGTGACTTATGGTACAAATATTTCAGTTTAATTTTAATTGAAACCCTTAAGGTTTCGATCTCCTCTAATTTCTTCTGTACCTCAGCCAAGATCCTGTCCCGCTCTACTCTATTGCCCTTTTTTTTCTCTTGAAATTATTTTAGATCCGATTCATGGTTAGCAACTAATATTCTTTCTACTTTGTCCTTATCTCCATAGTTATCATATTAAACTTCTACCATTTGCATCACAGTATTTACTAAGGTAAGGATCTTGGAGTACCGAGTTAGTATCTCCCCAGTCTTAAAATTTTCTTCCTTCTTCTCACATGCCATTACTTCTTCTATTGATTCTAATGTAAGTGGCTCCATCTCTATGGTGAGTATGCATGCTAAGTCTTCCAAGGAATGCATTTTTGACTCATATTTTTTCTTAGACGGGGCCAAGTTTGAGTACTTTAAGATATGACATATGAAATGGCCCCTATCTTCTTGTGAACTTTACACACCTTTTCCTTTTCATCCATTAGTTTACACCTTAACTATGCACTTATCAATTTCTTTTGTTTTATCTCCATGTCCCTCTCAATGATCTCCTCACTCTTTTTCTCAATATCCTCCTACAAGATCCTTATTCTATCATTTCTACCGAAGATTCTTTCTTACATATGCATCGATACTTTGTTGAGCGCATTGTAAACTTTCTCATCTGACAGCTGTAGGGTATTTACAAAAGGTTTTATTCCCTTAGTTTCTGATGTACTCATAAATACATCATAATTTACCTCGAACTCGGTCTCATCAACGTGGAACTCAAAATCCCAAAATAGAATTTTCCTCGTGTATGGATATGCACCCTCTTCATCAAAATAAGACCAAGTGAGGAGTTGGTTGATGGGCATAGTACTTTGGAAGCACACATAATACCTTTCTTGGATCATTAATATAAGTCATATCATGTTCCTACACCGCTATTATGCCCTTACCACCTGTGCACATTGTCATTGGTAAGCTTACTACTAAGCTAGGGTTTTTGCCTATGCTCCCATACTCCTTTCCTACACTTGCACTCTCCTCAGTTTCCTTCAGCACTTCTTTGGTGATTCTCTCTACTTCATGCTCCACCAACTGTTGGATAATACTCACCACCTCCCTCTCTATAGTGTTATCTATCTACTCCTCGGTCAGGGTCACAGTATTTTAATCACACATGTTTACCTCGTAACTTCCTTCTTCTTTTTTGTTCCCTCCCAATAATTCTTCTCCTCTTCATCTCCTTTTTATCCAGACTCATGTACATCATACATAGGAGGATTCTGAGCTTCCTCATGATCTTCATTGTCTCCTTCATTTACCTCATTAGAATCATCATCCATGATGCTCTTTTTCCTCTCTAAGACTGAACCTTTCCCCACCCTTTGATTTTTATTTACTGGTGACTCTAACACAAGGGAATCCTCCTTCTCAGGTGACTCTTCTCTCCTAGGAGACCCTTCTTTCTCTAATGAATCCTTCCTAATGGGAGACTTCTTCCATTGAACATAGGTACTTGTACCCATGCCTGTCTCTTTTACCCCTATGGTTTTCACTGTATGCGTGTTTTGCACCTTCTCTACAGGATTCTCTTCCTATTCTCTCTTCTTAATTACTATCTTCTTCTTCCTCTCGATGGGGTCCTCAAGAATTAAGACGTCATCCTCAACATAAGCACCCTTCTCAAACTTGGGCCTTAGTTGCACATACACCCTTGTCGCCATCCTACCTGCAATATATAATGTCACTGATTTTACCATAAGATATGTACTTTTCTACATAGGAACTATTTTTGGGATATGCCAAGGTCAGAAACATTTCACAGTGATCTTGATCTACAACACTTAGATCAAATCGTAGCTTCTTCACCTCCTTAAACCTATTTACCATTCCTTGAAAATATTGTGATGTAAAGGAGAAGGGTAACTTACACTTAGGACCCTTGATGCCATCTATCAAGGTAAACCTACTGATACAAAAGTGCTGGTATACAGTGAATTTAGCTTCTCCATCCAATACTATAGGAAGTTTTTTTGGTATCCTCCATTCAGCTCCAAATGTGTCATGCATCCATTTATACCATTTTTCCAAGTGTTCCCTTTGAAAGGTCATCATGATGTCACAAGTGTAATCTTCAAACCTCTGTGTATGAGAGGAGTTCTCATCTGGGAACTCCCAAAAAAACATATCTAGCCCATTAGGAACTCCAATTTTTGAAAGGACAGTGGTAAGGAGGACATTACCGAATATTATCTTCTCCCCATTGCATGAAACATCAATAATCTCCTTCATAATGAAAGTTGAGAGGTTGTAAATGGTTCCCTCGAGATCTTGCGGAATAAATTCAACCAAATTTTTTTATTTGCATCCATCTCTCATGCCCATTCAGATTTGTCACCAAGCACGCATCCATCCTCATAACAGGGTTAGTGATTGTAGTGATGTCAAAGTATTGTGAACCCTTCTTGTAATCATATGCATCAATAGTTTTCTTGATGTCCTCATTTTTGTACAAGTCCTCATCCAATAGCTCTCCCTCGCAGATCAGGCTAGTGAACTTAGAAATCAACTGTGGGGTTATGGGCATCCACCTTCCTACAAAATAGAAATAGTCCTCATGTATGCGTGACATTAACCATTGGTATAGTCACTCTTTTTTTCCAAAATAGGTCAACTCATAAAGTTGCAGAAGCCCAACCTTCTCTAACTTCATTTTTACTTCATCATCATAGATGGGTTTCCCATTTGGCATCATGTTTTCCATAGGGAAAACCAACTGTAGGGTCATCTCGTTTTCTATGGATCTCATGTGATGATTGTAATCACTCACTGCCATCTTCCTTGTATGAGATACCCACTATTTCCCTAGAAGCACACCATGTGGGGAATGCATCTTTGCATACCATTATTTTTTGAAACTTGTGGAAATGGTTAGTTTTCCTTTTCCCTTTCCCTTTCCTTTCTTTAGTGAAGTGGTTGCTCCATTCCTTAGTGTCAGTTTTCTCTTCCTCAGTCCTCTGTAGTTTCTCCCTTGCATCTAGTTCTATTACTTCTCAAACCCTTGGCTCTCCTTCTATGAAATTTCCATGGAAGCCCATGCCCTATCTTGTAAACCCTAACCTAGAGCACTTCCTTTCCATAAGACAATGTATCCAACCATGGGAATCCACAAATAAAATCTTCCATGTATGCCCGTGAACTTTGCCTCCACATTGGTTCACAATTCCTTCGATTTCTTCAACTCTACACACTACTCTTCCAAAATTCTTCGTGAGAATCACCTTAAAATGCAATAACTTCTTCAATAAAAAAATACAAGGTGAGAAAATACCTCACCCCGACCTTCTATTTATAACTTTTTACTTTTTCTGCATAAACTATAATTCCACCTACCAATGTACAAACACATTAGAGTCAAATTTTTCCAACACCATCCTTCCACACATTCTATCCAATAATTTTCCTCCACACACAAACCTACACAAGTACTTCCACAACCTTCTAGTGTATAAATTCCTTGACCATAGAATTTTTCATACCTTCTCCTACGCTGAAGTCAATCTTCCTCTATGTCTTAGACAAATTTCTTTCCATTTCCTACCTGATGTTAATCCTATGCTTTTTACCCTTGTACGTGGTTTCTCAAAGCCTATTGACACCGATCTCCTCTAATGATCACCTCTGTTAAGCACCTTCATTTGAACCCATGCTTCATTTACTTCACAACCTGAGCCACCACATCAACATTTATCTAGGCAGTTATTCCAACACTTACCACGTCCTACTCACTTCCCCTTTATGTTTAACCCCACGCTAAAAAGATATGTGGTCCTCTGTGCATAACATCTTGATGATGTAATTAGCCACTGGTGCTCACACGTGCCGAAAAAAACCCAAAAGGAACAAAGTAACGAGAAAGGTAAACAAAAAGAAAAGAGAATGCATGAAGGGAAATCCTAAGATAACTAGCAACAATGCCTTATTTACAAACACCCAGGAGCCTTATTTATAGTAGGGCTTCAACCTACTTCTATTAAAATACCTGGGAATTCATGTTTCATCCAACGCCTAAATCAAGTATATGGGTAATATAATATGGTCCCAACCAATGGACCTTGAGCTTCTCAGGATGGCACAAGAACTTAGAATCATAAAGTAAAACCATCTACCCAACCTCAAATTGTTTATTCTTTATGTGACGACCATGTTAGGAATTTTATCTTGCCTTCTCAATCTCTTAACTCCATCTAGAAAGGGATTTTATTTCATCCAACTGCATCAACTTGTCAATGCACTCTTGTAATGCCTATTCATCGGCCAATCCTCCTACATGTGCAATACACAAAGAGCGTAGCATGAAATCTACTGAAAAAATAGATTCAGTGTGAAACACCAATTGGAATGGTGTGGCTTTGTTTAATCTCTTGTAAGTTGTTATATAAGCCCATAGCAAAACTGAGACTTTGTATTCCCAATCCTTCCTTCCAACATCACAAATATTGGTAAGTGTATGACTCAATATCTTGTTAAATGCCTTAGCAATCCCATCATCCTAAGGGTGATAAGGGATAGTCTTGTGATGAACCACCATGAATTCTGCCAATAAAATCATGATTGTCTCATTCAAAAAATGAATACCCCGGCCACTAGTCAAACTCAAAGGGCACCCATACTTATTGATTATATTTTCCCATGGGAATATTGTTGTTGTGGCCACCATGCAATCCCTCGTAGGTGTTGCCTCCACCCACCATGTTAGATAATCAGTCCAAGTAATGATATAGCGCAAACTTTTCCTTTGCACTATAGGTGAAATACGGCCTACAAAGTCAATTTCTTATTTCTTTAATGGTTCAACTCTAGTTATTGGTCTTAGTGGAATTTCCTCCCTTTTTCCTAGCTTACCAAGGCACTAACAATGATCACAAGCCTTGCAATATTTGATATAATCCTTGTAATCTGTCTCCCACCAAAGGCCAGCTAAGAAGATCTTGTACACAATCGCATTCCCCCTACAATTCGACCATGAGATTCTTCCATGATTGTATTACACTCATTCTCAAGCACGCACTGACTTAAAACCTCATCATGACCTAGCTTGTATAAGTCTTTACTAATTAACATGTAGGGCGCATCGTGTATGGCTAACTGCTTCCTTTCCAAATTCTTCATTCCCTTCGGCACCACACCAGCTTTGAGAAACACGGAAATATATTCAAAGTCTTAGGGTGCATGTTGCAATCTAAATAATTGTGCATCTTCCATTATATACCCAATGCTCTTTGCATCCTCTCCTAAGTCAATCCTTGATAAATGGTTAGGCCCCAAATTACTCTTACCTGGTTTTACAACAACCGTAAACTCAAACACCTAAAAAAATAGAACCCACCTGCATATGTGCCCTTGTAATACAGGATTGTTCACCAAGTACTTTAATGTCATGTGATCTCTGTAAAAGATAAAAATCATTGCTAGTAAATACTACTTGAATTTTTGTAGCACGTAGATAATTGTTAATGCCTCGTACTCTATGGTAGTATAATTTTGTTCTACTGGGGTTAGCTTCCTACTAGAAAAGCATAAGGGATGGTTAACAATTCCCTCTCTAGGTTGTACTAAGATTTATCCAATTGACATCCTTGAAGAATCAACATATACATGGAATGGATTATCCGAAGAGTGAAAGCGTAATATGGGTGTAGTGATAAGCCTATTCTTCAATGTGTCAAATTCCATCTATTGTTCCTCTCCCTAATGAAATGTACTTTTGTGCTTCAGCAACTCCTCCAATGGTGCAATGATCTTAGCATACTCCTTAATAAATTTCTGGTAATACCTTATATGCCCAAGGAATCCATGCACTATGCTCTAGCTGGTAGGCTCCCTTAATCCCACAATAACGGAAACTTTGGTAGGATCCACTAAAAACCCATCTTTACATATGATATGTCCTAACACGGTGCCAAATGAAGTAGCAAAAACACATTTGTTAATGTTGAGATATATACTCAACTATTGGAATATTTCAAACATCAACATCAGATTGTCACAATAATCACTCACCAATCCATATATTGTCCAGTTATCCAGGTATACTTGTAGAAATTTATGGATGAAATCTTGAAATTCCTGAACCAAAATATGTGAAAACATAGAAAACACATTCTTCAATCCAACAGGCTTGACCATATAGGAAAAACTTCCCCATTTAGTGGTGAATGTTGTCTTTTCATGGTCCTCATTTGTAATTCTAACCTGATGATATCCTAAGAATCCATCTGTGAAATAATAGATCTCATTTCTGGCTAATTCTTCTAGAATTACTGTTATCACTGAATCACAGCACCCCTGGATGTTGATCAGATTTCTAGTTTGATCACTCTAATCATCCAGTGTGATTGGATAACATGGGTACTATCTCCAAGTTGTGGGACTTGCTACTTGAGATAGACCTCCAGAGAAAGCTGGTTCTTGCTCCTAAACTACCTGCCACAATCTACTCTAATGCAGGATAAGCTAACTATTCTAATCTAAATTTTTAAGGGACCAGGGATAGAGAATGCATAAAATGAAAGCCTACACTAAAGTGGTGATACACCAGAAAAGGAGGGTGGGAGAGTAATCTCCAAATGTGTGAAATACAGAGGCAAAGTGCACACTAGAAGAGGTGATGACAGTTCACCATGATCCAGCAAAATGCATTCACAGCAATATTCCAAGCACACACAATGATAATGAATTCCTGCAAGAACATAATAAAAAGACACAATATACTTGCAGAAAGATTAAAGGGGCAAGAAGAATGCAAGAAAACACAGCAGGGGAAGATACATCCACAAACTTGTATTTTATTGCTTCCTGGTATGCACAATTCAGTCTATTACAAGATAAGGGCCTGGATCACCATGCAAGGAGTCCACTACAAGGGCCTGCAACACACTGGCTTCACAAAGCAATTTTGGTAGAGCTTTGCTACCCAAAAACTCTCTCCTTTACAATGAGCCCAATCACTCCAATTTATAGAAAAAAGAGAAGGAAAAGAGAAGGAAAAATGGAAATCCCAAAATCTGTCCTTCAACCACCTGTAAGAGGCATTAAATTGAGTGGAATGGGCATACATTACTTGAAAAAGGGTCCCCATACTGTCCCATGAGCTGCAGCAGAGAAGGAATGATGACCATGCCTCTTAATTGCACTCCCAGCTACTAAATAAAACACTGTTCTGAATCCGGCCACGTTTTCTTAAAAAACTAGATCAATTTCTGATCAAATCTGAAATTTATTGATTTCTGTGCATCGGGCTCGGAACCACGGTTCCAACGGTACCAATTTTGTGTGATTTTGTTGAGAAATGCAAAAGTTATGGCCTTCTGAGTGCGGGCAGCTATTTTGGGCCTGGCAGGCGTTTTCTGTCATCTGACGGGAAAGAGCATTGACTGACTGGAGCCGAATATGTTTCTTTTATTTAGATATATCTACCCTCATTAAAATTAAGAAATCCAGTTTTTGTGGCGTAGAGGACGTCGTGCTCATTCCAGAAAGTCCAATTTTGTGAAAATCGGAGCTCGGAGTCAAAAGTTATGGCCGATTGAAGTTCCACGGGTCAAATGTTGACTTTTCTCCTCTGCCTTCGGCCATTTCGGCTTTTCGCGTCCCACGCGTCCCTTTGTCCCATTTGGCACAGTGCTCCTTGTGCTGATTTCAGGCGAACCGGCCGGTTTGCGCCCATTTGGCCCGCGCGTCCCATTTGCTTTCGGACCGTCTGGGACAATTTCGCCCGGTTCGGCCGGTTCGCGCCCTTTTGTCCCAACTGTTCCGGGACAAAAGTTCTCATTTCGGCCGATCCGGCCGGTTCGCGTACTTTTGGCCCGCGCGTCCCAAACCTTTTCGGGCTGCCTTGACTCATTTCGCTCGGTTCGGCCGGTTCGGGTATTTTTGACCCAAACGTCCCAGACTGCCCCTCTCAGCAGTTAGTCGATTTTTTCTCTGTCGATCCGGCATTTTGCGCCCGCCGTGTAATTTTGGCCTGATTGTCCCTGCTGCGTTTCAGACTGTCTGTGCTGATTTCAGGCGAACCGGCCGGTTCGCGCCTTTTTGTCCCAAACGTCCCGGAGGCGACCTTGAGCAAGACTTAGCCAATTTTTACGATTTTTCCTGGATCGACCTATTTGCCTTCTTGAACCTTTTTTCACATTTTCTCAGAACTTACTCTCTTCCTCTTGGACAGGGGAGTTAGACAAATATGAGGGGACCCTAGAAACATGACTTTTCACCCTGAATCAATATAATTGCTTGCATGTTATCAAAATTACCTTGGTGGTGAATTTTGGATAACAATTACTTCGGTGAAGGGGGTTATAAAAGGATCAATGACACACACCACATTAAAATCCCTAAAATCAATACAAATCCTTATCCTCACATCCTTCTTAATGTTGATGACCATTAGACTTATCCACTCTAATTCCTCAATAGCCTCAATGATACCTAATGCGGTCATCTTCTCAATCTCCTCCTTGACTTTGATGAGAATATTCATATTCATTTAATAAGGTCTCTTCCAAATTGGGTGCATACCTTCCCTTAGCACTATCCATAACCTTATGCATACTGAAAATATTGTTAACATCTAAATTTTCTACCTCTTCACCATCTATCATGTAGACCAATTTTTCTTTCTCCTTTTCCATGCATCCACGTTCAAGTTGTACCTTCTCTGATTCTTTCTCATCGAAGCATGCTTCCAAGCCAGGTTCACCCAAAAAAAAACAGTATTTTGTCCTCTGTCATGACACTATCCCATAGTTAGGTGTTTAACAACTTGTATCACCTCATTCGCCAATGGTTTAGTACTCCAATACTTGAAAGCTTGAAGGAGATCATTCATCAACTCCTGCTAGTTTCCTATCTGATGGCACAACTCTGAATGAATGTACCATGCACTTGTGTAACCTTGTAAGGTGGAGTAAAGCTTATGCACCCATAAAGATGGAGGTAAGGCTTCTGCGCCCTATATCTAGGCCTTTTCACATGTCTAGACATGAAATGAGGTGGGTTCCTTCCCATGATAGTTTTGTATAGCAGTAGGTGCATTTCTTTGGAGTAACCTAATAAAGAACGTGATTCACACCTCATGTCACTCTAGAAGGATATCATGATGGGTCACCCACCAACGTGCTATGGTCCCAAGAAAATTATAGCTAAGCATAATTCTAATTTCAATATCACATCTCCATTAGGTCTCCATTTCTCATAGGAAAACATCAGGGTTGGCTCCCCTAGTATAACTTGGTAACTTTTTTCCTCCTAGGTTCTTGACTTAGCACACCTTTGTTACTCTCATCATAGAGCCTCTTAATTGTCTTCCGAATAACTCATATGTCCCATGTGCCCAATTGTCACATGCCACACTAGTTTTATCACTTATAGATTAAGCATCTTCCTATTGAATAATTGCTTCTTTTGTTGGTTGCACAACCTCAGGGTCCTTGATAGTGCACACATAGATTCTATCTAGGTCTTCTTCTCCCAAGGCCTCAATATAAGCTATTGAATTTCCATCCGTTAAAGGAATGATAACACATTCCTCCTTGTTCTCAAAAATTATATACCCCCTATTGAAACATAAGTCAACATTGTTCTTATAGTACCGGGAACACCCAATTAACATTGGAAAGTTTTCTACCTTAGCAAACACCAAGAATTCAAAGTCTCTAGTGAATTTCACCCCTTAGATAGTGATAGAAGCATCCTCTGAAACACCAATGGGAATTACCTTTGTCTTATTAGCCATATACAACACATTTGAAGATGGTTGTAATGGGGGCCTTCCCATTTGGTTCCAAATGTCCAAGGTGAGAAGATTAACTTCCACACGCATTTCAATTATAATATTACTTAGGAGCAATTCATCAACAACTACATTCAAATTAATATCCTTTCCATAATCAAGGTTTTGAGGAGGTATATTAGCATTCAAAACCTACCTCTCGCACTCTCCTCTAGCTCTTGGTACTTTTCCCCTTAGCCACTCTCCTAATAGAAGGATGATATTCTCCTATATCAACATCTTACATACTTCCCTGACTTCATCTTGTAGACACCTAAAATTGGTTATCCAATTTAGTGTCCCTCGTGCGCGTTTTCTCTCTCAGGTAACCTGGGGCACGTTTATATCACCACTATCCCCTTGGGATATTATTCAATTTGGGATTTAAACACCTATCCTAAGTTTAAATTCACGCCATTAGGTTTTTCCCGTGAGTGATTAAATATTAACTATTTAATTACACCTTTTCACATGTATCCTAACCACTTATCTACCTCATATCTATTCTATCCATATATCCCCCCTATTTATCCTCCTCCCAAAGTGGGATATTTCCCGTATTTGAGGTGGAGGGATCAGTCTTATATTCCCAGAAATTACTCATTTTGGCCGTCTCGGGAGTCTGTTCTGTGATCGGCACCGATCGGTACTCAGTCGATGCCAATTTTTCGGAGTGGCACCAATTATAAATAGAAGCCCAGAACTCAATTCTGGGGGACACACAGAGAGAGACAGATCGTGAAAGAGACACATATTGTAAGAGAGAGAACGAGAGATCTTTGAGCATCGAGCGTAAGCACTATCTATCGAATGAGAGTGAATCTTGTCCAAATCAATCCCTAAGAGGAGCACCGTTACTCTGCTCTTATCACATCAACATCGTATGTCTCCATTGATTTTCTGGTGACTCTATTCCTGTACCCAGCACAGGTGCAGTCTTGCCAGTATCTCTCTGGCTTCTGCAGATCCAACAGACGTTGACAATCTTGCCTTCATTTTCTGATTCCCAAATCTTCTTGCATTTTGTCTCGGATCGACGCCGATCTTTATCAGTCGACGCCGATCTGGACCAGTCGACACCAATCTATATCAATCGACGCCGATTCTAATAATCGACGCCGATCATCCTGCAGATAGGTAAAAGGACACAGGTAATACAAATCCAGCTTTGTTTTCACAGTTCCCTGTTTTCTGTTGCTTTCTGTCTACTGTTTAGATTCTGTTTATTACTTTGATCAGAAAATCTAGTCCTGTACGTACATCTTTTATCATGTATGCTTCTTTACTTAATTGAAAATGTGGACTGATATCCGCCGAGGGAGCTTATCGCTTCCCGGACCTGCTTCTCAGGTAGTCCACCTAAATATCTTTTAACATGGTCTTTTTTGTCAAGCATCGGTGTCTCGCAGGTTACTTGGATCTACTGTGTAAAATTGCTCATGTGTGCCCGTCTTATCTACATCGGCTTCCTCATCCATCTACATCTTTGGATCTTGTCCATCAGGTATCGATTTCATTGGAGTTTTTCAGGGTTTTTGTGTTTAGTTTGGTGCATTAACTTGGGCAGGTAACAAGCGCAAAATTATTGATCAACATTCTGGCACGCCCGGTGGGACCTAACCAAAGTCCCTTATTGGTAAGTTCATCTCTTTGCTAGTTTTGAGCTTCGTTCTTTTTCTTCACTGATTTTTATCAGTTCTGCTTGAGTGTTTCCTTTCATCGTTTCAATCTTATTTCTTTCATTTCTGAATTTGAAAAGTTAGGTCCTTTCTTTTCTTACAAATTTCAATTCCAATTTCTATTTATAAAATTAGTAAATATTTCATTTTGATTTCAAGATTGCATGTTTGATCCATCTCTTTATGCGAAATTGTTATTTCCTTGAAATTTTTCTAGTTCCTTAAAATAGAAATTTTTGTTTCACCATTATCTGGATATATCTTTCTGGATTTTGTTTTAACCTTTTTCTTGTGGAGCACTTTGCTTGTTCATGGGATTGTTTGAGGGGAAGAGCTCAACAACGCACTTTTTGAAGTCCACACACCTTGGAGAGCTAAATCTACAGGTATTTCTCTTTTACGGTGTTTTCTCTTTTTTAGGAACTAAAAAAAAAAAGGGATAGATTGATCCCTTGAAGGACAGCTACCCATACAATCAAATGAATCAAAAGATATAGACCATGCCCTCGAAGGATGACTATCATTAAAATTCAAAATACAAACCACTCCCTTAAAGGATGGTTGTTTCTCAAAGGAATACTCAAGGCTTCTTGCATTGATCAGCCTTTCAGTCAGTTTATACATTTTTTAGCATCACTGAAAGACTTCCCGTATTGATCAGTCTTTCCATATCTAGCAAACTTCCCACATTGATCAGTTTGCTTTTCTGCCAAAAATCATGAAGCTGAGATATAAGACCTTTTGTCGATCATATGGAGAATCCTATTTTCCCAGTATGAACATGTATTCTGTCCCTTGTAAATTTCGACAAGATGCTTACTTCCTGCTCCTCCCATTTCCATCCTAAATCTGGTTTGCAACTAGTTAGTGTCAGACTTATTTTAACCTCATTTAGGGCCTTGTACGCATGATCTTTTGGGTTTCCTATCCAGATTCTATTTATGGTCGGTAGGGAGTCCAGCTTATCATTTTTCTTCTTATCTGGGTGTATATTCCTTCTTTCTAATCAAGGTCGTTTTCATTACGTCCTTGGCTCTCACAGTGAATATTTCTGATTATTTCATCCAGTTAAATTACCATTTAACATGTCAATTTAATCAAACTTTATCATCTATCTAATTTCATCTTATCTACTTTGACATATCAAAGCATGTATTGTCAACACATGTGGATCTACCTATCTATTTTCATCAAAATTAAATTAACATCTCAAACATATCGAATCTATCAATCCCATCTATCCATCTATCCATCAAACCATCTAAAAACTTGTACATCCAAGTTACACTACATCTATTTATATCTATTTTTCATCAAAATTAAATCCATACATCAATCACATCTATCCATCTATCCATCAAAACATATAAAAATATGTACATCCAAGTTACACTACATCTATCTATATCTATTTTTCATCAAAATTAAATCCATACATCAATCACATCTATCCATCTATCCATCAAAACATCTAAAAATATGTACATCCAAGTTACACTACACCTATCTATATCTATTTTTCATCAAAATTAAATCCACATATCAATCGCATCAAGTTACATCACGTCTATCTATCCTCTATGTCTATGTTCATCCAATCACATCTATTTATCATCTCTCAGCATATGGCTACATCCATCACAATTACGCTACATCTATCCATGTATATCAAAATTAAAAGCAGGAGAACAATCATATGACAAAGGAAATGATGAATATATATATATATATATATATATATATATATATATACATGAGTGTCTGTACAGCAAAAAATGGGTGGCTCTCAATCAAGCCATCTATACAATGCCTTCCAATCGAGGCTACATCACTACATTGATACAAAATACATCAATCCCTATATCGTAAAATCTGATGCGTGGAGGACACTATCTCCTCCACCCTCCTCTGGACCAGGCTATCTCTCCTGGCCGCCACCTATCGAGCTAGACGCACCTGCTACTGGAGGCCTCTGCCCACCTCGATCTCTCCTGGTGCTCCCTCCCTCTGATGCCCCGCTCGCTGTGGCTGTCACTGATCTCCTCCTCGCCCCATACCGAGGCACATCTGGGACATGCTGCACTAGGGCATCCTCGTAGTATCTCACCTCAGCGAGGAGAGACTGATATGTGCTCAAGCTCACGGTACCAAGTGCTCATAGTGGTGCTACTGGTGCTGCTAGTGCTACTAGTGGTGCCCCTCCTATGGTCGTGCCCTGTGTCCCAGACTCTGACATGGTACTTGTCTCCCCATATTTGGCCCTGAGGGCCTCCCTATGTCAATGGTAGTGATCCCTTTGTTGGATTACTGTATCTCGCTCCTGGCGAGTGGTGTCTCTCTCCAAAATCAGGGCATCCCTCTCCAATGTCAGAGCTCTGATCTCCTCGAGAGCCGCCTAGTGTGTATGTGTCAGGGTGGCATGCTCTCCCTCCAATCTCTCCAGCAGTGTAGCCATATCCTCCTCACCGGCATCTATAGATGCCGGAAGGTGTCGTGGTAGATCTGTCGCATACCATGCTACATAGCCATCATCTACTCCAGCATCATCGTCACTGTCTGTGGAGGGTGGGGCCTCTCTCAATGGATCTACCGGAATCAAAATCGACAGATCAGTCTCTCTGCTGTCTCACCTGTAAGGCCTGTAAGTAGTCGGAACTATCTGTACTAGGCCGAACTGTCTCAGTAATCGTATAAACAGGACGCTCTCCCACATGTCAGGCCTGCGGCCCCTAACCACCCTGCTCCGTCTCAATGCCACCAGGTGAGCATCCTGACCGGCCCATGTCAGAAATACCTGATATGGTCTCCAGATGACCTGCTCTGGTGTCAGCATCCTGAAACGCTCGGTATACCAATCTACAGATCTACTTGTATCTCCCAAGGCCATATCGGCCCGCCATCGCTAGAATCCGTAATCAATAGCTCCCACTGCTGCTGGCATCCAAGGAAGCCCGGATGGCCTGATCACTGCTATATGCTCATATGCCCAGCAATGGAGCGCAAAACTGACATCGATACCTATCCTCCGGCCAGTGGTATACATCCATAACTCATGATATATCTGAGCTATCAAGGCATCAGCAAAAGCAAACACCTGTCTGAACTACAGGATGTCGTAAACGCAATCTAATAATAACAATGGGAATCTCCCGCCTCTTGAATCTGGTAGAGCAAAATAGGATATCACCATCTGAATCAACACTATCCTTCTGCTCCTGGGACTATCCTGTCTATACTGCAAGGCTATCCGCACTACCCCAGACACTATCTCTAAATCATCTGCCCTGTCTCCATACAATTGAACTAGGGCCATCTGCTGCTGCTCTCGTGGTGTAATCTCTATCGGGTCCCCAGTGATCGGCAATCTCAAAATCCTGTATATATCCTCATGGGTGATGGTCATCTCACCCGTCCTGAACCAAAAAGTGCAAGTCTGGCTATCCCATCGTCGCACTAGTGCTCACTTCAACTCTACATCTCGCGGCACTTGTCTATAGTACCTAAAGCCCCCGAGCCCGGCTAACTCTAAATGTTGCCAATATGCGTCAGTGACGTCAAGGAGAATGCCCGGATAATTCTAAATGTTTCCAATCTGCATCAGTGACATCAGGGAGAATGGTCTCCAGTAGCTCGGGAATCACATCCCTCATGTGTAGTACCTCTCATTCCTGCATCCACGATATCAAGAGTAATATTAGCCTCATATTTACCCAAATCTAAACATCCAAAACAAATTTTATCATTTTTAACAAGAAGACCTTTCCAATCGGCGTCGATTAAATACAATCGGCGTTGATCCAATTTAGTCGACGCCGATTTCTTTCAATCGGCGCCGCTTTCATAAAATCGGTGACAATTCTACCAATTGACGCCGATTGTCAAGCCGGATTTTAATTACCCTTTGGCCTCCCACCAAACAAAACCAAAAATTAAAAAATATATATAAAATAATAAAATAAATACGACGGGTTCAAGAAGAACCACTTACCCCAGGTCATGTCCTCCTCCGCTTCTGACCACTTCCAGAGGCTTCCATGGTGCTCAAATCCAATTTTTGACTCTCTCTAAATCAATCGTCACGGTGCAAATAAATCATTAACGTTTTCCATTCACATATTTATAAGTGCTGTGAACTGTCGGCACCGATTTATTAGGTCAACGCCGTTTATTTGGGTCGGCGCTGATTAGTGTGATCGCCGTCGATTTTCCATATCTCTTTGCCATAGTGTTGATGCTTGGCTTATTTATCTGGTCATTTATTGTGCGCTGAATGTTGCCTTTTGGCACATATTTTTGGTATCACCATCCATTTCAAGTTTGTTCCCTTTGTGTGGGGCACTCATACTTGTTGGCAACATAGAGTTAACGGGTCTATAGGCACTAACGTCGTCTGCTTTGCAGATCATCTGGTTGTCCCTACCAATGTGTCTCTCTTTGGATGCTGACTATTTTGCCACTCTCCTTACACTCATGGGTCTATAGGTACTAACGTCGTCTCATGAGGAGACCGTCTAGTCTGCCCTACCAATGTGAGTTCCTTAGGTGGCTGCCTCTTTATTCATGTTTGTGCATCATTAATGATCAGATCTACTCCAGACATCCAGCTAGGGCATCCCGCATTTTCATCTACCTTTTTCAAACTTGGGATCGTTTGTTCTATCACCCATCCCATCCCTAGTTTGAGGGGGAGCACATCATCATTTTTTCTTCCTTTCTTCCATCTCCTTGTTTTTGTCTCATAACCTTGCTTATCGCAAGTTACTTGACAAAAAGGGGTAAAATGTAGACACCTAAAATTAGTTATCCAATTTAGTGTCCCTCGTGCGCGTTTTCTCTCTCAGTTAACCTGGGGCACGTTTATATCACCACTATCCCCTTGGGATATTATTCAATTTGGGATCTAAACACCTATCCTAAGTTTAAATTCACCCCATTAGGTTTTTCCCGTGAGTAATTAAATATTAAGTATTTAATTACACCTTTTCACATGTATCCTAACCACTTATCTACCTCATATCTATTCTATCCATATATCCCCCCTATTTCTCCTCCTCCCAAAGTGGGATATTTCCCATATTTGAGGTGGAGGGATCACTCTTATCTTCCCAGAAATTGCTCATTTTGGCCATCTCGGGAGTCTGTTCCGTGATCAGCGCCGACCGATACTCGGTTGACGCCAATTTTTCAGAGCGGCGCTGATTATAAATAGAATCCCAGAACTCAGTTCTGGCAGACAGAGAGAGAGAGATAGATCGTGAAAGAGACATAGATTGTAAGAGAGAGAACAAGAGATCTTTGAGCATCGAGCATGAGCACTATCTATCGAATGAGAGCGAATCTTATCCAAATCAATTCCTGAGAGGAGCACCGTTACTCTGCTCTTATCATATCAACATCGTACGTCTCCATTGATTTTCTGGTGACTCTATTCCCGCACCCAACACAGGTGCAATCTTGCCAGTATCTCTCCGGTTTCTGCAGATCCAGCAGACATTGATGATCTTGCCTTCATTTTCTGATTCCCAAATATTCTTGCATTTTGTCTCGGATCGACGCCGATCTTTATCAGTCGACGCCAATCTGGACCAGTCGATGCCGATCTATATCAGTCGACGCTGATTCTAATAATCAACACCAATCATCCTGCAGATAGGTAAAAGGACACAGGTAATACAAATCCAGCTTTGTTTTCATAGTTCCCTGTTTTCTGTCACTTTCTGTCTGCCATTTAGATTCTGTTTATTACTTTGATTAGAAAATCTAGTCCTGTACGTACATCTTTTATCATGTATGCTTCTTTACTTAATTGAAAATGTGGACTGACATCCGCCGAGGGAGCTTATCGCTTCCCGGACCCGCTTCTCGGGCAGTCCACCTAAATATCTTTTAACGTGGTCTTTTTCTGTCAAGCATCGGTGTCTCGCAGGTTACTTGGATCTACTATGTAAAATTGCTCGTGTGCACCCGTCTTATCTACATCGGCTTCCTCATCCGTCTACATCTTCGGATCTTGTCCATCAGGTATCGATTTCATTGGAGTTTTTCAGGGTTTTTGTGTTTAGTTTGGTGCATTAACTTTGGCAGGTAACAAGCACGAAATTCTTGATCAACACATCTATATCCTTCTATGGAGCCTCGACACTCTTATTCTTCTCTAACTATCATGATTTCTCCTTTAGACACTGGATCTCTCCTTGTAGGCTTCAAATAACATCCATGGTTTCCTTATATACTTCCTTTTGGTGTGTAGGGTCCGGATACTTACCATGTACCACTTCTTCTCTTATAATAAGTGGTCTTTACTTTGTTATCTCCCTGGCACATTTAGCCTCAGCTCATGTCATCACTATTATAAGATAAGTTCTAACTCTGACTCACACACCACCCTTGGCATCCACTGTTGATCATCATGCTTTACGCTTACCATCCCAACACCTTTATCCTTCCACTAATTCTATCTCATTTGTTCATATAATTCTAGATATTCCTCATACTTGTGCTTTTTCCCACAGCAAGAGCATTTCAACAAATTGGGAGACTTATGCTTGTAATGTTATGTCTTTCCATAGTTATAGAAGGTTCCCCAAGATAATTCACTCTTTCCACCCCCATGATTACCAAGACCTCTAAATCCTCCTTGAAAGCCTCTACCTTGACCTCCTACATTTGTACGCCATTCATAATGATGACCATCATCCTTGGAAATACTAGAAATAAATGGTTTGGTGCACACCAATATCAATGAAATCATGTATTTGGTCAATAAATCTACAATCATAGGTGTCATGAGTAGTAAAGGTGCAAATTTTGCAATAGCAGGACATATTATTTCAGATCGCGTGTTGTAGTAGCGAACACCTACTTGCATCATTATCTTTGTGGCAAATCTCACAATCTATTGATATGGCACGAACTGACTTTCATGGGAAAATTTCCTTTGCATGACCCTATACTTCACAATCCATACACTATAACCCACTGCAAGTGTCATGATCCGAGTTCGCAAAACATTTCTCCAGTTGCTTTGCCACTGAAACAATTTGGTGTTCTAGGAACAAACTGATTCTTGTATCAATGCTTCCTACTACCTTATCATGTAAAGAAACCTCCAAGTCCTCACACAAATCTATGAAAGTCTTCTATGAAAGCACCTTCTTAAATGGTGTGATCATTCCTCTGACGATCCAGTTAGCATGATACAAAGGGTGAATGCCATAAGATAACTTAGATAGGAGAGTCTTGAAATGTACATCATACTCCCACACACTCTCCATCATTCCTTATAGAATCTCCTTCAATGTGTTGATGGTTTTTTGGTTCAAAATCAGGTATTTCAAACTCTAACAAAAAGTAATTACGTAGCAAAATCTAATCCACGACTGTCTGATATGGGTCATACTTCTTATACCATCTATGCGTACGTCCTTGCAATGTAGTTACAAACTAACTTACTTTCCACTACGAGGTAGTGATTCCCTTCACGTGCTATAGTAACTTGCATTTTTAGACATGTTTCGTGGCATCCTCAATGCCCTTGTAATTAGGTAAGTGGAGTGACATCTCATAAAAATCCTGTTGGTGGTGTTTTGGACCTTGTCCACCAGATCCAGGACCTTGATTCCCTTTGATGTTTCCTCCACCACCAAACCCCCTAAATCCACTAGTGCCAACCCCTCCAGATCCACCAGATCCTCCTTTTTTTATAGGTAAGGGCTAACGCACCTGCACTCTGTGATCCCACCATCATGCTAAAATGCACTAATAATCTTTTATACTGAACCACTCCCATATGTGTTTTCCATGCGGCTCCCAGACATGATATTCAAACCTTGTGATCCCACACCTTGCCCAAATGTTTTTCCAAACCAAATACCCCTTAACACAAGAAATTAATGTGTAGCCATATATGTACAAAATGAAAAATTATACCTCCTAGGTGTCACTCGACTACCAATACCAAATGGATTATCAAAAATTATCTCAAGAACTGAAAAACTAATCGCAATGGTCTAGTCACCATGTGGGTTAATATGAATGCTTATGGCTCTCCTCCTTTTTTGATATGACGAGCTCTCTTCAAAATCCAAGAGGGTTTCTCTTCCATGCTTGCCAAGATGGGGTAGCTCAGACTTCTTAGGTTCCACGTCCTCCACATGAACCTCAAATACTTTCTACAATGTCTGCCTCCATAAATACATCACTCTTACAGCTTCCCACTGTCTTTTCAAGTCCCTCTCCCGAGCTTCATTATACTCGAGCCACCTCTCCTCTCTCTCCATTTCTATCACAAGGTCCACCATCCTCTACCACATCAACTTTCATGCCTTGCACCTAGCATGAATTTAACCAGTCATGGGAAAGTATTCTAAACTCAAAGTAATGACCAAGAAATTGATAGTCATTGGAATAGCATGAAAGAAAGTTCCTCTAGGCTCCCTCAAGAATTAAAAATTAGTAATCTATGGGAAAGGATACATAAAAATAGTGTATTCCAATGTATAACTAGTCAACACTTTACTCCACCAGTGATCAACAACACAGGTCCAGGTCAGATCGGCATCATGCAACCATTGATATTCCTCCTAGGTCCAAACACAAGGTCTATCTTTTCCTCGATGAATATGTTGAGATCCATTTATAAAACTCAACTCGGAAACAACATAATAATGTATCATATAGTTCACGAAACAGGTTCTTCTCCACCCATTTTCATGCATTAAACTCAGATCCAGTATTGAACCTCTGAGAAAACTCATCCTCCATATTTTTAAGCCAAGTCTTGATGCTTTAGATGGTCATATGCTCCATCATCACACATCATTCTCACAAAAACTTCAAAAAGAGCTACCGACAACAAAACCAAAATGTAATCATTTCTTCATATACCTTCTTTCTACCCCAAACGCATCGGCTTATCATCTGGCATGCACTAGGGGCTCACCCAAGGCATGTGTGGGCCTCAAGCCCCTCATTTATGTGATCTTTGCAAGAATGCTCTACCATTGGTTGGAGAACGAGTTGTAGAAATGGTAACATAGACATTCACTCAAAAATAAAAGATACAGACCATATATCTGTGCACAAATGCATCATAAATGGAAATTAATATTGTAAATAAACATAATGAAACTAGATCTAACTCAAAATAATATGAAGAACATAAGGGTTTACACTTTTGAGCATAAATAACCAAAATTACACACCATATATTGAATTATAAACATTTTCAATGGTTCCATTACATCATGAGGGTCATACAGACCAAATACATCAAGGGATATTATCTTAAACCCTACAAAACTTCTCTATAGAGAGAAAGGTCTTAGCTATTCTACCCATTACAACCCTTTTTCATACCCTAATCCATGCCTAAAATGCTTCAAAACCCTTATTGAAAGCATTTCTGCAGCATCTTGTCACTACCTAAAACCCTCCTTAACCCTTCATTTCCGCAACACTTCATTCTCACTCTCTTCTCTCTTCATTTCAGACCCAAACACTCCTTTAAATAGGATCTAGATGTAGTACCTTGGTTTCATTCATGAGCATATCTCATGCCAATTGGAAGTGTGGTCCTTCATGGTCGAATGCTTATGTCAGCTTGCAAATGCATCCACTACCTGTAATGATCATCTTGGTAATATCCCTTACATGGAATATTATTTTTATGACCTCCAAGGCTCTAGACTGACACCTTATCCATTCAACATTCCTACTCGGGATTTTCATGTGTTTCTCATGTGAAAACTCCTTCAAAATATGGTTAAGTCCCTAAACCTTTGTACTACCACACATGTTTTCTCTCCTACCACGTGCCTTTCCCTTGCATGCTTCTTCCTAAGCACCTTCCTTATTTACTACCTACTACACGTGTTGACTTATTCCTTGGGACTTAGTCAATTTCAGGGCCCAACAATATCCATGTTGAAAATTAGATTTTTAAGAACTAACCTTACCTTTCATTGTGCATACTTGTATATTAAAAAGTTCACTAATATATGCATGAATAAGATCATATTTCTCATCTGTGACCATATCCATCTCTTTTACCTTCTTATCTTCCATCTTCTTGTTTTTGTTCTTTTCTTTGTCTACTCTCTCTTGAGTGATTTCCAAAGCATCATAGAACTTTGTGTTCTCCTCTTCTTATTCATTGAAATGCTAGAGGATTTCATTTTTATTCTCATAAACTTATATAACATGTTCTTTGTTTCCATCATGTAGACTTGACTCAAAAGTGTCACTTCTTGTCTCTTTTCTTGTAAATATCAAGGTCTTCTTCTCGATTTTATTTACAAAAATTCTTCATACCTTTATATACACATATTAAAACAATATTAGAATACAAAAAATAGAGACCACAGTGTGTCAATGATTTCCTCTTTCATTTTATCTCCATTATCCTCTTTCTTGCATTTTATCCCTTTTTTCACAAACAACTGATTTGTTAAGCCATTTAGGCATGATATATCCATGTTGAAACTCATATTTTGATGAACTATCCTTACCTTTAATTATGCATCCTTTTATATTAAAAATTTCACTAATATATGCATGAAGAAGATCATATTTATCATCTTTCCATACCTAATTATAGGCAATATTTATGACCATATCCTTTTCTTTTACTTTCTTGTGTTATATCTTCTTGTTATTTCTCTTTTCTTTGTCTTCTCTCTCTTGAATGATTTCCAAAGCATGGTAGAAGTTTTTGTTATCATTGTCTTCTTCACTGACATGTTGGAGGATGTCATTTTTCTTATCATAAACTTATAGAACATGTTATTAGCTTCCATCATGTATACTTGACTCAAAAGTGTCACTTCTTGTCTCTTTTCTTATAATTTTCAAGGTATTCTTATGGTTCTTATTTACAAAAATTCTTCACACTTGTATATACACATATAAACACAATATTAGAATATAAAAATAGAGACCACAATGTCTCAATGAGTTCCTCTTTCTTGGAAACTTTCCTCCTTATCCACCCTTCTTCTCTAAGTATTTCATTTTGCCCTTCTCTACTTCTCCATTCTTCTTCTTCCACTATGAGAACTCTATTTTGTTCCTCATGTTTCTCATATAGAAACTCTCTTTCTAGAATTCCTCCATAGGCTCTCACTTATTTTCTTCCTCCACTTGTTCTAACATGCTTAACAAGTGACTTGATTGGCCACTTAACTCTCCTTTTCAATCTCCATCCATCTAGCTCACTTCTTTCTTGACTTATTATTTTATTTCTTACTTGTAACCACATATTTTAAAATGCCTCCAATCTCTCTAAGTCACTCCTCAACTCTAATATTTCCTTCTCCATTTCTGACAGTTGTTTACACTCATTTCCTTCATGGTTTGAGTCCTTCCTCTAGAGGTAAAATGTAAAACCAAACAATATATCTTTGACAAAACTTTTTCAAATAATTTTTTCCTCTATTAAACCTTATTTGATACCAAATGGTGTAGAGGGCCATTCATATTCAATGCATAATTGAAACAAAATCAATATTTAATTTCTTCATGATCAACTACCTGGTTTAGAACTTGTATATTTGGTCTAATGGACTCCATAAGCCTCTTTAAACCCCTCAATACATTAGCTTGTCTTCAATCTATGTATATACCATATTCATTGATATATTTCTAGGCCATCACATCCATTTTATTGATTGAAAGAAATAAATTTAACTAACTCCCTTTATTTAATCTTGTTAACCTATAATAGCTCATTAATGGTTTTGTTCAAGTCTAGAAAAATGTGATCTTAGAAACCTTACATTGTTTTTGTATTTTTATTAAAATTGTTCATACACTTCCTTTCATACTTATTAAACCTAATAAAAAATCACTTCCATACCAATAACCCTCATTTTCTTTGTTCATCACAAAATTCTTTTAAAAGTATTCAAGTTTGTCTAAGAAACTACACACTATTTTGACACTTTACCCCTAAAATATATCATCTATCCTTATACCCTCTCTTTTTGAGATTCAATACCAATAAATATCAATTCTAGGATGATTCTCAGTGATTCAAATCTAAAAATCACCATTAGCAACCCAAACTATCCCTTCTTGCCTCAAGAATTTAGTTACTTGTTTCACTAGTGTAACTAGGGTTATAAGGATACCCATAAATATTTAATACTTCCAATAGGTGTATTTTAATACCCCTTAAATGTCCTCAAAATCGTAGGGTCCAAATCTTCCAAAAACTCCTTGCACTTCACTCTTTGTGTTCTTTGCTTCCAACCCTTACTTAGGTATGTCTCAGGCATTGTGTATGAATATCTTCATGTATAAGAGGCATAAAGGAACAAATAAATTGTTTCTGATAACCCATTTTGGCAATTCATCTTTAGGGGAAATTTTAGGTTTTAGCTCGAGAGGAAAATAGTACTTCTCTTGTAGACCATTCCCCATAACTTGGCTTCACGGACTGTGTTTAGTGCCCTCTTAGAGACTACCAATATTTATTACAAACTCCTCCATTGAAATTACAAATTTCTTGATGAATATGTTTGAGGATTTTTTCCTCATTACTCCTATCAAATCTTAGGTCTTAGTTTCATGTCTAGGCATTTTTAGCATGCAAATATTTGTCAAACCCTAACTATGAATGCTATAGGCCCAAGAGGCTTACGTTTATTGTAACTTTCACAAAACTTTGGCTTAAGGCCTCATTCTTGGCATGTAGAACTATTTTGACCTCTCCTAGAGGTTTGATAATTTAATAAAAATCCTTGGATCATAAAACCTCCAAGACAATGTGTGATTAGTGATCATGGTTTCACACAGGCATATACTAAAAAACACAATTTAAAGTAAAAAAATTAATTCACCTCATCCACAGAGTTCAATATTCTTAAGGAGAATATCCATACATTCCATGCATCTATCTCAGTAATTATCAACACAATATTTGATCATCTTAGAAGGCACATGCCCAATTCCATGATCTCCACATATTCTTCTCATATATGCATTGAGTGACACAAGTATTTTAAATTCCAAAAATTGGTATTACCAAGGTTTTACATCAATCCTTTTGAGGCTATTGGTACAAACTTCATAAGTGTAGTCAGAAACAAGACTTCAACAAAAACCTTTCAATATTCATCCACTGTTAAGCACAATCACATTTTTATTGTTAAGCTAAAATAGAGTATAATAGTCATATCACTAACCATGCATGCATTGAAGGAGAGGAGCCTCATTCATAACTTCAAACTCAAAAAAATGCTCCATGAGACATAGTTACACATATGTATGTCTTTATATATTCATACTTCTTATACTTCATACAAGTGTTATGCTTCTCTCCTTACTTCCTCTTCCTTCTGACATGAGGAAGGAATTTTTGCAAAACTTCACTCCCTCTTCCAAAACTCAATTTTACACCTTAAAATACCCTAAATAATCTATTGTAACGAATTTTACAGCTATCATGAATAACTTTCTACCTTGTGGCTTTTCAACTTCTCATTACAAGGATTGTATCTTCCTTTGCATATCATGCCAAACATCTTAATGATGCCTTACATACACAAGACTCCACTCATGTCAATATATCATTTAAAATACTCTAACCACACCTAATAACACTTAACTCACCCTTTTTTGACCATACACACCTTACAAGTATTTGAATTTTCAAACATCCTTTTTTGGAGGGAAAACACACAAGAGAAATAATTTGAATTTGATACCTTCCTTACTGACTTGAAAGGACTCAGAAGAAGTATTTTGAACCTCGAAAGCTCTCTTACACTCACATTGACACCAAGGAGCTTGAATTATTGCAAATGAATGTTTCTTCATTGATTCTCCTACATCACATTTTAATTAAGAAAAGTATTTTTCTAAAAAATATTACCTCATAATCCCACAATAAAACATGCTTCTATAGATTCAACTGATAAAATATTTTTAATAATATTTTTGTCTACATTCTCATCAATGGTATACATCTCAAATCCATTTATCATCCAATTTTTACATATTTCAATCTTCTCGGCCATACATTTGTTTTCCTCCTTGTCTTGATACCTAAGATAAAAATATTATATTCAAGATAACCATATGACTAATTATTATGAAATATTGTAATAAAATATCTCATAAATGTCTTCATATGTATTTTCTATCGTAAATCATTTTATAGAAATTCCATTCATGACCTCTTCATCTTCTGTAAAATGTTTCATCTTCTCATATAACCATTTTCTACACCCCATTGTCCTGGTATCCAAACTAACATTTTCATGTTCTCGTAATAAAATCATTATTAGTATAGGTCCTTGGAATCTTATCAGGACATGTCAAAAGTTGTAGTCGAGGAAGACCTCAAAATATAACATTCATTACTCATAAAATAGTGTATAATTTAAATGATATAACATTACACATGAAATTGCAAATTTTAATTGTGAAAATAAATTAAGGAGAGATATAAACATGAAACAGGAAGATAAAAGAATATAATAGAATTTTTCAAATGAATCCAAAACTTAGACATGACTCTGGAATGGAAATAAAGATCAACCTTATGTGCAACATGTCTATATAATTTTATATAATTTAAGGTGATTTGTTTTTTTCTAATCCATTTTTCTTTCATTCCTTAACAAAACGTATCTTCACATTAGCTACTAATGATTAAATAACATTACATATTATATATTGTGTCTTTTCTATGATATGCACATACATTAGGAATTTCACAATATACAACAATATCCAAAATACATTCAAGTCAAATTTTTAACCCCTATACAATCCCAACAAACATAAAGACTAACCAAGGAGAGAAGAAAAACTCTCTAGATGTGTATTATGTTCTAAATATTAAACACAATTTGATTAGCATTGGGAAACATCTACAACAATTATATATATAATTTATAATTATAAGATGGTGCATTTGTGATTATAGATAGAAATATTAGCGAAAAGTTAATTTTTCAAATTCTAATGAAAAATAATATTATATTTCATATCAAATATATAATATCAACCATGCTTATGGATTATAAGACATGGTCAAGGCTAAAAAATATAAGGTAGGGTCATTTAAATTTCATTGGTTTAATTTTTTGTATGAGAAGAAAATGCTAAGATAGTTTCCTATGATAGAGTAATTGAAAGAAATTTAAATCTTTATCAGAGGACTAGGATCAAATGAATATAATATTAATAAGTGTTGGGTACACGATTTATTGAACTCTATATTCTTTAAGTCCTTAAGGACTTGATATTCTTTATTGATGACCCATAATTATTGGAGGCACGAGCATGGGATTTAAACAATTAATGTGTAGGATATGATTATGGGAGCTTGTAGAGGTAACCGCATAAGAAAAAAAAGAAATTATGTGTATAAGAAGAACACCAGAAGTATGGAGGAGAAGAAATAAATAACCACAACAAGGCTCAGGTAAACATGATAAGATCAAGGAAAGGGTGGATAACGATAAAAATGAGATCTAAAATAGAATAAAGCTTCAGTTATTGCACTTGCATGAAGCTAAAAGAAGCATGGATAAGGATAAAAAACATTTTTTTATCGGGAATTTAATATTAGTGCTTCAGGTAAATGCAAGTATAATATTAAATATTAGATTAGTAAATGAGTTGTTAGTAAAACAAATCATATTAGAAGTGGTTAATAATATAGTCTAAATTTATTTAGTATTGTTATTTCTGTTAGAAGTATGGGAATACTAAGAGGGGCGGTGAATCAATATTCCATAATTTAAAATTTTCTCCAACTTAATAATTTTATTTTTACACTTAATAAGATATTCAAATATGAAAATAAATGAGAGCACACATAGGAATCAAATGCACATAGCACCAGATATACTGTGGTTCACCCAATGTGGGCTACATCCACCAAAAGGAGACTGCTTGGATCTACTGTCCAAATCCATCCAAAAAAAAATAGTGTTTACGAAGTATGAGCACCCACTCACAGAAGACACCAATCTCCAAGCCGAACACCAATTCATCCCTTGAATGCAGACACCATTGAATTTGTAATCTCTGATTCGAAGCACCAACTTGTGGAGACACCAATCCCCAATCTGAAGCACCCACTTCAAAAAATATGCAATACAAATCAATAACATTTCTCCTTCTTTATTTTCTCTCTCACATACTCATACTCACTTAAGAGATTTACAATAATAACTTCACATACATATAGCTCTAAAAAAATGCTCTTTCTTTATCACTTACAAAATGTGCACACAACACTTGTTTATATAGGAAGAAGGAGAGGAAAAACCACTTGTGGTTTCCCTAAAACCATGTGCCCATACCATGGGAAAGTTTACTTTAAAAAATGTGCCATATTTGGAATGAGGAAGCCACATCACTTGGCGGTTACAAAAATAATGAATATTTTCTCTAAATAGCAATATTCTTTTTCATGGTCAAGTGTAACTCATATTTTTCAATAAATACTCATGACCAACTTCCCTTACACGTCCTTAATGTTCCATAAATGAAAAAATCCGCCCCATAAGGATATATTCTCTTTTTGACTTCAATTTTGTAACTCCTCCATGATTTTAGAATCAATTTGTAACTCCTCCATGTCATAACTCATCACTAATGCAAATGTAACTCCCGTTTTTAATTAAAACATTTATCATGCATTAAGTAACCTTCATTTTAAATATACCTCATTAAAAAATGATCCATTACACATCCAACCATGTGTCATAGGATTCCTTTGAGATGTTGAATATTAAAATATTCAAATTTTGTCATCACACTAATTTTGACATGGATAAATATTTTACGAACACTAATGTTGTAAAATTGAATATTAAGATAATATTCAAACCTCAATATTTATATCAACACTAATGTTGTACCTTTGACATAAATGACAAAATACTCAACAAACTCCCCCTTTGTCATTGATGGCAAACCTCTACTAAAATTATTCGTGAGAGCCTGTTTGCTATGAAATCCAACTTTTTGCCTTTGAGCTCTTTTTGTACCGATGCACTATACTTGTTCTATGCAACTCTCCCCCATCCTACAATTCTCCCCCTTTGACATCAATGGAAAAGGGAAAACTAAACCAATTACCTGAACCTGTACTTGGAGCTGAAGATAATGCAATCTGTAGCTCCCCCTATGTCCATACTCTCCATGAGATAATCAATGGGTAATGTAATTACTTGTATAAATCTGATTATTAGCAGAAATATAACACCAATGCACACAATATTTCAGATAAATGCTCTCAATGTGCATGAATAATAGCTTAATCACTTCGAGGGGGCAACCTTCAAATCAGACAATAAGACTCAAATTCTGAAAATGAATCCTCAAGTACTACCTACTAACCCCTATATATACTATTCCTATGCTATGGCCAACACCAAGGCCGATCCACTAATGAAAATATAACATATATAAAAGAGATACATAATAATAAGAAGTTATGATAGCCACAAGTCGGCTATATACATCCAATATAAGATATATGATTAAGGGCATAGCATTCCCCTCCCCTTCGAAGCAACATTGTCCCCAATGTTGAGAAGATCTAGATGCTACTGCAGGAAATTTGCATCCTCCCAAGTTGCATCTTCATTGTCTAGATTTTTCCACTTGATCAAATACTCAATGATGACCCTTACACTCAATCACTTAGTGTGTGTCTGAAGGATGCATTCTGGTTCTAGGATGATTCTTCCCTCTTCATCAAGCTCGGGTAACACTATCTGAGTTGATATTGTCTGTCCAATTACCTTCTTTAGGAAAGATACATGGAAGACTAGATGAATTTTAGTAGCTAGAGGAAGTTCCAGTTTGTATGCTACATTGCCAATCTTCTGTAACACTTGATAAGGACCATAATACTTAGGTGAAAGCTTGTTATCCTTTTTCTATTGTTTTAAGGAAATTTGTTTATATGGTTGTAAACACACAAAAACCCAATCACCAACTTCAAAATGTCTTTCACTGCGATGTTGGTCTACTTGCTGCTTCATGTGGTTTTGTGACATGGCCAAATTATCCCTTAGACTAGAAAGCACCACTTGTTGGTGTTGAACATGTTCTTCAACTGCCCAAACCTTTGGTTGGAATCTCAAAGATGAAGTGATAGATGGTGGATGGTACCCATATAATGCCAAGAAAGGAGACATTTTAGATGAAGTATGAAAGGAGTTGTTATACCACCATTCTACCAATAGTAACCATTGGACCCATCTCACTTGCTTCTCTGATGTAAAACAACAAAGATATCCCTCCAAGCACTTGTTTACCACCTCTGTTTTCCCATCAGACTGGGGATGATAAGAGGAACTACGAGCTAGTTGTGTTCCCAAGCATGAGAACAAGTCCGTCCAAAAATTACTAGTAAAGATAGGGTCTCGATCACTCACTATAATCTTTGGTGTCCCATGTAGCTTCTGAATTGTATCCCTGAAGGTCGTTGCTACCATACTCACAAAAAATGGATGTGATAAAGCACAAAAATGGGAATATTTGGTGAGTTTTTCCACCACCACCATGATTACATTTTTACTTTCTGATTTATTCAATCCTATGATGAAGTCCATAGACACCTCTTCCCACCTCTGTCTAGGAATAGATAGAGGTTGTAAAAGACCTAGGGACTTAATTGTTTTGCCCTTATTTTGCTAACAAACCATGCATTCTACCACAAAAATTTGTACATCTCCTTTTAGCCCTTCCCAAAAAAAATCATGGTTGATTCTATGTTAAGTATTTAAGAAGCCAGAATGACCCCCTACTGGAGAAGCATGGAGCTCAGATAGAATCCTATTTTTAAGGGTTGAATTCTTACATAGATATAATCTATCTTTATACCATAAAACATCTCCTCTCCATACAAATTTTTCTGACATACTTGGATCTTGTTGGAGATTTTGTGTACCTGGGTCATTTTTCCATTTAGACCTTGCATCCTCTATCCAATCCTCCTATAATACAAATATGGCACACAACAATGCCTGGGCAGATTCATCCTTCTGAGATAAAGCATCAACAACTACATTCTCTTTTCCTTTCTTGTATATTATCTCAAAATCATACCCCAACATTTTTGATACCCATTTCTATAGTTCTTCTGATGATAAACGTTGCTCTATGAAGTATTTCAAACTATCATGATCTGTCTTTACTTTGAAATGTCATCCCATTAGATATGGTCTCCATTGCTTCACTGCATGAAGTATTGCTAACATTTTTTTCTCATAAAATGGTTTAGAGATATTATTACCTTTGAATTGGTGGCTCTTGAAGGTAATGGGTCACCCTTCTTCCATGAGTACTTCCCCCATACCATACCCTGAAACATCACATTCAATAATGAATGTTTTTGAAAAATCTAGGGTGGCTAGAACTGGAGTGGTGCACATGGCCTCCTTCAACTTCTCAAAGGCCATATTAGCTTGCTCATTCCATTGGAAAGAGTCCTTCTTCAATAAATTTGTGAGTGGTGTTGTGATGCTGCCATAATTCCTTATAAATCTACTATAATAACCTGTAAGCCCAAAAAATCCTCAGAGATTTTTTAGGGTTTTGGGAACCTTCCATTCAAGCATGGCTTTTATCTTGTTAGGATCCACTTTAACACCTTCATAAGACATAATATGAACCAGATATTCAACCTCCTTGACACCAAAAGAACACTTAGAAGGCTTTGCATAAAGTTGATGTTGTTCAAGAGTTTCCAACACCTTATTTACATGATGCAAGTGTTCCTCCCATGTTTTACTATAGATTAATATATCATCAAAGAACACTAAAACAAACTTTCGAAGAAATGGCTTGAAGATGGAATTCATCAAGCTTTGAAATTTAGAGGGTGCATTTGTTAGTCCAAAAAGCATTACCAAGAACTCGTAGTGTCCTTCATGTGTCCTAAAGGCTGTTTTATGAATATCTTCATCCTTGATTCTAATATGATGATATCTAGAATGAAGATCAAGTTTTGCAAATTAAATAGCACCATGTAACTCATCTAGCAAATCATCAATTATAGGAATAGGAAACTTATCTTTAATTGTGTACTTATTGAGTTCCCTGTAGTATGGACACATGTGCCAATTGTCATCTTTTTTCGTACCATCACTACAGGAGAAGAGTAAGCACTTTGACTATGATGAATAAGTCCTTCTTCTAACATCTCTTGAACTATCTTCTCAATCTCACTCTTTTGCATATAGGGGTACCTATAAGGTCTGATGTTGGGTGGTTGACTCCCTGGTACTAGCTAGATGGCATGGTCATGGTCTCTTTTCAGAGGCAGGCCCTTGGGCATTTCTTCAAACACCACTGAGTGCTCATCTATAACTGCTTGCATATCTGCGGGAATAAATGTATTGGAATGATGTGCTTCCAATGAAAATAGTTGTGCTACAAACCCTTCTACACCCTTTCTAAGCAATTTTTGCATCTGATGAGAACTTACCATCTATGGGGACTTTGCTCTTAGTCCTTTTAGTTTAAAAGTCCTCCCTTTTGACTGAAATTTCATGAACAACTCTTGGAAATTAATTTCAATGGTTCCCAAGGTGGTAAACCACTGAAATCCTAACACAATTTCTGCTCCTCCCATGGTAATGGCATACATATTTCTAGTTAGCAAGTAATATCCCATGGTGAGTTTAATGTTATGGCATTTTCCTGAACAATTAACAGTTTTCCCATCAGCGATCATGACTTAACATTCTGGATCTGGATAAACAAATCAGTTCAAGAGTACCACCAACTTACGATTGATGAAATTGTGAGTACGTCCCGAATCAATCAACATTGTTACCCTCTATTTTTTTAAGAATCCAACTACTTTGAGAGTTTGGGGAGTGCTAATACTAGAAATTACATGACATGATATTGTTGGCTGGGGATCTCCTAATTCGTCCTCTGGCTCTACCTCTTCATCTTCTTCATTTTCTTCTTCTTCAGTAGGTCCCTCAATGTAGAACAACTTCTTTTCAGCACACTTATGTCCTGGCCCAAATTTGTTGTCACGATTAAAACATAACCCTTTGGCTCTCTTTTCTTCAATTTATTGAGGTGTCAGTCTCACTGGATGAGGGAATGATGGTGGAAGGGTGCTACAATCTCTAATATTACTGATAATTTGTTTCCTACTGGAAAGAAATTTTTCCTCTGCCCTATGTGCCATGATCATAGAGTCTGAAACCTTATGAGGATTAAACATACACACCTCATTCTAAATTTTTTCTTTAAGGACCCTAAGAAATAAGTCATTCAAATTATCTTCAAGAATATTTTCCACCCATAAGGAAAGGTTTTGGAATTGAGGGATGTAATCTTTGACTGTTCCTGTTTGTCTGACCTTTGCTAATTGGCTGAAATAATTCTCTAACACACTAGAACTATAGTGCAATTGCAACTCTTCAATGAATATTGTCCATGTAACGTTGAGGCAACTCTATTTTCTTTGATCACATAACCATCGATACCAAATGAATTGGTCAGGTTCAAGATACAACGATGCCATGGTAACCTTTTGTCCCGATGGAATTTGATGAAGATCAAAGAAATTATCCATCTGGTTAATCCAGTTGAGTAGATCCTTTCCATCAACCTTACACATTTCCTCTTTTGGAATCTTGTTACAGGCTTGCAGAGTGTTTGTATTTGGATTGGTCATGTTTGCAGATCCACCCTGGCTAGTTTGTCTATTACTTTGACCTAAAGATCCACCCTGGTTAATATGAGTATGATTGATTTGTGGCTGATTAGGAAGGATATGATGACCCATGATATTGTAAATAAATTGGTTAATGAAATCCTCCAATCATTGTCCAATCTTGTCTACATCTTCTTTTTTGGCCACTCTACCTTTGAGGTTTCGCAATTCTAACTCAAGATAGCCGACCTTATGGTCAGTTGAAGTAAAACCTAACCCTGAAGACTCTGTAGATACCCCTTCTGACTCTAAATCCTCAAATATTATCTCATTCTTATCAGGGGTTTTACTCGAAGTGATGGGATTATTTTTTCCTCTTGTCGAAGGCCCAGCCATGATGCCCCAAAATGGTAAGATTTAAGGATCAAGGTTGAAATTTACGGTTTCATATTTCAATAGGAATTCAGCCAAATTTTATAAAACTCAAAGAAAAAACTCAAAATAATTTTTAATCTTCTTTCTGTCAATGTAAATAAATTTGAAAAATTCCACAAATTGCACCCTAGGTAGCCGAATCATGAAAAAACATAAAACTGTTATAATGTTTACAAAACAAGTCAAAAATTCTTAAAATTTGGAGGGAAGCTTACTTGAATTATTTCTCCACACCTAGAAAAACTTTGCAGAAAAATTCGCTGCCGATTTTGAGATATGAATGAACCTTCACAATTAGGGTTTGATGCAGTGCTGGCCGAGTTCAAGCTGTGATACCACTTGTAATGTAATTACTTGTATAAATCTGATTATTAGTAGAAATATAATACCAATGAACACAATATTTCAAATAAATGCTCTGAATGTGCACGTATAATAGCTTAGCCACTTCGAGGGGGCAACCTCCAAACTAGACAATAAGACTCAAATGCTGAAAATGAATCCTCAACTACTACCTACTAACCCCTATATATACTATTCCTATGCTATGGCCAACACCAAGGCCGACCCACTAATGAAAATATATTATATATTAAAGGATACATAATGATAAGAAGTTATGATAGCCACAGGTCGGCTATATACATCTAATATAAGATATATGATTAAGGGTGTAGCACAATGAGTAAGAGTGATAGGAATCACTCCGAACTTTTGTCTGAGTGACTCAAAATATTCCTTTCATAGGGGTTTTGTAAATATATCAGAAATCTGATCCTTAGTTCCAACATATTCCAATTTCACCTGTTGATCTACAACTTTTTCTCTCAAGAAGTGATACTTAATGGGAATGTGCTTTGTCCTAGAATGCATGACTGGATTTTTCAAGATGTTAATAGCACTCATATTGTCACAAAAATGGAAATAGGATGCTCATACTCTACCTTTATGTTCTTTAATTTTTGTTTCATCCAAATCACCTATGTACAACATGCCATTGCTGCAATATACTCTGCTTCTATTGTAGATAATGAAACTAAGGCATGTTTCTTACTGACCCATGACACTAATATGTCACCAAGATAAAAAGCTCCCCCACTTGTACTTTTCCTATCATCAACACTTCCTGCCCAATCTGCATCTATGAATGTTGTAAGAGTGAAATCATCACTCTTTTCATACCGTAAACCATAATCCAACATAGCTTTCAAATATTTAGAAATTCTTTTCACTACTGTTACATGAGTTTCCTTCGATGTACCCTGAAACCGTGCAACTAATCCAATAGCTTGCATAATATCCAGTCTAGATGTTTTGGTATATAACAAGCTTCCTATCATGGACCTATAAAAGGTTTAATTAACATCAGGAGACTCATCATTCTTACTCAAATTGCAACCTATAATCATGGGTGTACTAACCATATTGCAATCTTCCATTCTAAACTTTTTCAACATCTCATTTATATACTTGGTTTGTGAAATAAAAATTCCTTGACTAAACTGTTGAATTCGCAAACCAAGAAAGTAAGACAACTCACCAAGCATAGACATCTCAAACTCCTTCTACATCTCCTCTACAAATTCTTTGCATAATCTTCTACAATTGCTTCCAAAAATAATGTCATCCACATAAACCACAACTATCACCTGATGTTCTCCTTTTGTCATGATGTACAAATTATTATCCACAATTCCTTTTCTAAATCCTTGTTCTTGCAAGTACTTGTCTAGTCTAGAGTACCATAAAGAGCCTTTTTTAAATTGCACACAAAATACATATTTTCTGATAGAATAAAACCTTCTGGTTGCTCTATATAAACTTCTTCCTCTGAGTTTCCGTTCAAGAAATCTGATTTTACATCCATTTGATAAACTTTAAAATTCTTGAAACAAGAAAATGCTAAAAACATTCTTACCACCTCCATGCGAGAAACATGTGCAAATGTGTCATTGAAATCAATTCCTTAAACTTGTAAGTATCCTTTGCACACTAATCTGGCTTTGTTTTTGACAACTTCTCCTTCTTCATTCATCTTGTTTGTAAAGACCCACTTGGTACCAATAATGATCTTATCCTTTGGTCTTGGGACTAACTCCCATGTTTCATTCTTTCCTATCTGATTAAGTTCCTCTTCCATGGCTTTTATCCAAAAATTATCCTTACTATCTTCATCAAAATTACTTGGTTCAACCTTAGACAACAAAGAAAATTTTACCTCTTGTGCTGCACTTGCTAGTCTCCTCCTTGTTTGCACTCTAATATCTTTGTTTCCAATTATTTGATTTTTTGGATGATTCTTCTGAACAGATATGGATGGTGTCTTTATGTATTCTTGTTCAGATTCTTCTTCTTCTTCCTCTTTCTCATATTTTATTTCTTCATCCTCTTTCTACACCACTAAGTGTCATGTTTTCTTCTTTGGTTTCCAGTCATCAAGTTTCACATTTATACTTTCCACTACTTTCTGAAGTCTCTTGTTATAGCACCTGTAGGCCTTTCTTCTTGATGAATAACCAAGGAATATGCCCTCATCTACTCTGGAATAAAATTTTCCAAGCTCATATTCATCATCTCTCTTAATGTATAACTTACTTCCAAACACTTTGAAGTGTTTCACAGAAGCTAGTCTTCCCTTCCATAACTCATATGGTGTCTTTTCTATATTTAATCGAATATGTGCTCTATTAAGAACATACACTAATGTGTACACTTCCTCTCTCCAAAAATCATCTAGTAACTTAGACTCATTTAGCATTGTCCTTTTCATTTCCTGCACTGTTCTATTTTTCCGTTCAACTACACCATTCTGTTATGGTGCTCTTACTATAGAAAATTGTCTTCTAATTCCATTCTCTTCACAAAACTCATCAAATTTGTTAGACATAAATTCACCTCCTCTATCTGATCGCAAGCACTTGATCTTAGAGTTTGTCTCATTCTCAATCAAAGCTTTAAATTTTTTGAATTGATCAAAAGATTCTAATTTTTCTTTTAGAAATGCAACCTATGTCATTCTAGTAAAGTCATCAATTAATAACATAAAATAAGAATCACCTTGTAATATTTGTGTTCTCGTTGGCCCACAAAGATTAGTATGAATTAGCTCCAATGACTTTGTTGTAGAGTAATCCTTTGTCTTGAATCTGACCCTTGTCTGCTTCCCATGTTGACACTATCTGCAGATAGTACTTTGTGGTTTTGTGATCTTGGATAAATCTCTCACTGCTTTTTTTGAGCTTATTTTCACCATGTTGTCAAAATTAATGTGACCCAATCTCTTGTTCCATAACAAAATTTCATCAATCTGACTTATACAACATTTTTCTCCCTTAACATCACTCAACATGTAAAGGTTGTTCCTTGTTCTATTTTCATCTTTACCCCATTTACCTATATCCTTCTTTCTAATTTCATAACCCTCAGCATAAAACATGAGTGTTTAACCTTGATCACACATTTGACTGAGACTCAAAATATTATGTTTTAGTCCTTCAACAAGTAAAACATTTTCAATTTTAGCTTGATCATTTAATTTTATGTTACCTCTTCCTGTGATCTTGGTTGTAGTGTTATCTCCAAACTTTATTGTACCTCTATTAGCCTTTCTCAGCTTTAGGAACTTGCTTCTATCACCCGTCATATGGTTGGAACATCCACTATCAATGTACCAAGGTTGTTCTTCATCTTGTGCATGAAGCACCATTTATACAAACATATCCTCTTCCTTTTCTCCCTCCTTTCTATGTTGCCACACTTTCTTATTGTTGGTTTTCTATATGATCTGTTTTCCCTCTTTCTCTTGCTTTGGATTTTCTGTAATATTACTCCTGTAAAATGTTTCTATATGGCAAACTTGGTTGCATTCATAACATCTAATCTCATGCTCATTCAAATTTGACAATGCAGCAAAAGAGCTATAGCTTCTAGCATGAAAGTTTTGATTCCAACTCTGAACCTTAGATCTACAGTTCATCATTTTATGACCATAATTGTGACATGAAAAACAATAACCATGAAAAGAATACCTGGTCATGTAAGGCTGCCTTTAATAAGATAAGTTTCTGAAACTTCTTATTGGCACCTTCTTTGATTTGTTTTCTTCTTTGTTGTTGTTCTATGGAGGATGATCTTCTTGTTTCTTGCTACTTTCTCCTTTACTAGAGATTTTTAAGATATCTGCATAGCCAGATTTCTTCTCTGGTTCTTTGGTCTCTTTCTTTTCTGCTTCATTGAATCCAATACCACCTTTAGATGATTTTGTTTTCTATTTATCTAGAATTTTGCTCAACACCTTAGAACTCTTTTCAAACTTGAGTCTTTTCTTTAAATTTTTAGTTTCTAGTCTAAGTGCGATAATCTCTGACTCTAATCTCTCGCATTCTTATTCTTTTTATTTCAACTTTTTTCTGATCACTTCCTCTATTCTCTTTGCCTCTTCAACTTGAATCTTTAGATCAACAATAGTATCTTCACGTTCTTTATTAGCATCCAGATTTTTCTTTGCTTCTTCATACTCTTGAAGTTGTAGTTTTTGCTTCAGGGTCTTGGTTTTTAGTCTCTTGATCTCACCCAAGGAAAAAAATGAGTTCTTCTTCCAATTTTACCTCACCTTCTTAGTATTTTGAATATTTAGATCAACAATAGTATCTTCACGTTGTTTATCAACATCCAGATTTTTCTTTGCTTCTTCATACTCTTGAAGTTGCAATTTTTGCTTCAGGGTCTTGTTTTTTAGTCTCTTGATCTCACCCAAGGCACAAATGAGTTCTTCTTCCAAGTTTACCTCACCTTCTTTTTCAACTGTATCTCTAACTTCCACTTTTCCATCTTCAAGGGCCATAAACAAAAGTTCTTCAATGTCACCTTTTAGACAATCTTCCTCTAAGCTATCATCTTTTGTGGTGCATAGAATCTTCTTGCTTTGGTTCCATTTCTTCTTCTTTTCAAAATTCCTTTGTTTGAAATTCTGTTTGTAGAAAGGCTTCACTTTCATTTTTTGCATGCAGACACTTAGCTGCAAAATGTCCAATCTCACCATAGTTAAAATATTTAAAAGGAAGTTTACCTTTGTACTTGCCAAATCCTCTTTTCAGATTTTTCACAAATAGAGATTCTTCTTCCTCATCGGATTCATCATCTGATTCAACCTTCTTCTCTTTTCCTTTCGAAGCTTTGAAATCAGATTCTCTTTTTCTTTTCTTATCTAGTTCTATTATCATCTCATAAGTTGTGGGTATTCCATATAACTCATCCATTTTCATTTTATCTAGATCCTTAAGTTCTTTAATAGCTGAAACTTTAACATCAAATCTAGGAAGTAGAGATCTTAATACCTTTTGTACTATTACTGGGTCTTCCATCTCTTCACCCAAGCCTTTTACAATGTTCACAGTCTCATCCACATGGAGTAAATATGTTGTAATGTTCTCTTCCTCCTTCATCTTTAGACTCTCAAAATTTCTTCTGTGTGTTTGAAGCTTTTCCATCTTTATTTTTGAATCTCCTTCATATAAACTATTGAGCTTATCCCACATCTCCTTGGCAGTTTTGCAAAGCATAATATTTACAAACTCCAAATATGCTACACCACACAAAATAACATTCATAGCTTTAGCATTATTTTCACATTGTCTCTTACTAGCCTGATATGTAGGTGAAGTTGCTAGTATTGTATAGCCATTCTCAACTGACTACCAAATATCATGTCCAAGAGAATTCAAGTAGGTCTACATCCTTATGCTCCAAAAGGCATAGTTCAATCCATCAAATAGTGGAGATTTGTTTGTGGAGAATCCTTCCTTAGTTTCCATCGTGCTTTCTGATCTACATTATAGCTATTAAGCTACACAGAAGGAACCTACTCTAATACCAATTATTAGAAGCATGGGAATACTGAGAGGGGGGTTGAATCAGTATTCCATAATTTAAAATTTTCTCCAACTTAATAATTTTTTTACACTTAATAAGATATACAAATCTGAAAATAAATGAGAGCACACATAGAAATCAAATGCACATAACACCAGATATACCGTGGTTCACCCAGTGTGGGCTACATCCACCAAAAGAAGACTGCTTGGATCTAATGTCAAAACCCAACCAAAATAAAATAGTGTTTACAAAGTATGAGCACCCACTCACAGAAGACACTAATCTCCAAGCTAAACACCAATTCATCTCTTGAATGCAAACACCATTGACTTTGCAATCTCTGATTTGAAGCACCAACTTCTGGAGACACCAATCCCCAATCTGAAGAACCCACTTTAAAAAATATGCAATACAAATCAATAATATTTCTCCTTCTTTATTTTCTCTCTCACATAATCATACTCACTTAAGAGATTTACAATAATAACTTCACATACATATCACTCTAAAAAAATGCTCTTTCTTTTTCACTTACAAAATGTGCACACAACACTTGTTTATATAGGAAGAAGGAGAGGAAAAACCACTTGTGGTTTCTCAAAAACCATGTGCCCATACCATGGGAAAATTTACTTTAAAAAATACACCATATTTTGAATGAGGAAGCCACATCACTTGACGGTTACAAAAATAATGAATATTTTCTCTAAATAGCAATATTCTTTTTCATGGTCAAGTGTAACTCATATTTTTCAATAAATATGCATGACCAACTTCCCTTACACGTCCTTAATGTTCCATAAATGAAAAAATCCGCCCCATAAGGATATATTCTCTTTTTTACTTCAATTTTGTAACTCCTCCATGTCATAACTCATCACTAATGCAAATGTAACTCCCGTTTTTAATTCAAACATTTATCATGCATTAAGTAACCTTCATTTTAAATATACCTCATTAAAAAATGATCCATTACACATCCCACCATGTGTCATAGGATTCCTTTGTGATGTTGAACATTAAAATATTCAAATTTTGTCATCACACTAATTTTGACATGGATAAATATTTTACGAACACTAATGTTGTAAAATTAAATATTAAGATAATATTCAAACCTCAATATTTATATCAACACTAATGTTGTACCTTTGACATCAATGATAAAATACTCAACAATTTCTTATAGAAATACAATGTAATTTCGGTGAACAATTTCCTATTTTTGGAAAAAGGTAAAATTTGATGGTGTTGAAAGCACCCACATCCTGATAAAAAGAAACCAAAAGGCTAGATATAACAATAAAGAATATAAGAGAGGATGCCTAAAAGAGAAAGGTGCAAGGGACCAATTAGGCCCAAAATAAGAGTAGAGAAGAAACCCAAGAGAGGAAACAACCATGGCCAAGGAATCAGCAAGGGGAAGGCCAATTTCCTTATCTGAGTCAGAGTGATTAGATTCATGGGGCCACATCAGTGCCTAAGAAGGTCCTTCCAAAGAGAGCGAGATAGCCAGTAACATCCCATCTACTTGAGAAGAGGTTGAATTCAAAGGGCCTATAGCAATAGAGAAATCGTTAGTAGTAAAACGAGTTGTAGTTGCAGTTAAAAGAGTGTTGGTTGTAGATCTTTGCTCCTCCAAGTTAGAATAGTCTTCATCATCAGAGATGTCTACTTCTGCTAGATATGGTGGTGTTGATTAGAGAATAATTATCAGAGATCACACAAGAATTCTACGTGGGAGAGAATCTCGGGATCAAGGGTGCGGAGGGACAGGAAGAACCCTAGCATAGAGGGCAAGTTCAGCATACAGGTCTTAGCCAATTTTGAACATGATGACCTATTTTTAGAAGATGCCATGCAGAACACACCAATGATGCAGAGATGTGTGCATCATGCATTATCTATCTTTATAGGATCATATCAAACCATTTTGCATGGAGACGAGCTCAGAATAGGATTGACACTTCAGTTAATTGTAACAGGTCTATAGATAACACACTTTCATGTGTGGCTATGCATGTAAATGATGTGTGGCTATTAATAGCATGTGACCTATTTTTGGAATAGATAAGCGGTGAAGGGAAAGTCCCCACCCTATATATATGATGTGAGGTACATAGTAGGAAGGTTCATGTGTGATGGATGTATGGAGGTATAGAGATATACGCATATGACTGAATTACTATATCAGATCCATGCATGCATTGGTATAGATTGACATTATTGTAAGGATCTTCTGTGTTTATTAATAGACAGAAGATATTGGTTGAATCTAAGTGTCATTCCTATGTGTAATTAAGTAGTGCATGTTATTGATTCAATCATGATTACTATTTAAATCTTGTTATTTTATAGATCTAAATGTAGCATGCATTATAGAATGATGGATTAATTATGAATCTATATGTTTATTCCTTCAAAATGCTAACATCTTGCTACAACAACCCTAAATAGGGACCTGGTACCTTTACACACTTCGGGTGAGCACTCAGTAAAGGCTGAGTGATGTTCCAGTGCGACAAGGGTGTTATCTGGTAAATTCTAGGCTATATCATTGGTTTCGTTGCGAAGACCTCTTTTTTAGTTGTTTTCAGGATGGTTCACGATGAAGACGTATCGGTTAACTCTAGCAAGTACTGAGGAATGGATTCACAATCTGGAGGGAGAATATGCACGATAGTTCAACAGTGGATATGAGTTTAATGCACACACTTAGGTAGAAAAAAATCTTTATAAAAACTTATATGAGAGATTTTTCACCATCTTTCCAGTATAACCATATGAGTGGCTTACTGTTTATTCATCTCAGTGGAATTAGAGGTATCGCACACTTATCTAGACACAGGAAGAATTTTAGGCCTTCTATGATGCTGATATGATCTGGAATCACGTTGTGGATACATGGTTTCATGGTGTTCTAAATAGTTATATTATAGAATATTCAATTTTGACGTACTCTTTCTCATAGGTAGCTGAAATCCAGTTTTTACGGTATCCAAGAGGAGCATATTTGTGAGGTATTCCACTGGTGATCAAGATCTTGATGGTAACTTAGAACCTAGAGAGTAAATCGATGGCTAACTAAACTTCACCACATGCAAGGGCAGGAGCACGTTTGGTGAAATATGGTAGACCTAGAGGCAGAGAGGTAGAGAGAGGAAAGGCATCTAAATTATAATGAGGTACGTGATAAGGAAATAGAGAAGCAACATTTGATTATAGAAAGTATGTCATTGAGGAGAGAGATGGCTCATGAAGGATTTACAGCTCATGTAGAAGATGTCGAGCTAGAGCATAAGGAACTCCCCCACATTGGAAAACATGATAGAGATCCCCCCTCGGCCTCACACAGAAGTGTGCCAATAGAGACTACCTAGGCTGCGGGCATGCATCTTAATCCACCTAGTGACCTAGCCCTTGCACTTGGTTTTCTAGTATCTAGTATGATAATTAACTAGCAAGATAACTTGGGAAGTAGGAGAGCAAGAGTAATTTAGGGAGAAAGTACATCAATGGTATGACAAATAACTTCAATTATATTTAGAGGAACATTCTTAGATGCATCATCCACACAGAATTTAAGCACGTAAAATGTTGGATTCACCTATGGAAGTGGAACTACCTCACAGACTATAGAGGTTCAGTATAGTACTACTATCGGATCACAGGGGAGTACATCTACAGGTCCTATTCTAGCTACAAGTGGAGGAAAAAGAGGTATATGTGGTTCTAGTTCTAGTGGATCTAGTGGTTCTGGAGGTAGAGGGAACACAAGAGGTTCTAGATTAGGTGGTAAAGGTCTGCAGCAACCATAGAATATTTATATGGAGATGTATCTTCATCTTCCAGAGTATAGAGGTATGGAGGATGTTGCCAAATATGTGCATGTGTGTGAAATATTGTGGTGCACTAAATGGATCATGGATGCTGAGCATAAGGCAAGTCAATTTTCTACTACATTACAAGGACGTGCACATAGCTGGTATAGGAAGTTTGACCCTGATCAAACTTGCGTGGATTATGAAGCATTGAAAGATGCTTTCTTGAAAGAGTTCCATATCCCTGAGTTTGAGAAGAAGCGTATAAGTGCGCTCAAGGATATCAAGAAAGGCACTACTGAAAGTGTACGTGAGTATGATACTTGTTTTAAGACACTTCTATCTAAATTATCTTATGTTATTCACACTAGCCAACATGCATAATGGTTCGCTGGAGGATTGATTACACCATTTAGAAGGGCACTGTCACATAAGACATACACTGATCCATGTAAAGCACTGGAAGTAACTTTTCATGCTGAGGCAATTGGAAGCATTGACATAGGCATTAGACCATTCTCAAAGGCATAGATTGCAGCTATGGCAAAGTAGTTAGTGAACCTATTAGAAAATTCAGCCCATGAAATGCACTCAAGAATTTGGTGCACATATTATGAAGTGGAAGGTCATACCAAGGATAGTTTCCATCATAGATCTGTACTCTCATTACTGTTGGATTGTGAGACCTGTCATTTGAATCATGATGCTATTCACTGTCCTTTGTTACAATGTGTGATAAGGAAGAATGTATCTTGCTTTTGCAATATTTGTAGGTCCACGACCCATGATACTAAGGATTATCAGTTGATTGGTCAGATCTGGGATGCTATAGACATTGTGGTACGATAGATAAGTGTAACAGATAATTCTAAGGGTAAGAGTGAGCACGAAGATTGAGATCATAATCAAATGTGCTATGACAAGAATGAGTGGCATTTTGAATGAAGGAGGTCGTGGAAGGGGACATGGATATTGTGGTGGAGGAAGGGGTGAGTTCCCTCATGGAACATGTTATACGTGTGGATATCCTGACAACTATAGGCATAAATGTCGTCAGAATATTGCATTTTATTTTTGCGGGAAGAACCATAGCTATGATGATTTCCTGGACTTATATGAGCATCTGAGTAAGCAGCATAAGCATGAAAACAAAGGTACTGGGATGGTTAGAATCTAGCGCGCAGTAGAAGATGATTGGATTCCCAAGATAGTAGAAGGACTTGAGGCATTGACAGTGAAGATTACTACACGTGCTGAAGCAGTACATGCAAGATAGGCATTACACTAGAAGCATACGATCACCAAGGAGGAGGTTTTACATGCAAGGTGCCCAGATCCTACTCATGAGAAGGAGGTTTACCAAGATACCATGGAATTCCTAAGGAATCTTCATGGTGAGATATAGTACTTAAAGGAGTATAAGAAAGCATCAGAGATAGTCCAAACTGATATCGATGATCTGTGAGAAGTGTGAAAAATGTTGCATTAGGAGAACATTATCCCACTATTAGGAAATTGGTTAAAGGGAAACACTCTGCATGTAAGTCTTGAGACCAGACGATAGATCCTGCATGTAAATCTTCCCCCTGATAGCATTAACTATGACAAGGAAATTACTTAGAATGTTGTTGTGGATGGATAGTTGTTGAGCAACATATTGATTGATACAGGTGGGGAAGTAAATGTTCTTAGATTAGATGTATGGTTACAAATGGGGAGGTCTCCATTACAGCCATCATCTAATGTGTTATTTATGGAAAACCATACTAAGGCCACTCCCATAGGAGTTTTGAAAGATTCATCTATAAATATACAAGGGGCTAGGTTCATTAGGGATTTTGAGGTATTAGTACTTGCAGAATCAGAAAATTTTCATGCCTTGCTTGGATGCCCTTGGTGTTATGCAAATAATGCTAACATGAGATTCAATAAGGGGTATATTAGATTTGAGAACAAGGAAGAAAGAGTTGTGATACCTTTGACAGATGGGAAGTCTACACCATATGTTGAACCTCTAAGTGAGGAAGACTTAAACAAAATTTATGTACGCGTTATTCAGGACCCAGAGGTCAATGATCCATCAAAAGAAGGAATTCTACAGTGGGAGGATACTCATTCTATTAGTGATACTACGAGTATTACTTACAACAATTGGGCTCATGGTACATATGAACTAGTAGGGAGAAAGGTAAAAAGTGTGGTTGCATGCAAGAATGGACTTCACTCTATTCGACAGATAGGTAGCACAATACCTTGGTATACAGGGGAAAAATATCTTCTGATATATTTGAAAGCCATTGAAACATAGTGGACAAATCAATTTAAGAGAAGAGTCTAAGTTAATATATACCTTACGCAGGATAGCAGTGAGCTGGTGGGTAGTCCACAGAGATAATCTCATGGAATGGGAAGAGATTGGAATCTCCCTATTTATTAGGTTTGTAAGGAACAATGCACCTTAGCAGATCTGCACTTATTATGGTGATCATCTTGTTCAACATCACATTTATCAGTGTGAGAGACTCTGGATAGCAAGACAAGAAGCATTACCACCTTTGCGCATGTGCCTAATATGTATATGCAGAACTACATAGAGAGACTGGAAACTGGAAAAATTTGATTGCAGAGATGATATAGATCTTTGACTACTTTTCTTCTCAACCTCCAATAGAAGAGCCATTAAAATTTATCAAGCACTTAACTATGGGAGATAGTGCAAAAATAGAAGAGCGTATTCAGGAATTATTTGGTGAGACAGAGTCCAAAGTGCATTTTGAAAAGGAGGAAGAAATGGAATCCATACTACTTGAACCCGCTTGCCTTTAGAAAGAGAAGGGAACGATGGTTTACATCGTGGAAGATGAGGAAGTTGAGAACTTGGATATTGAACATTCACAAGGTGTGCGCGAGGTCTTGGACAGTGTAGATAAGGATACACACACCTATCATGAACCCATGAAGACAAATAAGGTGAATATAGGTTTGGAGGCTGACTCTAAGGAGGCCATAATTGGAGACTACTGGTTAGACTTAGAGGTAGCAAAGATCATTGAGTTACTCAGGGATTATCAGGACTTATTCCCTCGAGGGTATCATAAAATTAAAGGCGTGCATAAATCACTTGGGGAAATGAAGATAAAGATAAGGATGGTGCATGCCCAGTTAGAAAGAGGACTTACAGAATGAATCCTGCTTTACATGAAAAGGTAAAAGAAGAAATTGATAAAATGTTAAAATATGGAATTATCAAGCCCCTGGATGAGTTAGAATGGGCTAGGCCAATGGTGATCAGTATCAAAAAGGAAGGACGAAGTAGAATATGTGTGGACTACATGGAGCTAAATTTGGAATGCATCACGGATCCATTCCTTATGCCATTGACTGAGGAAATACAAGGAGTTGCAGGACGTGAAATATATTCCTTCACGGATGAGTTTTCTAGATATCATCAAGTTAGGATTGCTCAGGAGGATCAAGAAAAGAAAACATTTACTACTGAATGGGGTAGTTTTTCCTATACTGTGATGTGTTTTGGATTGAAAAACGTGCCTGATGTATTATTGCACATAGTTCTTCAGGCATTCAAATATTTTATTTACAACTTCTTACAGGTTTACCTAGATGATTGGATAGTATATGGGCTTGTGAAAGATCAGTGTGACAACCTGCGCTTAATGTGAATGGTGTAGACAATTGAGTATCTCTTTAAACATTAAGAAGTGTATATTTGCTACACCATTCGGGATACTATTAGGACATATAATTTGCAAGGAAGGTTTGCTGGTTGATCTAGCTAAGGTTGTAGTTATTATAGGCCTGGAAGCACCTACCAGCCAAAGTGAGGTGCGTGGATTTTTAGGTCATAAAGGATATTATCAAAAATTCATCAAAGGGTATGCCAAAAATTTTACACCCTTGGAAGAGTTAATGAAGGGGAAAGGTACATTTTATTGGGGAGAACCGCAACAACATGCATTTGAGATATTAAAGGAAAAACTTACTACCACACCCATTTTACATTTTCCCTCATGGGATAAACCATTTCATGTGCATGTGGATGCTTCTGGCATGGACATTGGTGTTGTGTTAGCTAAACCTGGTGAAGGTATTATAGATCATCTAATTTTTTTTGCTAGTAGGAAGCTGACTCCTGCCGAAAGGAATTATACAACTACAAAATGCAAAGCTTTATCAATGATCTATGCATTACACAAGTTTTGACAGTGCTTGTTAGCAACGCCATTTGTGCTTTATATAGGTCACATGACATTGAAATACTTGGTAAACAAGCTCATCTTATAGGGGCACATATGCAGATGTGTTCTCTTATTTCAAGAGTTTGACTTCACATTTGTGGTGAAGCCAGGGAAAAGCAATTTTGGACCAGACCATTTATCTAGAATCAACTCAGGAGAGGAAGCACATAAAATTAAAGAAACCACGCCATATGCACATTTATATAGGTTCAACGTGCACCCATAGAATTAGAAGACATTTTTGTCTTTCTATGAATAGGTGTGGCGCCAGAAGGAATGAAGTCATTAGAAAAGTAACAACTTTTTATACGTTCATCACTATTTATGTTAATCAGTGGTGACCTCTACAAGTTAGGTAGAGATGAAGTATTAAGTTGTTGTGTATTAGAGCATGAGTACAAGGATATTATGGAAGAAGCTCATGGTGGTATTGGAAGAGGCCATTATGCATGTGATGTGACTACCCGAAAGATCCTACTTGTTGGATTATGGTGGGAGACATTGTATAAAGACTGTAAAGAATATTATCAGGTGTGTGATTATTTTCAGCACCTAGGAAAACTAGGACAAAGAGATGAGATGTTGTTGAGACAAATTACTAGTGCCGAACCATTTGAGAAATGGGCCATTGACTTTGTAGGACCTATTTCGCTAGCCATGTGGAGGACTAGATTGCACTATATCATTAATTGCACAGATTATCTCACATGGTGGGTAGAAGAAACACCTATAAAGTACTGTACAATACCTACAATGGCTAGGTTTCTATGCGAGAATGTTCTTACAAGATATGGATGTCCTTTAAGCTTGACAAGTGATAGGGGTACACACTTTTTGAATGAGACAATCAAGATCCTATTAGAAGAGTTTATGGTTGCACACCATAAAACTACACCCTACCATCCTCAGGAAAATGTAAATAATAAGGCTTTCAACAAGATTTTGAGCTAGACTTTGACAAAAATTTGTGATGTTGGAAGAAACGATTGGGATGAAAAAGTATCAGTTGTTCTTTGGGTATATAGAACAACTTACAAGAGATTGAACAAAGCCACACTATTTCAGTTAGTTTTTCATGGGGAAGCCATTCTCCCTATAGAATTTATGTTAGCTTCTTTGTGCATTACACACGCTAGAGGTCTAGCTGATGAATAGGATTTAGAAGAGCGTATCAAGAAGCCGATTCAACTGGATGAGTGATAAGCCATAACACGATGGAGTCAGAAGCAAGAAAAGGCCAGTAAAAAGGCATGGCATGACAGAAACATAATGGATAAGAAGTTTGAGATTGGAAAAATGGTACTTCTTTATGAAACTAAGTTCTTGCTCCATCCAGGAAATCTCAAAGTACATTGGTTGGGGCCGTATGTCATCACTTACATACTTGAATCAGGTTCTTTCCAATTAGAAGCACTTGATGGAACATGGCTATCTGGTTACTTTAATGGGAGTAGATTGTAGCCCTATTATAAATAAGACTTCTCGGTGTTTGTAATAAGGCAGTATTTCCATTTAGATTAGGTTTCCATACTATATTTCCTTAATGTATTTCCCTCATTGTCACTATTCTTTTTCAATGTAGTTTTTGTTCTTGTGTAATAAGCACGCTTGCGTGCCTGAAGCTAATTACTATGTGAAGAATGTTTATTCATAGAGGACTGAACACACCTTTAGTGTGAGGTGGTTTTAGTTATCCAATTAAAAGACCGTGGGAATTGAAAGGTGAAAGGAATAAGATGTTACGGGTGTGCTTTAAGTCAAAAGAATATTGCTTCTCAAAAGTGACCAAGAATGGAGATGAATGAAAGGACAATATAATGCAAGGTAAGTGGAGGCCATGATAACTACCAGAAGAAGGTAAAATGACGATGTACTCAGGTGTAAGGGCACGTGCTGAAGAGAAGTTTGTGACCAGAGGGTAGGAAGGCATGCTGAAAGGTTATAGCTGGGGCACGAAGATGTACCGCACGGACCAAACAAATTTGGTCAATGAATAAGAGGATATTTGGTAGGTGAAGGAGTAATAAATGGATCACAATTTGAAAATAATTATATAAGGATGGGATGTAGATTCATTTTTACCATTGCGACTAAGAGAATTTGAGGAAAGAGTTAAGTGTGAAGAGCTAAGTGATTGGGTTAAGGTTCAAAGGGTGTGAAACCAAGTGTGATAAATAGATCTGTGCAAAAATAAGCTTGTGTCCTCGGTCGTGAAGGGTTTAACACAAGAAAGGAGGTAGAGAGGAGTTAGTGCATGAAGTTTCCACCTAGGGCACAATTGAATCAAGATAGGTTTTGATTGGCAAGTTGCAGAGTTAAAGAAGAGACAATTGCAAGGTAAAAATGACACCTAAGAAGGAATCTACAGCAACAACAAAAGGAAAGAAGAAAGTGGTTGTCGAGGAGGAAGAGATGGCACCCAAAATTTATTTTTTAGAAATTAAACATCCAGAAGGCATCATCATCGGCCAAGAATGGGATTCACCCATCAGGATGAGCAAAGTGAGTGAATACAATCACATGACCATGGAGAACAAGAAGGAGATTGATTCCTTGCTCACTTCTAGGAAGAAAAAGCGTACAGCAGATGACATGTCAGTTTATGATGATGAAGGTGAGAAGCTTCTAAAGAGAATTGGGGTCTACCAATTATATGAGCTTCCCTATTTTGGGAAGTATTTTCCCTTGTATTAGTTGCTCATGAGTAGAGTACAAAAGCAATTCTTCTACTTTGCAGGACGCAGAGTTAGAATCTCATTTGTGCTTATCTCATTAATTACAAGTTTGAAGGCCACAAGAGAGGACATAAAAAGTGATCTCATAGATAAAGCCACAATCTTAAAGACCAGAGAGGAGTTGGGGTACCTGAAGGGTCCGCGTGGTATGGATATAGAAAAATTGAAGAACTATCTGGTTGTGCAAGCAATAGCACACCTTGTTATAAAATTTAATGATCAAGAGTGGTGGTCATAGGTAAATACTATGTGGTTACATATTGCACGTAAGATGTCAGAAGGAGAAATCTACAATATTGTAGGCTATATTGCAGAAAAAAAAGTCCAGGAAGCGTGCACGAGAGGGAAGATCAGCTTTGGGGTTATTCTAATATGACTAGTATTCATGGAAATTAGAGTACCAGACAGGCCGCAGGAAAAACTATGGGAATACACCATGGAGAATAAGTCACCAGATGAAAGGTTCAGTAAGTATCTATCTAAAGTGGCCATGATAGATGACATAAAGCAAAGGGCAGAGAAATGGTATGACAGGCTTTGTGCAGCATTTTGGGAAGAATGGTGCATCCCAAAGGACATACCATTAGTAGTAGGGAAACAAGTCTAGTCTGTTGTATATCATCATTTCTACATCATGCACTTCCTAATGAAGGATGGAGTCAGGAGACCTTGGTGTAAATTTCCTTATGCATTCACTGCAAGGTATTTCCAAGCATTTGTTCATAGATTTACAGACACGCACCGACTAGTGTTCAATGTAGATAAGTTAGACTGTGACTACCATGTGTTGAGAAAGAAGTATGTGTATCCTGGAAGAAGTTCCTTCACCGAGACAATAATTTTAGAGGTGTTGAATATCAAGCCAATAAGTCTGGCTATAGAAAATGTAGGGGCAGCATTGGTGTATCTTCAGCTGAAGCCAAAGATGGAGAATAACAAGTATGTGGAAGGTGAGTTCATACTCCCAGCACCACCAAAGGGAAAGCATATAATGGAGAACATCCCAGCGCCTAAGCCCATAGAGCCAATTGAAGTGGAGGATGAGGACGAGTGCAAATATAGTGGTGGTTTGGAGCATAGAGGTAGGAGACATCGTATAAATAAGGGTGAGCTGAGTGCACCATTACACCACCTCAGCCACAAGAGGGGGATGATGAGGAATTGAATGTAGTCCAAGGGAAGCATAAATTTAAGAGGATTGTTAAGATAACAAGAACCCACGGTGCTACTCCAACCATGGTGTGCAGATCACCTACATTGTCTCCGTAGAAGGTGGCAACCATGCAAAGAAGGAGGAAACTAAAGTTAAATGAGGAGGTAGAGGGATTAGAGGAAATCACGCCTAATTCTCCTACACTTCTAGAGAACATAGAAGAACATGGTGAGGAATCAAAGGAAAGAGAAGAGGATGAGAAGGGACTAGAGGAGATAGCTATAGAGAATTTTTAGGACATGGAGACACAAGTCCCAAATTTGGAAGCTAAATTCCCTAAGCAGCAATGGTCTAGAAGAACAAGTGGAGAGCGCATTCCACCAGTCATGGGGTATGTAGAGGACGCATGTAAAAATTTCCATGTCTGCTTCTAGAGCATGATAGAATAGAAGGATTTATTTGGCTAGGAGCTAATGGATGAGGATAAGGAGACTGTGCACACTCAAAAGAAACTATCATGGTCAATGCACACTCACATGGATGATCCTGACTTTGATGTATGTAAATATTCATGTGTTTCAAGATGGCTGATGAAGGCACCCCAAGATAGACACATGACAATAAAGCCTACTATCAAGTTAGATGAGCAAGTCAGTAACGCATTGGCAAAGGTTTCTGCTTAAGTTGTTAGAAGAAACATGGAAAAAGCTGCAACAATCAGAGCACTACACGAGGAGCTGAGGACAAAGGATGCAGAGATAGTGTGTATAAGACAAGAGAGGGAATTCATGCAGAAGAATAATGAAGTTTTTATCATCATCACAGAGGAGATTAGGGATAATGTCATCAGAGAAAGGCCACACTTAGAGGCCAAGGTACCACAGGAATTTCCTTCAATGATACACTAGGTATGACAGTTGGTGGACTTGGTACTTGAAGATGAACCTCTGCATAAGACAGCACCAAGTAAGTCAGAGTAAGATGTAGAATGAGAGAAAGCCTCAGTGACGTAAAATATTGTATCTTATGAAGGGTTGCTGCAAGCGTTACAAGAAGTATTGAAGAAAGCAAACCAGGCTTTGAATATCTGCACAACTCCAGAGGTACTTATCAACATAAAGAACCTAGAAGAAAAAATTGAGGTCCAGAAAGCAATGAAGGATGAGACATTGGGCCATGCAGAAATATTTTCAATAGTTAAGTAAAAGTGCAAGGCCCTGGCAGAAGCAAAAAAGTTGCATAAGACTCAACTAGAAGAGATTGGGAAGCTAATTGCGTAGAAGATGGATATTTTAGAAGGAAGTATGACATCAATGTCCAGTGTTTTGTTGGTTCTGTAGAATGAAAAGGGAGAGATTACAAGGGATGAGTTGGAATCCATTGTTGTGGACATCCCAGAAAAATCAGAACAAGCACTCACTAAATGGAAGGTTTTGGAGGCTGAAATAAAGGAGTGTCCAGAGTTGATACTTCAAAACTGATACAAGGGAGAGGTTGCCTCATAGCCTCATAAAAATCCTTTATTTATCTACATTATTTCATTCTTATTCTTTCCATTTTTCTATTCTTTACTTCAATTTTTGGAGATACCCATTGTTAGGACGACAATGAGATTAGTGTGGGGTAATGTTGATAAGATAATACTTGTCAAAGATCACACAAGAAGTTTGTGTAGCTGAGAAGGCCAGGATCAAGGGCATGGAAGGATAGGAAGAACGCGCACACGGAGGGCAATTTTAGCATGCAGGTCTTAGCTGATTTTGAGCATGAAGACCTATTTTTAGAATATGGTGTGTAGAACACACCAATTATGCAGAGACATGTGCGCCATGCATTTTATATCTTTAGAGGATCGGATCAAAGTATTTTTTATGGAGACGAGCTAAGAATAGGATTGACACTTCAATTAACTATAAGAGGTCTATAGATAGCACACTTGCATATGTGGCTATGCTCGTAAATGGCACGTGGCTATTAGTAGCATGCAACCTATTTCTAGAATAGATAAGTGGTGAAGGGAAAGTCCCCACCCTATATATATGATGTGAGGTACATAGTAGGAAGGTGTGTGTGTGTGTGTGTGTGTGTGTGTGTGTGTGTGTGTGTGTGTGTGTGTGTGTGTGTGTGTGTGTGTGTGTGTGTGATGGATGTATGGAGGTATAGAGATATACACATATGACTGAATTACTTTATTAGATCCATGCATGCATTGGTATGGATTGAAAATATTGTAAGGATCTTCTATGTTTATTAATAGATGGAAGATATTGGTTGAATATAAGTGTCATTCCTGTGTGTAATTGAGTAGTGCATGTTATTGATTCAATCATGATTACTGTTTTAAGCTTGTTCTTTCATAGATCTGAATGTAGCATGCATTGTAGAATGATGGATTAGTTATGAATCTATATTTTTCTTCCTTCAACATGCTAACATCTTGCTACAACAACCCTAAAGAGGGACCTTGTACCTTTGCACACTTCGGGTGAGTGCTTAGTCAAGGCTAAGTGATGTACCAGTGCAACTAGGGTGTTATCTGGTAAATTGTAGGTTGTGTTAGGTGGGCTCCAATGCTTGGAAGTTTTTTATTTACTTCGAGGAGCTTGAGTTTTCTTATAAGGGAAGGAAACATGAATGTTACTCATCATTTGGAAAATTCGACATCTAAAAGTTCTATTCTCATAATCTAAATTCTGGGAGCAGTTGGTATCACCCATTTTGAGGATAATTTTTTCGGGTAACCCCTTACTGAGATCAACGTTAACAAATTTTTTAACATAACTATATAAACACTCTATAATCCCTAGCTATCAACCTTAATAAAATATCCAAGGAGGTTACCAATGTCCTTTAGTGAGGAGGTGAAATCTAGGGGAAGGTTTGGTAATCACACCTAAACAGGGACCCGTGAGATAGAGAAATTATTATGGTCAAAGTCTACAAACCAAGGGGCAGCGAAAAGTCCATTTGAATGCCAAAACCAAGGGCCCTCATCAATAACCCTCTGGAATTCATCTTGTTCATTGAAAAAAACAATGAAGAAACATGGAGCACATAGGAAATATTTATAGTTATTAGTCAAAATGTGTGGATCCACTACACTTGTTGGTCAGTCAAAATATGGCACTTAGCGAAAAAAATACAGAAGGTTCTTGTGGAAGAATAGAGAATGTTCAAAGGCACGGAAGGGTCAGGAAAGAATCACGTGCGAAGAAGAGAGATAGATTTGAGACTTAGCCATTTTTACATGTACGAGCTATTTTTGAAGATAGCGTGCCGAACACACAAACCAGTTAAAGACTTACATGACATGCATTGGCTATTTTTGGAGGATCGGCTACGAATCACTTTACATGGGTACAGGCTGAGAATAGATTTACTACTGACATTTAACTAGATAAAGTCTATTGTTAGCACACTTGCATGTGTGGCTATAATTATAATGACACATGGCTAATAATAACATGTGACCTATTTTGGGATTAGATAAGCAGTGAAGGGAAATTCCCCACCATTATAAATATGTAATGGTTTGTGTAGTATGACATATACAGAGATAGATATGAGTATGAGAGACATGTGATAACTAACTTATTGTGAGGTTATGCTGCCAAATCTAATGCACGTATAAACTATGGTATTATCTATTGTAATAAGCTTATATGTATTTATCATGTTTAATGTAATGGAGTGTATTGGCTGAATTAGAGTATAAAATCATGAGTATAATTATTTCTTGCATGCTCTATTTCAACATGATATCATTTAAGTCTATTATTCCCTAGATCTAGATCTAAGCATGTACTGTAGAATGATATATTAGTCATGGATCTGAATGCTTTAAGTCTTCATCATGCTAAAATCCTGCAACATAAACCCTAAAGAGGGGCCCGGTACCTTTGCATGCTTCGGATGAGTGCTCAGTCTAGGCTGAGTGATGTGCCAATGTGCCTGGGCTTTTATTGGTAAATTCTAGGTTGCATCATTGGTTTCGTTGTCAAAACCTCTTTTTTCAGTTGTTTTCAAGATGGTTCATGATGAAGACATACCAGTTGACCCTAGCAAGTGTTGAGGAGTGGATACATGACCTAGAAGAAGAATACGCATGGAGGTTCAGCACTGGATCTGAGTTTGACACACGTACTTGGGTGGAGCAGAATTTTTGTGACTGTTTATATGAGATCTTCTTCATTATATTTATATTAGAACTGTATGAGTGGCTGGTTGCTTATGCAGCTAAATGGAATTGGAGGTATCACAAACTTATCTAGACACGTGAAGAATTTTAGACCCTTTATGATGCTGATCTGATTTGGACTCCCATTGTGGATATGTGTTTCTGTGGTGTTTTCAACAGCTATATCATAGAGTACTCAATTTCCACTTATTTGTGCCCAGAGGTAGCTAAATTCCAATTTTTATGATATCCAAGGGGAACTTACCTTCAAGGCAATCCACTAGAGATCAAGATTCTGATGATAACCTTAAAATTGGAGAACAAACTGATGGGGTACTAAACCCCACCATGAGTGGGGGAAATATCAGTTTTGGTGAAAGATGGCAAACCTAGTGACATAAAGGAAAAGAAAGGAAATGTGGCTTAAGTATAATGAGGCACGTGAGAGGGAGATAGAGAAGCAGCGGGATGTTTAAGAGCGAGTGACATTGTGGAGAGAGATAGTTTGGGAAGGGTTTGAAGTTCACGTAGAAGACATGTAAGCTAAACATCAAGAACTCCCCCATTTGGGAAAGCATGACATGGAACCCCCCTCAGCCTCACTTATAAGTGTGCCAGTAGAGACGACCTAGACCATGGGCGTGCATTTGAATCCACCCTAAAACCTTGCCCTTGCGCTTGGTTTTCTAGTATCTAGTACAATAAACATTCAGGAAGCTAATTTAGGAAGTGGAGGAGAAAAAGTGAGTCATATAAAAAGCACAACAATGGTAGTGCAAATGGCTTCATTGTTATATGGGAGTACCTTCTTGGGTGTATCATCCACACAAAATTCAAGTGCACAGAATTTTGGACTCTCTTTTTGGAGTATTAATACTCTGCATACTGTTAGGGTGCAATTCAATACTACTGTTGGGACACAGGGAAGTACATTTTTTGGTCCGGCTCTAGCTATGGGGTCAGGATCAGGAGGTATAGGTGGCTCTAGTTCTAGTGGATCTGGTGGTTTTGAAGGCAGAGGAAACACAAGAGGTTCTGGATCAAGTGGGCAAGGTCCACACCAACCCCAGAATATTTACATGGAGATGTGTTTGTATCTCCCAGAGTATAGGGACATTGAAGATGCTGCTAAACACATGAACATGTGTGAAATAATGTGGCACGTAAAAGGAATCATGGCTGCTGAGTGTATGTCAAGTCAATTTGCTACTACGTTATTAGGGTGTGCACACAGTTGGTACATAAATTTTGACCATAATTAGACTTGCGTAGACTATGAAGCCTTAAAATATGCTTTCCTTAAAGAATTTCATATCCCTAAGTCTGAGAAAAAGAGTATAAGTGTGCTTAAGGATAATAAGAAATGCACTACTTAGAATGTCAAAGAGTTTGATTCCTGAATTAAAATGTTTTTATCTAAGTTGTCTTATGATATTCATGCAAGCCAACATGCACAATGGTTTGTTGGAGGTCTGATTACACCTTTTAGAGGGAACTATCACATAAAACATAAAATGATCTGCGTGAAGCACTTGAAGTAGCCTTACACACTGAGGCAGTTGGAAGTATAGACATTGGGTGAGCCCATTTTTAGAAGCACAAATCGAAGCTATGGCAAAGCAGTTGGAGAAACTATCGGCAAATTTAGCACATGAGACACGCATAAGGATTTTGTGCACATATTGTGAAGTAGAAGGTCACATAAAGGATCATTCTCTTCATAGATTAGTATGCTCATTTCTATTGGGATGTGAGATATGTCACTTAAACCATGATACAAGCCACTTCCCATTGTTACAATGCGTGATAAGGAAGAATATCTCTTGCTATTGTAAAATTTACAGGTCCATGACTCATGATACGAAAGACTATAGGTTGATTTTTCAGAGCCATGATGTCATAGATATTGGTGTGCGATAGACCAGAGTATTAGATAACTCTCAACGAAAAGGTGAGCATCAGGATCATAATCAAGCGTGCTATGATCAGAATGGACATTTTGAAGGAGGTCATGGCAAAGGTTGAGGGTTTCGAGGAGGATATGGAGGCCAAGGCTATGGCCATAGTGGTGGAAGAAGTGAGTTCCCTCGCAGAACGTGTTACACATGTGGATCTCCTGACCACTACAAGAGAAAATGTCCTGAGAATATTACATGTTCTTTCTGTGGAAAGAATCATAGTTATGAGGAATACCTAGATTTATATGATCATCTTATTAAGTCGCATAAACAAGAAAACAAAGGCACAGAGATGGTTAGGATACAACACGTTGTGAAAAATCCATGGATGCCTAAGTTGGAAGTAGAATCCGAGGCATTGCAGGTAAAGATCACGACCCACGCTAAAGCGGTGCACACAAAATAAGCATTGTAGTAGAATCCTACCATCACTAAGGAGGATTTTCTACATGCACAGTACCTAGATCCTACCCATGAGAATGAGTTTTACGAGGAAACCATAGAGGTACTTAGGAATCTTTGGGGTGAAATACAATATTTAAAGAGCAATCATGAAAGATGGAGCAAAAGAAAGCATCAAAGACAGTTCAAAGTGATATGGATGACTTGATAGAAGTGTGAAAATTGTTATGCTAGGAGAATATCATTCCAATGTTGGGGAATTGGTTAAGAGGAAACACTCTGCGCACAAGTACTGAGACTGGATAGAAGATCCTGTATGGAAATCTTCCCCCTCATAGCCTAGATTATAACAAGGAAATAACTATGAATGTTGTTGTGGATAGGTGGCTATTGAGTAATATACTAGTTCATATAGGCATGGAAGTCAAAGTTTTTACTTTATATGCATGGGTACAAATGGGGAGACCTCCATTGCAGTCATCCTCTAATATTTTTTTATTGTTAAACAAACTAAGGCCACTCCCATTGGAGTTTTAAAAGATGCATCTATTACCATACAAGGAGCCACATTCAGTGGAGATTTTGAGGTTTTAACACTGGAAGAGTCAGATAGCTTCCCAAATCTATTAGGGCATCCTTGATTCTATGAAAATAATGTTGATCTTTGGTTCAACAACGGTTATGTCATCTTTTAAAACAAGGAAGAAAGAGTTATTATCCCTTTAATAGATGGAAAATTTTTGCCCTATGTTGAGCCCTTGAGTGAAGAAGACCTAAATAGGAATCCATAGGTACTTGAGTCATGTAAAGAAGGAATCCTTTAGTGGGAGGATGCATTGTCTATTAGTGATACTAAAAATGTTTCTTGTGATAATTGGGCTCATAGCACTTATGAGTTGGTAGGGCACGAAGTAAAGAGAAAATTTCCTAGAGTCATCAAACCATGTTATATCAGGAGAATAGGTAACAACTAGATACATTATTACACCAGAGAAGGAGACCTTATGGTGTTCCTGTGCTCCATGGAAGAACAATGGATATACCCATTGGAGAGAAGGAATATGCTAGCATATACCCTACACAGGACAAAAATATGCTGGTGGGTGGTCCACAAGGATAATATTATAGGATGGAATGAAATTAGGATTTCTCTTGCAACTAGGTTCTTCAGGATAAATGCACCTACTCAAATCTGCACTTATCATGGTAATCAGCCTATTCAGCACCACGTTCAATAGTGTGAGAGACTCTGAATAGAGCGACAGTAAGCTTTACCACCTTCACTCTGGGTACACAATTTTTATTCCACTTTACAAGGTTACGCGTGTGCTTAGTATGTATATGCAGAACTCCATAGAGAGACTGGAAATTGGTAGGATTTAATTACATGAATGACCTAGATGTTTGACTTCTTCTCTACTAATGCTCCAGTGGAAGAATCGTTAAAAGTCATAAAGTGCTTAACTATGGGAAATAGTTCCAAGGATGAAGAACTCATTTAAGATTTATTCAATGAGGGAAACTCAAGAGTGCATTTTGTTGAAGAAATATAGGTTGATGCCACACTACTTTAGTGTGCTTGGCTTGAGAAAGAAAAGGAAAAATGGTGTACTTAGTGGATGATGAGGAAGTAGAAAATCTAGATGTGAAACATTCAACAGGTAGGCATGAGGTGTTGGAAATTACAGATAAGACCACATGTGCCTATCATGAACCTATAAAGATAAAGAAAGTGAATATTGGATCAGATGTTGATCCTAAGGAGGCCATCATTGGGGACTATTGGTTAGAATCTGAGGTGGAAAAAATCATAGAGTTACTACAGGATTATCAGGACTTATTCCCTCTAGGGTACCATGAGCTTAAAGGCATGCATAAATCATTAGGAGAGATGAAGATAAATCTTAAATAGGGTGCGTGCCTAGTTAGAAAGAGACCCTATAGGATGAACCCAAAATTGTGCAAAAATGTCAAAGAAGAGATTGCAAAAATGTTGAAGTCTGAAATTATTAAGCCCCTTAACAAGTCAGAATGGGTTAGTCCAATGGTGATCATTGTCAAGAAGCATGGTTGGATTAGGATTTGTGTGGACTATATAGAGCTAAATGTTGCATGTTTGAATGATCCCTTTCCTACGCCATTTACTGAGGAAATACTAGAAGGTGTTGCAGGGTACGAAATCTATTCATTTATAGATGGGTTCTATAGGTATCATCAGGTCAGGATTTCTTAGGAGGATTAGGAAAATACTACATTTACTAATGAATGGGGTAGTGTCACCTATACTATGATTCCTTTTGGTCTGAAAAATGTGCCTGTTGTATTTTCGCTCATAGTTGTTCAGGCATTTAAAGAGTTTATTCACAACTTCTTACAGGTTTATTTAGATGATTTGATGGTGTATGGACTAGTCAAAGACCATTGTGACAATTTTTGCTTAATGTTTGAAAGATGTAGACAGTTGAGTATCTCTTTGAACATCAAGAAATGTATATTTTCTACACCATTTGGAATACTCTTAAAGCCCATAATCTGCAAGGAAGGTTTGTTGGTTAATCCAGATAAGGTTGTGTTAGGTTAATTATGCATAGTATAATTATTTATTTAATTTTATTAATTAAATAATTATAGTACATGGCTATATTATAAACCATATTATTGTTATATGGTTTTTTAAACCATATTTGTCTTTTAGTTTCACAGGGATAATTGTTATAATTATTATAACAATTTATATGCTTCCCAGGATAATATTTAGAAGTTAATGTATTTTAAATTTGTTGTTGCATTGTTACAACTTCTATTTTTTTGTATCCCGGTTGTGCAATACATACATACATACATACATATATATATATATATATATATATACATATACACATATACATACATACATACATATATATATATATATATATATATATATAACAACCTTCTTCTATGTATGAGGTTGATTCTGATTAATACAATTTTCAGGCTTCCGTCCCTATTTACATTTGGTACCAAAGCGTATTGAAGCTCCTGACAAGATTGGATAAGGATTCAGAGGAAGAAGAATTCATGGAGAAGAAATTTCATTCGTCGGAGAGCCATTGTTTCCTCCAGCAACTTTCCACATCTCCCTATAGTTCCACAACCTCTTGTGTGAATTCCAAGTAACCGTAAAGTAATTTTTTTTTTGCCTTGGTCCTCTGCACCAGGAAAATTTGTTTCCTAGGGATTTCAAAATTTAAAAAAAATTTATATTCCCATCAAGGGTTTTGTATTTTAAATCTATCTGTACTTTTAAATATCCTTGTATTGTTGTTGTATTGAGCATTCGTTGCACCCACAGCTAATAGTGGCATCAATATTAAATTTAGAGGATACCAAGTAGAATATATTACATTGCTAGGTGACCGGACTATCATTCTCTATACACTGAGAAACCTATAAAAGAAAAAGCATTGCAGAATCAATTTGAAAAGAAGCCATGCTCCCACTGTGCCTGATCTCCTCTAAACCAAGCTCTAATCAATAAAGAGGTGGACATATCATACAAAAACAACACCTATTTTTATCTTTTGGCATACAAAAATCAACCAAAATAGTAGTTGAGTTGTGTTATTTGGAATATTCTCCTCCTACAATCAATGTGCCTACACAGTCAAGGCATCATCCAATCAAAAATTCATTTCAGACCATGGTGGAAGCATCGACCTACACACCAAACAAAGGCATCAAAGAAGATTTCCTCCTACCTGAAAGCTTAGTCAAATTAATAAATGTGGAGATAATAACTAAGGTGGTGGAGGAATACAACAAAGAACTCATCCCCCTACATATCACCTACAAACACACACAAATAAATAGTTAAAGGTAGTGGCCTTTATCCATACATGTGTGCAAACAAAAACCAGTGAAAGAAGATTAAAAAAGCAGTGGAGATCATACTTAGGCGGCTGAGAAAAATCAAAAGGAGATAAAAACATTTCAAGATCTTTTTTTTGGGAAAAATAAACCCTAATCCATGCATGCAACTTACGTGGAACTCCAAGTCATCTCCAAATTCACCATTTTCATGAGGTTAGTTGCTTTTTATATATATTAAATATAAAATACTTCACTTCAACTCTCAAGTGCTCATAGAGCCTAATTGGTTAAAAGAAACGACTTAGAAGTGGGAGGTGTTTGGTTTGAATCCCACACCCAACTCATTTTTTTGAATTTGGCAGCATATTTGGCAAAAACATTAACTTTAGCAGAAAATTCAAATTTAGTTATAACTAACTAAATTTAGCAGGAAAATCCCTAATTTAGGGTAAAAAAAAATTCTCCCATTCAGCCTATTTTTTCATTTTGGACATTTTTTGCTAAAGGAGGTCTATCTAGAAATTACATTTTCATCTATATTTTTGCAATTTTTTGGCATAGTAGGTCATTTTGGGCTCCGGAGGCCACCAGGGCCCGTAAAACAAAAAATTTTCCTACCATTCAATTTTCTATATTTTTGAATGTAATTTGTATAGTTCAATATATTGTACTAATTTGTAGGTTACCATAGTCAATTACAAACATTGTAACTGCTCAAAAACTGGTAGAAAGGTTGTAATCAAAATAGAATAAAATCAATTCTAAAACACTCACAAGATCCGAGATCTACTTCTCAGCATTCGGTATATATGGTGCCTTTAGGAAGCACTTACGGGTAAAGTCATCGTAACTACTACTGCACTTAATGCCTAATATAGATAGAACAACATCGTTAGGGCATCGATCCTTTAAATCAACGGGGAGTAATAAGGTCATAGTGCACACAGTATGAGCCATCCCATCCGTTTATGACTGATTACATGACATAAATCCGGACTGAGAAATTATCCGAGTATATAGAAAATTTATGCACATGTATGAGGATATTTCTTTGAGCGGGTGTATATAATTGCACAGACCCCTTTCAGTACTATCTTGGTACCACGTACTGAATTCTTTCATGTATGTTAATGCGCCTTTCACATATCGCTAGGTATATAGAAAGGGAGATCTTCTTCCACGTACTGCCACGTATATCGGAAGGTCACGTATATAGGAAGGTTCGGTATATCAGACTGATGGTATATAGATTGGGAGACCTTATACCTAGAGTGATAAGAGCCAAACCCTGTCAGTGATATCTGAAAATGGGTACTAATGTCCCCAAATTTTTTCTTCTAGATTCACAACTACTCAGAGGAAAAAAATATGTTGCATGGAAAACAAAAATCAGGAAACAACTTGAGTTTGAAGAGATTTGGCCTGCTGTGAATGGTACTCTAACCAGATCAACTAATGATACAACACAACAGTGGTAGTTTGATATAGCAGATCAGAAGGCCAAACTCATCATCTTGTTTGGGGTGTATGATGATGTGCAACCCCACATTCGAGATGCCAAAATAGCCAAATAATCATGGCATAAGTTAAGCACAGTATACGAGGCCAACAACAAGAATGTTATACTAAATTTACAGAGTCAGTTACACACATTGAAGTTCAAGAAGAATGAAAAATTAGAAGCTTTCTTAAGAAGAGTTACAGAATTTAGGGATTCACTTATAGCCCTAGGAGAAGCGGTCAAAGATTATGATCTCATTCCCATTATTCTGAGATCACTCCCTTCTTCATTACGTATTTTTGTAACAACACTAAACTTGTTAGATACGACAGTTAGTTTTGACAAATTGGTAAACTTACTACAACAAGAGGAAGCAATGCATAATAAGGATGATGAATAAGAGCAGGCACTTTCTTCACATAAAAAATGGAAAGGAAAAGATAAAGGAAAACCTAATTCCTATCAAAATTCCCAAAATCAAAATCAGTATCAAGGGGATATACAACAAAAGAAGCAATGTCCAATCTGCAAAAGAGGACATAACCTACAAGATTGTTGGTATAGTACTTACAAGAAAGGTTCATCAGGAAACTCTGGACCTCCACAAAAATCTAACAGGGACATCCTAACTACAATTAAGGGCAAAAAAAGGGGAACTAGAAAAGAAGACCCCACCAGTAAGGTAATATGGTTGAGCAACAAGAATAGTCAGACAATGAAGACTACTTGTTCACTGCTCAATCAATTGAACCATCCACATCATCTAGTGATGTTTGGTATGTTGATTCAGGGGCCACTCGACACATGACCAGCCATAAAGACTGGTTTATTTCAATGAGGCACCCGCCATCAAAAAATCTTGTTTCATTAGGATATGATTCTTCAGATACATTTTAAGGGATTGGAAACATTTCTCTACCTCTTGGTTCACACAAATGTAGACTATCGGATGTCCTATATATTCTTGGGTTGACTAAGAATCTTCTTCCAGTTAGTCAATTCCTAGATCACAACCTAAAAATTGACTTTGACAGTAAATCCGGTAAGAAAATGTGTTTGATTTGAGAAAAATTAAGAGGCTCAAAAATAATTGCAAAAGCCTCCAATGTGGGATGCAGGTTCCAACTTGATTTTGTTCATAGAGATGATCAAGCACTTGTGGCTAAGAACTCCACTTCAGCATAGTTGTGGCATCGAATATTTGATCATGTAAGTTTCAAATATCTCGAAACACTTTACCAGCGTAATATGGTACATGGGCTACCATCTCTTCAAAAGGATATAGACAAGTGTCCTCACTGCCTAGCAGGAAAACAACACTGAGCTCATGGTAAACTTGACCTGGTTCATATAGAAAAATGTGGATTTTCTGTCTTCATAAGAAAAGTGAAGCATTTGAAACCTTCAATAAGTTCAAATTAGTAGTTGAGAATGAAACCGGTAGTCACATCAGAACTCTCCACTCAGATCGAGGGGGGGAATTCACCAGTGATGAGTTCAGAGACTACCTACAAACTCATAGGATTCATTGACAAATGCCTCCTCCACACACACCATAGAAAAATGGTGTTGTTGAGAGAAGAAATCGTACTATCATGGAAATGGTGTGATGCATGATCGATGATTCTAGACATGTAAATACATTCTGGGAAGAATCAACAAAGACAATAGTGTATTTATTGAACAGAGCGCCCACTGTTGCTCTTGTCAGAGTAACACCACAAGAAGTATGGTCAAAACGAAAACCATCTATTGCACACCTCAAAGTATTCAGGTACAAAGCAAGCATACACATACCCAAACAGAACATAAATAAATTGGACATGAAGTCACAGAAACTCATCTTCATTAGGTACAGTGAAGAGACTCTTAGGTATAGATTGATGGATCTTAAGACCAGAAAATTCTACACCAGCAGAGATGTTGAGTTTTTTTAGAAGAAGGAAGCAAAGACTCCTCCTTCGGACTCATAAGAAGTATATTTTTCACCAGTTGAAAAAGTTGAAGCTAATGTTCCCTCTGAAGATGAAAGTGATGATGGGGTTGATGGTCTTGATCAGATAGAACCAAAACCCATAGGAACAGTTCATTGTATGCCTAAATGGTGTATAAGTACATTACGAGATGTAAGAATGGATGCTCCACTGGATACATCCACCCCTGGACCATGGACTCATAGTAAAGAAAGAGAAGAAGTTAACTTTTCTTTTATGAGTAGATTTATTGAATCAGATGAGCCCTCAACAGTCTAGGATGCCCTACAGTCAAAAGCTTGGAAAGATGTCATGGACTCTTAATATCAATCAATGATGAAAAATAACACTTGGCAACTTGTCGATCTTCCACCAAGGAAGAAACCCATTGCATGCAAATGGATATTTAAAACAAAGTACAAAGCAGATGGGACATTGGACAAGCATAAAGTAAGACTTGTAGCAAAGGGATATGCACAAAAAGAAGGCATTGACTATAAGGATAAATTTCCTCCCACAGCTAAGATCAAAACGATCCGGATGATATTTTCTCTAGCTGCTCAGTTTGGATGGAAAGTCCACCAAATCGACGTAAAAAGTTCCTTCCTTAATGGATATTTACAAGAAGAAGTCTACATGACTCAACTTGAGGGATATGTAGCACCTGGTCAAGAAGTAAAGGTATGAAAACTCAGGAAATATTTGTATGGCCTCAAATAGGTACCCCAGGCATGGAACATCAAGATTGATGAGCATCTTGTACAACATGGATTTGTTATAAATCCATACGCTCCCAATCTCTACCTCAAAAAGCAAGGGGGTAAGATGGTGATTGTTGTTGTCTATGTCAATGATCTAGTCATCACTGGTAGTTTTGTGTAATAAGGGCGTTTGCACGCCTGAAGATAATTACTATTTGAATAATTTATATGCGCAAGGGACTACACATACCCTTAGTGTGAGGTGCTTATTGATATCTAGGTATAGGAATGTTGAAAACAAGTACATATGAGAGGAACAAACTACTACATGTGTTATTCAAAGCTGGAGAATTATTAGAAAAGAGATTTCTTCTAGACAAGATGACCATAGATGGAGATAAATGATGAAACATTATAACACAAGGTAAGCAGAGGCCGTGAAGACCACAAGTGGAACATGCAGTGATGAGGTACTCAGGTGCATGGAGGCATGCTGAAGAGAAGTCTATGGCTAGAAGGTAGGAAGGTGCACTAGAAGGTTATAGCTTGGGCGTGAAGATGTACCATGTGGAATGAACAAAAATGGTCCATTAATGATATGATTGTTGGTACGTGAAGGAACAATAAATGCACTAATGTTTTCAAAATATATATAAGGATGGTATACAAGTTCATTATTACCATTACAATCATGATAATTTGAAAGATCCAAGTGTGAGAAAGCTGCAAGAAGAGTATTTAGGTGTGAAGAGTATGAATTAAGACGTGACAAGCAGCTTTGTGTAGAGAGGAAGGTTGCATCCCTAGTTATGAAGGGTTTGAGCAAAGCAAGGTTGCAAAAGAGCTAGGGCGCCTAATTTCAACTAGGGCACATTGAATCAAGCTAGGGTTTGGGTTTGTATGTTTCAAGAAATAGAAGGTGAGTATTTGAAGTTAGAATATTGTAGGTTATAGATGGAACCAAAGAAAGCACCTACCACAAGAGCTAAGGGGAAGAAGAAAGTGTAAGTAGAGTTTGAAATGACTCTTGAGATTAATTTTATCAAAAATGTAGTATTTGGAGGGTGTTATTATGGGTCAAGAATGGGATTCCCACATCTGAAAGAGAAATATTAGTGATTACAACCATTGTACACCTAAAAATAAGGAGTTGGATGTGTTATTAAACACAAAGACAAATAAGTGCATAATAGAAGACATGCCAGTGTATGGAAACACTGGGGAGAATTTGTTGAAGCATATTGGAGTTTAGTAGTTATATGAGCTCCCCTACTTTGGTAAATATGAACCCTTGTACCAGTGGTTGATGAGAAGGGTACATGAATATTTATTCTATTTTACAGGATGCACGGTAAGCATCATAGCCACATTGATCTCAATAGTAATAGGGTTGAAAGACACAAGGGTAGATATAGATAGTGATTTAATTGATAAGGCCACAATCCTGGAGATAAGGAAGGATTTGGGGTATACCAAGGGTCCACGCGGCATGGACATTAATAAATTAAAGAAGTACCCAATCATACAAGTAGCTACACACTTAGTAAAAAATTTAAATGACCAAGAAAGATGGTCATAAGTAAACACAATGTGGCTACACATTGTGAAGAAGATGTCATAGGGAGGGACTTACAACATCTCTAGTTACATCGTGGAAACTATCATTAAAGAAATGCACATAGGAGAGAAAATAAATTTCGGGACTATTCTATTGTCTTTGATGTTTATGGAAATCAGGGTGCCCAATGGGCCAAAGGATAAAATCTGGGAATACCCTATGGAGAACAAGTCACTTGCAGAAATATTTGGCAAGTACTTGTGTGAAGGACAAATGAGTAGACCATTTAAGCAGAGAGTGGAGAAGTGGTAAGATAGGCTTAGTGCAGTGTTCAAAGAAGAATGGTGCATACCTAAGGAGTTACCTTCAGTAGTAGGGTAGGCAGTGCAGTTCTTGGTATACCAGCACTTTTGCATCATGTAGTTGACCATGAAATATGGAACTTGGATCCCATGGTGCAAATTACCATATGTCGTCATAGCATGATATTTCTAGGCATTAGTTCACTAGTTTTCGGATGCATGCCACCTAAGCTTCAATGCAGACAACGTAGATTGCAACTACCATACACTAAGAAAGGCATTTGTATATCTAGGATGGACTGTCTACATTGAGAGGCAAGTCCCAAATGTTATATGCATGAAGCATGTAAGCTTGGTAGTTTTGGACACTAGACCAATGCTTGTGTACCTTCAACTCAAGCCTAGGCTGGAGAACAATAAGTATGTGGAGAATGATTTCATGCTCCTAAGGCCACCAAAAGGTAAGCATACAATGGAAAATGTTCCAGCTCCTAAGCACACATAGAAAATAGAATTACATGGTGAAAAGAGGTTCATGAAGATAGTGGTGGTTTCGAGCATAGAGGTAGGACAAAGCCTACATATAGGGTAGAACGTGAGTGCATGACTACTCCACCCCAACCATAGAAGGAAGGTGATGAGGAATTGGATGCATTCCAAGAAGAGCGCCATTTCAAAAGGGTGTTAAGGAGAACTAGGACTCAATGTGCTATTCCACAATCAGTTTGGAGGTCACCATGACTCTCACCTCAAAATGAGACAGCTGGGAGAAAAAGGAAGAAGTTGAGATTGGGCGAGGAGGCGGAGGACTCTACAAAAAGCATGCTTGAATCCCCTATACCACTAGAGGATGTGGAAGAGACACAAGAGGAAGAAATGAAGGATGGAGAAGAAGGAGAAAATGAGGCAGATGAGAAAATGCAAGAGAATGCTCAGGGAATAGCATAACAAGCTCCAAATCTTGATGCTCAAGTTCCTAAGGGGCCAAGATAAAAAAGAACAAGTGGATAATATGTTGCATCAGTCATGCGATACGTTGAGGACACAGGTAATATTTTCCATGCCCATTTTCAAAGCATAGTGACACCAAAGGAGTTGTATGGGTGGGAGATGATGGATGAATATATGGAAACCATATGCATAAGGAATAATCTTTCATGGTCTATGCACACACACATGGATGAACCGGAATTTGATGTATGTGAAGAGTCATGTTATCAAGGAGGTTGAAGAAGACACCTAAGGCTAGACTCATAGCATTAAAGCCTACTATTACGTTAGATGAACAAGTGAATAATTCTTTGGTAAAAGTGTCAACAGAGATGACACGACGAAATGTGGATAAGGCTGCAATAATTAGGGTGATAAGAGAAGAACTCAAAACTAAGGATGTAGAAATAGTGTGCCTAAAGAAAGAAAATGACTTGGAGAAAATGAAGAATAATGCATTTATAAGCATGACAGAGGAAATTGGATACCTTTTCTTGAAGGCGAGACCACAACTGGAATCCAAGGTACCAGAAAATTTTCCTTCAGCAATGCATTATATACGTACCTTGGTGGACTTGGTTCTTGAAGATGGACCTCTACACATGCCATCACTAAAGGATCCATCACAGGAAGTGGAGAGGGAAAAGGCTTCAGTGATGAGGAAGATTGCATCATATGAGGCATTACCCCAAAGCTTGCAGGAGGAGCTGACAAGAGAAGACTAGGAATCAAAAATTTGCACAGCTCTGGAGGTGGTCATTAGGATAAGGACCATGGTAGAGGATAATGAAGTCCTAAAATCCATGAAGGATGAGACCTTGGACTGCGTATAATGATTAGCACTTGTCAAGAAGAAGCGCAAGGCGTTTAATGCAGCATAAGAACCACTCAAGGCAAGGCTAGATGAGCTTGGAAAATCATCACACAAAATATGGACTTATTAGAAGGAAGAATGATTGCAATATCCAACATTGTTTTGGTCTTGAAAAATGAGAAAGGAGAGATTGCACAAGATGAGCTAGAGTCAATTACAGTAGATATCCCAAAAAAGGTAGAGGCTCCACTCAATGATTGGTAGACCTTAGAGGTAGAAATAAAAAAAGGTTTTTTAGAATGGAAATGTTAACAAACCGATAGTCATAGGACAGCAATTCCCTCCTCTTTACATGGGAGAGTGTGTCCCTTATTGAAAGCTAAACAGTAAAACTTGGATATACAAATGGGTACAACTTTCAAAGTTGTGGGACTTGCTGCTTGAGATAGACTTTTAGAGAACAGTTGGTTCTTGCTCCTAAGATCATCACCCACGACAATAATGGAAGAATCTAATGGAGATGAGAAAGGATCTAACATAATCAATACCTTCCAAGGAAATATAGGATAACAGAGTGCATGAAACCTTATATGTATCCTACACTAAAGGGATGATGCACCAGTAGAATCATTCACTTTCATAACAAATAGTAATTCCACATGTGACACAAAGTTCCAGCAAAATACATACTAGAAGGGGTGAACGCAATAGTTATCTTATCAATATAGCAGACTGGATGATTCACAACAATATTTCATGCATAAACAATGAAAAGAAGGAATAGCAGAGGAAGAAAGGGATAAGATAGACAAAATTATTGATTACTTCGAATGAGATTACATATACAGGGTAATGAGGAATTCAACCCTAAACATACGGCAGTGGAGAAGCCATTAAATAACCTCCAAGAACGATTACATTTATTGGTTACATAAGTATGCATGAATCCAATGTATTACAAGATAAGGGTCTAAATCGCCATACAAGGATTCTCACTAAAATGCCTTGGTCATTTCCATTGGCCTGACGGAAAAACTAAAAGACATTGAATTGTAGCCATTCAAATTCTACCTTTACAAACTTTGAATAATGAGCCCATCCACGTGGGAGAGATTATAGAAGTCTAAGGCGGACCTGAGAGATGCCTTTTAGATAAATGAAAATTTCAGAACATTTTGGCCTGCAGCCACTTGTACAATGTTTTAATATGGATCTTGACACGTATGCTTTACTTGAGTGACAATGGAGTCACAGCTCATACTATCCTGCTAACTTTTAACTCTTTTCAACGTCAGGCTCAAAAACTTCATTAACTGCATCCCCCCGACCCCACCTCCCTGCTTTGAATTTTGAGCCAGGCTCAACATTTTACTTGCATCCCTATGGCATGGGCGGGGTCGTCAGGTCAACTTCTATATTTCCTTGAGCTCTTTGCATTGAAAACAAATCCCATGATTCCCAAAGGTCACCCCGACGGACGGCTTTCCCGCTTTGAGTTTTCAACGGCAGAGTCATGGCTTACTTTATACTTTACGCCCTTTTGGAAATAAAACCGGGCATTCCTAAATCACTCTGACGGCCTGCTTTCCCCACTTTCTGACTATTGACCACGTGGCAATGCCCCATCTGACACACGTGGGGACCCACTCTTGATTCTTCCTTTGAAGTTTTGTCGATAGACCTACCCTGAAGATGTAGAGGATATCATGCTTGTTCCAAAAAGTCAATTTTTGTGATACTTAGCCGATCTGGGTCAAAAGTTATGCCCACTCGAACTTCTGTTGGATCCTAGACACATGTGAGAGTTAGCGCTTCATTTGCAGTTTATGCTTTGGATTCTCTCCTTGAAAGGGGTGTCGAGATGACGTGTGGCTCCTTCCACCGGTCCTTGACTCTTCAATGGCCGACTCTATCTCTTCTTTTTACATCTAACTACGTGGCGATGCGAGCGATTTCATATTGGGGTCTGCCCCTTGGGTATCACTTTTGAAGTTGACCAGGTCGTTGAGGCATGTGGAGACTTCTGCCAACTCCACTCTCATCCCTTAGTCAATTAAACAACCAGCTCTGTCCCTTTTTCAGACTTGGGACATGTGGCGAACTGGCGCAAGTTTGGGGAACCACCTTTCGCTTTGACCACTTGAAGTTGTGCCGAGGAGGCATCTTAGCGCCGTCCGCTGAACCTTTCCAAACTTAGCCGTGATTTCAGGCTTGTTCTGTCTTCATTTCAGATCCCTGTGTCCCATGTGAGAATTCCTGTGACTTATTCGAGGACTATCCCTTGTGGACCTGTCCTTCGGATTTTTTCCATTTGGATGCGTGGAGGCTTCCGCTACCGCTTGAAATAGCCAATCAGATATGTCCCTATGTACCTCATGGAATGTTGGGGCACATAATTGATCAGGGAAGATATGCCACAATCATTCTACGCACATGCTGGAAAAATAAAAATAAAAGGAAAAACCCCACTTTTACGTCTGAATTTCAAATTATTTTCCATGGACATGAAAAACTGGTAGACAATACCAAAGGCTCGAACGCGATCCAAAATCTGACTCCAAGGTACCAACTTGAACATATTTTCAAAACTTGACTTCAAAAAGAGGGGGATTTTGCAGGGCGACAACAGAATTACCTTAAAAGAAGAATATGGGATAACATTGATTCTTCCAGGTTGACGTAGATGATGTTGTAGGGTAAATTCATTCTTTTATTCATAAAAATTATTTCTATTCTTCTATGTTCACATTCTTTGATTCGTCTTGGAGACAACCTTTTCTTAGGTGCGATAATGCAATTAGTGTGGGGGTAATGTTGGTCAAAAAAAATCTGGAACTTAGCGAATAACCATACAGAATTTTTTTGCGTGGAAGAGCATAGCGCATGTTCAAATGTGCAGGAAGGATTAGGAAGGAATCACACACTGAAGAAGACAGATACAGATTCGGGCCTTAGCTCATTTTCACAATGTAAGATCTATTTTTGGAAGATAGCGTGCAGAGCACACAAACCGGTTACAGACTTGCGTGACCACACATTGGCTATTTTTTGGAGGATTGGCTATGAAGTGCTTTGCATGAGTACATGTTGAGAATATATTTATTACTGATAATTAAATAGAAGAATTCTATTGTTAGCGTAGTTGCATGTGTGGATATTATTGTAACGGCATGTGTGGCTATTAATAGCATGTGACCTATTTTGGGATTAGATAAGTGGTGAAGGGAAATTCCCCGCCCTTATAAATATGTAATGGACTATGTAGTATGACATGTACAAGGATAGATGTGTGTACGAGATACATATGTAAGGACTGGATTATTGTGAGAGTTATACTATCAGATCTGATACATGCATGAGCATATGGTAATTGGCATTATTGTAAGAAAATTTTGTGTATTTACTGCATGTTTAATGATAATAGAGGTGTATTGACTGAATCAAGAGTGTCAAATCATGAGTTATATTTTAGTTATTACATGAGTGATTTTGCATCATGACTATTTTTTGAGTTCATGATACTTCCCTAAGATCTATATCTGAACATGCACTATAAAGTGATGTATTAGTCATGGATTTGAATGCTTTAAGTCTTCATCAAGCTAACCTCCTATAAAAACAACCCTAAAGAGGGGCCTGGTACCTTCGCGTGCACTTCAGGTGAGTGCTCAGTCTAGGTTAAGTGATGTGCCAATGAACCTGGGCTTTTACTGGTGAATTCTAGTTGTCCATTGAAAAAAACAATGAAGAAAACTAGAGCACATAGGAAACATTTATAGTTATCAGTAAAAAATGTGTGGATCCACTGCACTACTACATTGGATGATGTCCAAACACCATTAAATCTGTATATCAACACCTTTTATTTAGTTTCCTACAGGTTCAAAATTTCTCCATCCTATTGGTTTTCAAATTAGGACTTTAATGAAAGCAATAGTCAGGGGATAGAAAGTCCCTTCTCTTTAATGGGAGAGGTTCCCTTATTAAAAGAAAAAAATATTCACAAATGTATAACGATTAATTTCAAAGAGGAACCCTAATATCATGAAAGTGATAGATTATCAATACAAAAGGATAGAATAACTAAGGAATGAGAAAAGGTAGAATAGCATTCTCAGGAAATATAGATAGCAAAATAATTCCTTATAAATTCTGAACTAGGATAGTATAGAACAAAATCATTCGCATTAAAACCATAAAATGTTATTTCAAAGACACAAAGTTCCAGAGATGACATCCATAAGAATACAAAGATTTTTAACACAAAATGGATTAGTGATTCAATAATTTTCAATAGATAAGAGGGAATGAATGAGCACAAATAGAAACAAAAAGACAAATCTTCTTGTATTGATAGCTTTTGACTCTTTTACACTTTCAAAAATAATAAGAGTTCCAACAACTTAGAATGGCATGGAGAGCTCATTATATAGCTTACAAATTGGTTACATTTGGTAACCGTTTCTTTTAACTAAAATATTAATTAAGGAAATGCACAATACAATATCCTTAATTAATTTACAAGGAGTTCAACACTAAAAATAGAAGAAGAGAAAGAGGAGCCGGAAGAAGAAACATTTGATTATTGCTAAGGAGGACCCATCGATTTGAGGATATGATATTTGAATTTCTTCAATGCTTCTGTTATTTCCATGCCTCTTGGAATTGTGGTGTTGGTAGTGTCATGAGTCCAAGTGCTTAGACATTTCTCCATATCTTTTTCGAATTCTATAGCTCCAGGTATTCTTTATTAGCCTCGGTAATGGCAGATTGAAGAGAGAAAATGTCCTTTATCTTCTCTTTGGTAATTGACTCCTCTCTGAACAAATCATCCTTGACAAATGTTTTGAACTAAGCTTTGATTTCTTGAAGAGAGAAGGGAATGCCTAAAATTTCATCTTGAAGTTAACAGTGGATATCTTTAAAGGCAGATGAAACACAAGTTTTAAAAGACTCTCCTCTCTGACATACATTCTTTAATTCTCCCAGTGCTTCTTCCAGAACCTTCATCTTCCACTCAACACTGAAAATCCATGCCCCCAACAAGTTATTCTTGGCATCATCAAATACATTTTTGACCAAGAGGATCTTCTCATCAATTTGACCCATTAGGTGAAGATCTATAATACAAGTACTCCATAGCTTCATCTCTTTATCCATATCCTTGATTGAGGAAGTGATTCTCTGCTGTAGATTAATCACCTTCTCGTTGGTCTTGAAGGATTCCTAAATGAAATTAAATCCTGCTATAATCATGTCATCCACCATGGCCTCAATATCCTTCCCATAATTAGAATACTTATGTATGTCTTTGATGCTCTTAACTTCATCCTGACTGAGAATCATGGTGGGTGGAAGAGCAGCCAGTGGGGCAGGATCCAAAACCTTATCTTTGGCTAACAATGACTTGATAAAGTTGGAAAGAACTTGGTTCTATTCTTCCAACTATTCTATGGTCTACTTTCCCTTCTCCACTCATTCAATAACCTTTGTTACTGTTTCCTGAAGGTTATGAACCTCACTTTCAGGAGTGGATTCTCCCATTGGGATTCTAGAAAGCTCTAAATCAAAGACCAAAAGATCCTTCTCTACCCTATCAACCTTGGGCTTTGCAACCCTCAAGAACTGTTGGCCCTGAGAATCAGTTACTAACCTTGAAGTGGTCTTGGCTTTCTTTGCTAGAGGGGGAGGGGTAGTACCCAACATAGCTACCACAACATCAAAATCTGGCCCTATTAGATGAGAGGAATATTTTCTCTTCTTGCTATCAACCAAGGGCTGCACCCAGGCAAAGGTAGAAGAAGAAGAGGAAAGAAAAAGAGGCCCAAGATAAAGTGAACTCATGGAACTCAAAGTATTAACCACTATTGCCTCTAGTAGAGAAGTATTGGAGACCTTAAGAGCTTCCTTTGCAAAGGAGTCTGCTATATTATGAGGTTTAGTACTTGGAATCTCTTTTCCTTCTTTAACAATGATTTCAGGAGCTCTTGCAAGATCTGGAACTTCACCATCATCACTTTCACTAAGAACTATAATGTTCTCAAGCCCTGAAGGAAATTTTGACCACTCTAGAAAATATTCTTCATCAATTGGTTCTTTCTTAACCTCTTTAATATTCTTTTGATACACTTGGGTGGAAGAAGGAGTAGATGATTCAAGCTCTTTTATTCAAGAAGAGGGAGGGGTTTTCTCAAGTACCTTAGTACTGGTTGTATGTGCTTCCTTCCTTGGTGTGGAGGTATCTCTGGAAGAATATCTACCATGATTCTTCTTGATCTCATGAACTTTCTTCTCGAACCAAACCTTAGTTCTTACAAGAACATGGGCAATAATCTCAACCAAATCATATTTTTCTTTCTTCTACCAATCTAGGTTTTCTAAAGGAGTTTGTTTGATTGATCTTTAATATTCAAAGGATTATGAGTCCTCATCATCATCCTTAAGCCCTTTAGGAACTTGGTAGAGATTTAGATCTATAATTTGTTACAGAGAGAATCTGTCATAGTGCCTCCTTCTGGCTTCAAAATCATCAGCTTAATCAGCCTAGTAATCCTCAGTGTTTGGCTTATGATGATAAATTATCCTAAGGTTCTAATCAATAAACTTCTTCAGATCAAAACAAGTCCTGGGTTTGAAGAAATGGATAGTGAGAGGAGCAATAGCCCTTTCTATGTTTTGGGCATCTAGAGTTGTTTTGCATGTATAATTTCCCAAGGAGATAGGGAAATGAAGACCAGTGATCTTCTTGTCTCTTCAGATTCTGTGTAGTTTATCAAGTTGTCTGCATACTTCAACTAGATCCATTTTATCATTGCAAAACATGGGGAGCTTGAGGTGCGTATTTTCATAGACAGACAACCTGATGTATGTGAACCTTCTGAATTGGATGAAGAAAGCTCCATACATATCTATTAAAGTCATAGCTTCATCAGAAAACCTCCTAGTAGTGTCACCCTCTAAGAGTCTTACAATATATATGGTGAAAGCATCATTGAACCTTCTAAAAATGTGATTGCTAGCTTCAAGGGTAAACTGAGGGCAGTATGTGTAGATAGGTTCATCCTTCTTGTCTTCCATGTATGTGAAACCAAAACACTCCTAGGACATAGCTAGGGTATACATGAGATAAGAATTCGTATAAAACTTCTTAATTTGCTGAACACTTGAAAATTGTTCAGTCAAATTCATACAAACAATTTCGGCCCAGTTTATGTTATGTTTTCCCTCACAGATGATGTTTATAAAGGGGCACATATAGAAATGAAATTAATTGGTGGAGGGAAATCCCATGATATGGGTGAGTATAATGATAAAATCATATAGCTCCTCATTGAAATCAGCCCTGGATAATGCTTTAGAGAGTCAGGACGGTCCTTCTTAGGGTTATTTAACCATGATTTTGTTATCTGTGCCTTGTATCTTTCACTGTCTTGGTCAAACAGGGTCTGATCTTGAGCACGAGTGAGAATGATGGAGTCTTCAATCTCTAGAATGCGTATGGCAGCAACAATGGTGGAAGCATCTAGTTTAGCAATTAATTCCCCATGCACATTAGTAAGTTCTTTCGTATCTGAGTTAAAATGGGCTCCACAGGTAAGCACAGTGTCAGCACATTAAAAAAATATGGGAAAGCCAGTCATGTAAGAAATTCCATTGTCATAAATCATTTTAGCCATGGGTGTAGGGTTGGCACATGTTAGTCAGCCCCAAAAATTTCGAAAATCTAAATGCCAAACCTCACTATCCCCAATATCAGGTACAGAGGTCTCAAGAGGTGATAGATGCTCTTGCCCTTGAAACTTGATCTTCATTTTTGCAACGCATAGAGGAATGACCTTCCAAGATAAAATTCATGATGAAAATTCAAAGAGATATAGGGAAACAAAAAAATGACTTCAATTGCAAGGATTCGGGCAAGAAAAAGTAGGCGAGCAATGTAACAAATACATAGGTAATATTCCCTTTAAATAGCCATTTCAGGAGAGAGAAGGTCATTAATGAGCATTAAATACATCTTGCACCAACTCAAAAGGATGAGATGTGGGAAAAGTAGAAAAAACTAGCCCGAACGGCCCTTGGGACATTACGGACATGAAGACACGATTAAGTTGATGCGAGCGATGTGGGGAATGTGGGTCAAATCAGCACGGGCAGTCCAGGGACTCAAAGACATGAGGGACGCGAAGATGTGATTTGGTCAATGTGAGAAATGTAGGGAATCGGTGAGTAGGATGCTCGAATTCATTTGGGATAGATGAGACAAAAGTACACGAAGAACCCGATGCGGGCGATGTGGGTGATCAGGGAAAAGGAAGACCGGGTGAACTTGGGACAAATGGACCAAAAAGTTCCGATAAAGTTGAAAGACAAGGATATGTGGGGAAATCGGTTGGTCGACAAAAATAAGGTCCAGAGGTACTTAGAACATGAGGGAAAAAATGTCCAACAGACCCGTAAATCACCAGAATGACTCCAATAAATGTAAATTTTCACCATCTCTTCAAGTTTCTACTTCACTAGAACATTACTAAAGGGTGTCAACACAAAATTTTCAAAATTTTAACTTTCAAAAGAGGGGGAATTTTGAGAGGACAACACATCCACAACCTCGTACACTAGGGATTCTGAGGCTTTCTCAACAATATAAGTAGGGCGGATGAGGAGCAACAACAAATGTCATAGGGGTTGCATTTTTAAAGATTTCCTCCTTGAAAGAGGTAAAAAATGATCCTTGGCTCCACCTAGAAGGACATTAGTCCTAATAAGCATTGAATCTATGCATGTGCCATAAGATTTAATCCTAGGGGTGTCTGCAAGAGATTTTATAGAAAATACCAGTCCAAAATGCTCCATCATACAGAATAACTTTTGAGCAATAATGGATTTCAAATATTATGTCTGGAAAAACTATGTAACCAAATGCATAAGGTATTACCTTGTAGAGAGTGAACAAGGACTTGTATTGTTTTTGTAGAAATTTAAGGGGTTTCAGGGATAACTAAGGATGGGTTTCTGAAACTTGAGTTCTCAAAATTAGCCTCATTTTTAATTTCATTAGCCGATTTTATGGCCAAAGATCCATGGTCGTCCCCTCTCCAACAATGCGAGAAGAAAACTAACCTAGAGAGAGTAGAAAGGTCATCCAAATGAAACACTATCAGAGGGAAATAAAAGGCCTCCACTAAACATGAAATCCACTTAGAATATGAATTGGCCAAGCTTGCAATGGACTTACCGTGACCGTTGAACATAGAGAAACTGAAATCAGATACATTCGAGCTAGGGTTAGTAAGGGAGAAAGAAACGAATGCCATTTTGGTAAAGAAAAACTGAAATAGTTTCATATTTAATAAGAAACATTCTTCCTATATATGATTATGTAAAAACTCATATTAATTGGAAGCTCTACCTATTATATGGTGGATGGGATAAATTGTAGAAGTGTATTATGCAATGATATATTTGGTTGAGATAAATTTGTCTTCACTCCTATAAATAATCTCATTAATATCATAATTATCTATGGTCTTGAGCTTATTAATAATGAGTATAGATCCCTACTGAATGGCATATTAATCTCTAGTAACCTCGGTGACAGGTTTTATTTTTCTTCAAGTTTTAAAACCATGCTACGTATTTGGATGCTCCATTCAAATTTTACACACTATGGTGATTTAATCTGGTTGTTTTCATTTGTGTGGAGGCCACGCTTGGAGTAGAGAACTTGTGGTTATCTTTATTCCTCTTAATTTTATATTTAATTCTATAAATATTTATTTTTTATATCTTTAAATCATTTCCTTGTACAATGTTCTCAAGGTTTGTTTTAAAATGGGTTTTCCTAAAATCTACATAGTAGTGTTGTGCCATCACATCCACAACCCATACAAAGCCCTTAGATCCCCTCTGATGGATGTGACATGAATGTAAAAAAATATCTTGATTTAAGTTATTATTTTGGCTCAGCGACGAAATAAAATACTCTCATTGGAAATCAAAAATCAACTCATGTCAGAACCCTAATCGGGTAATGAAATTTTTTGTGTTTTTACAACTATAATATTCCATGTCAGATTTTGGTTGGATTAGTTTTTGGATTATTAATTAGTTTTTTAAGTTTCTCAAGTCTTCTCTTTTACAAAACTATTAATTCATTGTAAATCTTTCTTTTGTTTAAAGCCTTGATTTCATTCATGATTGATATTGTCAAATGTCAAAACAATATTGTAAATAAAGTAGTCATTCATGATTTTTAGTTTGTGAGGTCTTTATATGTTTTTCATAAGAGTCAATGTTGGATAATAAGTATGTATGTCACTATGTCAAAATTATAAACCTATATCTAGGTGAATAATAGGTGTTTTATTTATAAAAACACATTTTTTTGGTTCAAACCAACAATGGAAGTATGATTAGAAAATATTACTGGTCTCAATTTCCACATTTGGAAAGTAAAAATCCATATGCAATTAATGAACAAGAATTTATGGAGGATTGTGAATGGACAAGAAAAAGAACTAGCATATCCAACTAAATTAGCATAAGTTAAATATTTGGTTGAGGATGAAGATGCAAAAGCCATATTTTTGAATATCTTGTCTTCCAAATATATAAATGTTGTTTTCAATCTTGGAAAGATTCCTTCATAATCATTGGAAGATATGATATCAAATCTTCCAGTTGAGGGAAAAAGGACTAAAAAATTTGTAGAAGAAGAAATTGGATTGTACATTAAAAATAAGTACAATAATTTCTCCAAACATAAGGAGGAAATTGAATGTTTCTACTACAAGAAAAGGGGGCATAAAGCTCCATTTTGTAAAATTTGAGTCAATGATATTCTTAGAGGAAAAATCAAATTGGATGAAGTGAATATGGGCATAGACAAGGAATAACATTATGAGGAAGAGTAGATAGCTTAAAATGACTATGATAATTATGAATATTTTCTTTACTAAGTAAATAATACTAGAGGATGGACACATTGGAGATTGGATATCGATCAGTGACCTCTCATCAATCGCTAACAATGGAGCCACATGAAGGTTTGGTGACATTTTTTTAGAGTGTGTTTACCTTTAGTGTGCTTCAAATTTCAGTATTCTTGTTGTTCCTTATTATTTTTCTGATTAAGTTTAAATTTCACATTATGGGGGGAACATTACACTAATGTACCATTTCTAATTTATTTTTTGAGTTTGTAATGTGTAGAAAAAATTCATGGGTAATATCCTTATAGAATAATGTGATTAGAGTTGATGATAATACTACAACATAATGATATTATGGTTGTTGGTTATAATCCATTTTGAAAACCATCCTGAAGGTTTGTTGGTTATCCTAAAAAATAAAACCATCTTTTTTGGTTGTTGGTTTACCACTTTAAAATCTATCCTGAAGGTTATTAGCTATCCTAAAAGCAAAACCATCTAAATCATGAGCAAGTGTCAAGGTGATACATTGTAGTACAAGGTAGGATTTCCCCATGTTTGCACTAAGGGGAATATTAGGAATTTACAATTTAGTGCTTCAGGTAAATGTAAATGTAATATTAATTATTACATTAGTAAATGATTTTTTAATAAAACAACTCATATTAGTAGTTGTTAATATAATAGTCTACGATGATTTAGTATTGTTATTTTTTATAACAAGACAATGTAATTCATGTGAATAGTTTCTTATTTAATAAGAAATATTATTCCTATATAAGAGTATGTAAAAAATCATATTAATTGGAATATCTACTAATTATATGGTGGACGAGTTAAATTTTAGAAGTACAATATGCAATAATATATTTGGTTAAGATAAATTTTTCTCATTTCCTATAAAGATTGTCATTTGTGAGGAGGATTAGCATGTAGAAAATAATTAAGGTGGTGAGTAGATAATTTTTCTACCTTATGAATGTAATAGTTAACTATAATTGTAAGCTTAAGGGCTATTATTATCTCTTGTCAAACTAGTGAAGGACAAGTTCCCAAAAGTATAAATACCCAAGTTCGGGTCTAGAATGTATGTAGTTTTCTAAGTAGCTCAGGGGAAAGATCGGGGAGAGCTAGAGGAGTGATGTATGAATGGCTTATAATTAGAAATTTCTACTAGATGGCTAGAACTTATAATTATCCATCAATTAATACATGATCTTTTTGTTTGGTTTATTCATGGATACATTACATGTTAATGAACTAGGAATATAAGACTAACCACTAAAATAAAAATACACTTCACCTTTCATAACTATGATGGGACCTGGAGACCTCTCACACTTCAGGTGAGTGTGATTTAGTTCCCTGTGTGATATCCCAATAAAAAAGTGGTGGAACTTATGTGTGACCTATATAGAATTCATGTGCATGGGGAACTTATATTATTAGATGCCAACAATAATAAAAATCTATCATGCCAGAAACAAGCGTGTATAATAGGGAGATAAGAGTGAATTAGCTTGTATTCAAAGATTTGGGCTGATTCTAGGATGGAAAATGAGTGAAATGGGATAGATTTGGACATGTTTAAAATGTGGGTCACAAGACCATTATCAATATGATAACCTAGCATTCCCTATCTTCCCACATTATCAGAAGGGGCACAAAATAGAATATTGTTCGAACTTGTATAATTTAATGAAATAAAAATGTGAAAAGGGCACACGAATGATTAAAATTACGTGCACTATGTTGGATGAGTATAATTCAAAAGTTATTCTAATTGTGGAACCATCCGCAAAGGTTCTAGTAACAATACACATAAGATCTATCTTCAGAAAAAGTGAATCCCACTATAATGAATGTTGTTAAGCCCTATCCCAATGGCAAGCAACAAAAAGAGGTTCTTTAAGAAGAAAAAGAATTGGTAAGAGAAATTTAAGGAGAAATAGAATTCCTCATAGATAAATAAAGGCTATGGAATGAAAACTTAAGATATTCAAAGGATGAATAAATTAACAAAAATGAGTTTCAAAAGGTATGTAGGCTGCTTTTTATAAAGGGTATATTATCCTTAATAGGGCAATTATTACCACATAAATTGAGGAAGGTGGTGCTTATTGGGGGAGACATAAAGGTATAATGTAAAGTTAGAAAAGAGATATTATTTTGATAGAGAGATACCCGTTGATTATTGTATAGATGGATGGAACATTAATGACATGTTCATTATCGGTTAACACATGCACACAATTTAGCATACTTATAGTACATTTTTATAATAAGATGGGGAAACCAGAGTTGCATCCATCCCCACATGTATTGTTGATGGCTAACAAAACATGGGTAGTGAAGATATGATTCATGAAGAATGATATAATCAATATTATAGGGGTGAAGTTCTATGGAGATTTTGAATTCCAACCACTCATAGAGATAAATAAATTTTCGATGATCCTTGAAAGGCCTTGGTCTTATGCTAATAATGTAGACTTACAATTTAAGAAATGATATGCAAGTTTCAAAAATAATGTTCAACACATCATCTTCTCAATGGAACCTAAAAATAATATAGCCCCATGTATATATTTTCAAATAACATGAAGGTTTAGAGAATTCATACAATATCCAAGATGCACGTATCTAGAAAATTTTGATCCAACTATGGAAGGAGAAATATAGTGGGGGGATAAATAATTGATTTCTAATACAACTAGTGTGGTTTGGAAACATTGGGTGCATGGTAGATAGTGGGGAGATAACATGTATACTACTTATATTCCTCATCTACTACTTCTAAATGGTAATTATCTTCCTCGTCTACTACTTGTATTAGACATCAATTGGTTATCTCCCCACTATATACCATTTACATGTGGATGTCAGAAAAGTAGTAGATGAGGAAGATAATTACCATTTACATGTGGATGTCTCCTATGGGTCAAGAGGAGTCATAGAAAAAAAGGAACAAGGGATTTATCTTTGGTACATACCCTTCAAATCTATTCAAATAAATATTGGTAGTGAAAATGAACCAAAAATGGCAATGATAGTTAACTACTGGAGTGAATCATAAATTTTAAATATTGTTGAGATATTAGATGAGTATGAAAAAATATTTCCTTTTGGATACCAATAAATTAATGGTTTACACACATCCTTAGGAATAATGAAAATTAAATTACTTAAAGGATCCAAATCAATTCATAAGAGACCATAACAAATTAACCCAAACTTACACACCAAATTTAAATAAGAAATTGATAACATTCTAGCCGCATGAGTGATAATTTCAAAAGAATAATCTAAATGGGCAAGCCTTATGGTTATCATCATAAATAAGGATGGGTTCATTATAATTTATGTGGATTACTATGCTTTGAAATATGTATATATAAATGATCCCTTCCCTACTCCATTTATACAGGATATGTTAGGAGTAGAATCCAAGGAGACATATACCATCATGGATGGGTTCTCTAATTATTACCAGGTCAACATTACTGAAGAGGATAGGGTAAAGATAAATTTTGTGAATTAATGGGGATCATATTCCTATACAGTCATGTCATTTGGGATTTTAAATGATTTTCTTTATCTTTTCGTGCATTGTTTTAACTATTCTAAATGATTTCATACTAAAGTTTGTTAAGTTATACCTAGATGATTGGATAGTCTATGGCTTGGTAAGAGACCATTGTGATAGCTTAAGATTGATGTTTGAGTGCTTATGAAAGTTAAAAATCTCCAAAAATTTTGAATAAGTGTGATTTCACAACACCATTTAGTACTTATTAGGACACCTTATCTATAAAGATGGCTTATCGGTAGACCCAACCAAAGTTGCAGTATAGTAAATATTATGCTGCCAAGGACATAGAGAGAAGTTTGTTCCTTTTTAGGACATTTTTGGTATAACCAAAAGTTCATTAATAAATTTTCATAATTCACGACACCATTGGAAAAGCTAATACCAAAAATAAGAGCATTTGAGTTAGGTTTAGAGAAACGACATGCTTTTGACAAACTACAAGATAAATTAACTCAAGAACCTATATTACAGCTTTGAAATTGGAACTTACTATTTCATGTACATGTTCACACCTTGGGACTTATCATTGGGGCGATATTAGCACAACTAGGTTAAGGAACTCTCAACCATCCAATCTATTTAACAAGTTAGAAATTGACACGCATGGAATGAAATTACACTACCACATAGTGTGAAGGACTATCAATGGTTTATACACTTCGAAAAATTTGACACCATCTCTTGGTAACTCTATTTGTATTCTTTATGGATCACATGGATCTAAAACACTTGGTGAATAACGTAATATTGCATGACAGGATCTTTAAATGGATAATATTTTTTCAATATTTTTAGGTTTTGGTGGTAGTGTTGCAAGGAAATAATAATACAATACTTGATTTTTTCTAATGTAATGATACCAGTGAAGAATCAGAACCTATATAGGATAACATGTAAGATGTTAAATTACTTATTATACCAAGTGAATTTGGTGAAATGGAAGATGTGATTTTGCTATAAAATGGGGGGCGTCTAAAATTACCAGGTCAATCAGGATAAGCAATTAGTTGTTAGATGTGCACCATATAATATCATTACAACACAACTCTACAAAATGGAACACAAAATGTTTTTTAGGCGATGTGTTTTATAACATGAAATAACTTATGGTATTTGTGAAGCACATGAATGTATTGCAAGGGATCTTTATGCCAGAGATGAAACTACACATAAAATTCTTAATGTGGGACTTTGGTGGAGAATTTTGTCTAAATATGTTAAGTCATACACCAGAGCGTGCAACCAATGCCAACATTTTGATAAAATAAATAAGTGTAATGGAATTTCTGTCATACATGTGATCGTGTAGGAACCATTTGTATAATGGGTGATTGACTTTGTAGGACTTATCAATTCCGTTGTATGATAAAGTGGAGCACTCTACATAATCAAAACCACAGACTATCTAAGTTGGTGGACAGAATATGCTCCTACCAAGGATTATACATAAGAAAAGATGACAAAGTTTTTATGGTAAAACATTATTATCTGAATTGGATGTCTGTTAATATTGACAAGCAATAGAGGGAAACACTTCCTGAATGAAACTATAAGGATTCTATTGTAGGATTTTATGATTGCACATCATAAAGAATTTCCCTATCATCAACAACATTTTTAGTGACAAATTGACAAAGATATGAGACCTTGGGAGTAATGATTGGGATGTTAATGTTTCAACAGTTCTTTGGGCCTACAAGACAAAATATAAATTCCTAAATAAAGAGAATCCATTTTAACTTATCTATGGAACTGAGGAATTCTTGCATATATAATTTATATAACTATCACTTTGAAGCACACGGATCACTAACTTGGATGATGAATATTATATCATGGAATCCTTGATGTGTAATTATCTTAGTTGGATGAAACTAGGTTACAAGCCCAGTGGTTGCAAAATATTGAGAAATCGAGGAAAAAAGCTTGTCATGAACAAAATATAAAGAGTAAGGCTCTCAATGTTGGTGAAAAGGTTTTACTTTATTATTAAAATTCTTCATTCCACCCTAGGAAATTGAAGACCCATTAGCTAGTTCCATATGAAATAGTTAAAAAAAATTCCACTAGGGCATGTAAACTAAAGGACCTTAGTGGCATCCTTCTACCAGGATACTTTAATGGAAGTAGGATGATATATAATTTCTAGTAAACTAGAATGGAAAGAAAACAAGGTGTACACCATTAGGTTAGATTTTATTTGATTTCATAGTTTAACAAGTCGATCAGACAATTGAATATATGTAACATTTTAGTTTCAAAACAGAGACAGACTGATCTTTAAACATTGGAAGGATGGCCAAAGATGACTATAAAAATTGATCCAATAAACTCAAAAATTCATTGTAAGAAGTCAACCCAAAATGTTGGTCCCAGACCAAGATAAATTAAAAACTTCGGACAAAATGCGAATCATTTTGGTTAGACTCCGAAGCGATAGGAAGAGACTCCACATATTTCCATTCATACTTGGAAGCATTCCTTCTAGACTCCAAAGTGATAAAAATATAATCTAAAGATAAAATATGAAACTCCAAAGCTGCAAGCAATACTCTTTCAACAAACTTCTTTTTCAACTAGATCCTTCAGCATCCTTTAACATTAATGACTCCAACCAATTTGTTATCTCCTTTAGCATCCTTTGACATCAATGAAAATTATTTCAACAACCTCCCCCTTTTCATTGATGGTACCTAATCACCTTTTATGGAAACCAACCACTTTATATAACCAACCACCTTATAGCTTTCTCCCCCTTTCTAAAAATCTCTCTTTTTTCTATAATGTCTTATTATACTTCTCTTCCATGATTTAATTGTTTTTTTTGTTAGTACTAATCCCCATTTCTTTAACTCTCCCCCTTTGAAATTAATGGAAAAATGGAAAAACTCTTAAATTATAAAATATTTCAAGGCTCTTCCTCTTGGAGTATGCATCTGCTAATCACTTTTTGTCTTATCTTCACTATGATAAGGAAATTATTTTCTCCCCCTGAGTTCATTCTTTATCCATAGAACTTATGTGCACCATGATACTAATGTAATGTTCTCTACCTTTTATGTAGATGAATAAATAGAAACCTACTTCTTGTTTATCCAACATACAGACTATTTCCCAAAAAGAATGCTCCTCCTTTTATACTCTTTCTATCATTAATACTGTCATCTCAACCTATTGTTTGCATGACTTCACTTGGCACTGATCTGTCTCATTTCATGAGATCTCTAAGTAACATATTTGATCACTCTTAAATCATATTTTCATGTGCCTCGCCTTCACTTATTTTGAAATAAAAACAACTCATCAACTTCTTACCTTGAATCTTGCAGCTTGTCTGAAGATATTGATTCTTTCTCATAGCTTCTCTTGGATTTACATTAATTTCCTGAAATCCCGATTACACACTCCCATATCTTATTCATACCTTGATAATTCTATTATTTTTATTTTTATTCTTGGGTCTATAATCCAATACATTACTTGCTTCTTACACAAGCATAGCTTATTATTTCTAGAAAACCATCTCATCCTCATCACTATATGTGGAATATGCTTCATATTCATAGAAAAATTCATCTTGATTATCATCAACTTATTCAAATTTCTCTTTTTCATTCTCATGAGAACCATCCATTTATAAACCCTGAAGAGACTCCTCTTTTTTTATTTCATCATCATTAACAATTTCTTCCATCCCTTGGCCAATACATTCTTCACCTTTTCTTGGCTCATTGGAACTCTCCTCCTTTTTCTTCTTCTTCCAATTTTTTATAAATTAACTTTTTATTTTAGCACATTCATCCACTTTCCTATTTTTCTCTACAAGATTACTTTTGCACCATATATCCTTATGTCTATCAGTTTTTCAAAATTATAACAAGAAATATCATCTAATAAAGGAGAAAAAAAATTAAACCTTCTACTTAAGAAACCATCCACAATTCTATTTTTGTTCCACCCATCCTCATTCTTATTTTATATGAGATTTTCAACACTTCTTAAAAATGTGCTATATACCCATAGTTGTGGATTTTATAATATATAATGACATTCTCTTTGCATTCTAAAAATTAATTATAGTTTTCATTTAAAACCCCAAAATAAATTTCATTTTCATTCATTTTATTATTATAACTTATTGTATGAGATCTACAATCTACTACTCTATGCCCAAACTAATTACATGAAAAAAATAACCATAAAATGAATTCTTAAACTTGGTTATGTGATGCTTCCTTAGGGGAAAGGATCTTCTATGTTTTCTAAGATGTCTTTGTGAGGAATCCTTGTATTTTCAATAATATCCTTCTTCTTTTTCCTTTCGTTTGGATTTCTTTTACTTCTAGGAAAATGAGTCTTATTCACCTTGTCGCTTTAATTTCTAATAGAACATTTAAAAGAATCTGGATATGTCATTGCATTATCTGTAACATCTTTAGAGTTCCCTTTATCTTCTTTGAACCGAAGATCAGTTTCAATAAATGGATATTTGTGATTACAGAGTATATTATCTAATATTTTAGTACTATTCTGAAATTTGAGGCAATTATTTAATTTAACATTAGTCTTCTCGCAATTTTCATTCTTTTGTTTTAGTTGGATTCTCACAACCTCATCCATCTTCTTCATCTCTTCAAGTTGATCCTTTAGGCCAATGATGATCTTACTATATTCTTCAAGATATTGAGACAATTTTTATTTTCAAGTATTATTTTCTTTTTCAAATTTATGAAGATATTGTTTTTTGTTTCTTGTTCTTCTTTCTAATAATATTTATCTCATTTATGGAAATAATGAGATCTCCTTCAAGATCCACCTCATCATATTCTTCATCTTCTGAAACTAACCTTTTTTCTCTCTTGACTCTATTTTCAAGAAAAATGATTCATCCTAATCACTAGAAGATTTACTTTCATCACTTTCCTCATATGAGCAGCTACTTTCCTCTATGGTATAGAGATTTTTCTTGTGCTTGTGGAAGTTATCAGATTTTATTTTCTTGTAGGTCTTCTTAGACTAGTAATACTTGTTACTTTCCTTAATGTTATGATCTTCGTCACTATCATTGTTTTTTTATTTTTTGAATGTGGACATCTTGAAGAAAAATGTCTTATTTTACCATAATTACAAAATTTGAAGGGTAACGTACCTTTGTATTTTCCAGTTCTTTTCTTCAGCTTTATGAAAAAATGAGCTTCTTCCTAATCTAATTCAATGATGAAGAATTTATGTGACTCAAGATTTATGTTTTTCACCTTCTTTTATGATTTTAAGGATTCCTCTTGCTTAGTTAATTTATCTTTTTCAGTCCTCATCTCATATTTTGTAAGAATCCCATGTAATTCATCCATGGCTAGGGTATTTAACTCCTTTACTTATTAAATTATAGAAACCTTCGTGTCAAACCTCAAAGGAAGATATATTAGCACTTTTTGCACAATATTTCCATATTTAACTTCTTCTCCAAGCCCTCTAATAGTGTTGAAAATTTCATCTACACGAAGAAGATAGGTTGCAATGTTTTAATCATCCTTCATCTTCAAGCCCTCAAATTTACTTTTATGTGTTTGGAGATTTGATTTATTTACTTTTTCATCTCCTTCATATATGTTCTTAATCTTATCCCATATTTATTTATCTGAAATGTAGTACATCATTTATCTATTGGAGGAGTTTTTGGAGCTACATAACCAATTTTAATGGATTTCCAAATATCAAACCCAAGATCCATAAGATAGGTGTGAATTATTTTACTCCAAAAGGAATATCTTAACCCATAAAACAATGGATCTTTATTTGAAGAGAAAATTTATTGAATCATCATGTGTGTTCCAAAGATATACCTTCCAATGGTCAAATTCTTCTAAAGAAACCTAATCTGATACCAATTGTTAAACAAACATTAATACAAGGAGTGGGGGTGAATTAGTATTAGACAAAATTTTACTTATTTAAAATGTTAACATCCACAATAGTAACAATCACATAAGATATAAAAATTTCACAACACTTGATTTATGTGGAAACCCTTTCTGGAGAAAACCACGAAGAAAAGACTGTCTGGATCTATTGTACGAATCCATCCCAAAATATCTCAATGTATACATTCATAGGCCCCAACCTACTAGAGACACCAATCCCCAATGTTGAGCACCAACTCAACTAGTTTGTGAGCGCCAACTCACTATATACACCAATCCCAAATGTTGAGCACCAACTTAACCAATTCATAGGAACCAACCTATTGGAGACAATAATCCGAAAATTGTGAGGCACTAACATAAACAATACACAAATTCAACTTTTGTATTTTCCTCTTTAACCTGATGATGGAAATTCCGCTTCTCTACAAAACACAAATCAAATCATACTTCCACCATGGACATTGGTCCAATTAATGAAATTAGATTGCTTTATATTTATATTCTTCTCATTTGTTCATACTTTCATTCTTATTTATTCTCTATTGTGAACTTTTCGTATGTCTACTTTAAATAATTTTTCCACCTTTTTTATTCTATAGCTTCACCCTTTCAACATAGATGATAACATTTTTGTTGCTACTCTTACTCTACAGTTCTCCCTATGTATTTAATGATATATATATTAGTCAACACAAATGCATATTTTCTTAATGAAATCATATTACCTTGTTTTATATTCCACTCCCCTAATTTTTTGTCTTTTCAACTTCATCTACCTTTAGATATTCTCATGAATCTTCATATTCTTGGGTGCTAATGATTTGGAATAGTCTAATATTTGAATATAAAATTCCAAAGTAAAATAATTTTCAACACTCATTAATGATTATAAAATATCATTACTTAGTGTCCTTTGGTTTTCCACATATAAATAACAAGTTATCAAATAGAGACCTTTGTCATCCCTCATCACTTCATGCACATGATGTGAATGTGTTGTATATTCATTGCATTCTAGCTGCGTAATTGATGCGTACTTGTTGCATACTTACTCCACTCTCACTCATCTCACATTATTCACTCAGTAGTTCACTATTTCTCCTCTTTGGTTCATCCTCTCACACATCTTTTTCTACTTCTCACATTTCCTCCTTCAAAAGAGATCAGTTTCTCTCCTCACCTATGCATTATATCACACCATACTCACTTATCTTGAGATTTCTCTTTCTCTTCTTCAAAAAGTTACAATTTCTCCATACTTAGAGATCTAATTGATATTAAAACAAAGGAATTCATCAAATCATATAATCTTTTGCTTACATCTTACACTTTCCTCTCTACTTCTCCATTTTCTCCATGCAAGAATACTCTCTTCACAACTTCACATATTCATTTTTCTTCAAATAACCAACACTATAATTCACTGCTTTCCCTTCTCGAGAAAACTCCAAATAATTATTCTACATCTTATTTTATACTTTTAAATATTCTTACCATTGGTATCAAATAAGATGAAGGTCTTCAAAAGTTACAATAAAAATATCAATGCCAAGATACAAGAGTGAACCAATAAATTCATGTCGGTCAGACAATTGAATATATGGAACATTTTAGTGCCAAAATAGAGACATAAAGCCAACAATAAATAATCATATTTTTTTTAAAATCCTTGGAAGGATGGCCAAACATGATCATAAAAACTGATCCAACAAACTCAAAAATGGATTGCAAAATTTGGCCCAAACTGTTGGTCCCAGACCAAGAAAAATGACAAACTTCAGATAGAGTCTGAAACATTTTGGTCAGACTCTGAAGAGCTAGGAAGAGGCTTTGAATATTTCTAGTTAGAATCTAAAGCTTTATGGTCAAACTCTGAAGTGAAACAAATAGACTCTAAATCTAAAATATGGGACTCTGAAGCTACAAGTAATATTCTTTCAACAAACTGCTTTATCAGCTAGATCCTTCAACATCATTTGATGTCAATAATTCCAATAGATATGTTATCTCCTTCAACTTCCTTCGACATCAATGAAAATAATTCCAATAGAATATCATCTACATGGACTTCAACAATTTTTTTAATGAGATCATGGAAACTATATTTCAGTAGATGTTGTTAAGATTCTCTTACATTTTGAAAGACAAAGCACATCTTCACATAACTTAATATGTGTTGCATTAAGTATTGGATGGTGTTTTATATTTATATTCAATGATGATGTACATTTGGTTCTAGAGAACCCATTCATAATAGATAATATCTCATATCCAATCATAGCATGATGGAATTGATAGATTGGAGAGAGAAACTATCCTTCAGATTATTGAGGTTAATATTGAATAAATCATTACAAATATAAATAGTAAGAGTTTCCTTCTTAAGAATGAGTATGATATTGTAGACCCTTTTGGAATAGTAAATAAGGTGATTTGATTTTTCATTTAAGAGTTTTAATGTCTCCTTGTGAAAGAGTTTATAAATTTCAAGTGAACATTTTTGAATATTTTTATCATATGGGAAAGGAATCATAATACATTACAATACTGTGTAAAACAATGTTGGGATAAATTATAGGAATGTTTTTTTATTAAATACAGTAAAAATAGGGATCGACTCCTCAGGGCCATTACAAAAAGAGAATTGAAAAACAAATAGCAAGAAAGAAACGAAAAAAAGTCCTAGAAAGGAGTTAAACATGCTTAACTCCTAAAAAGAAGGACCATACTTTATAACAAGGTGGGGAAACTAGAGAGAAGGATAAATAATCTCCAAAATAGAAAAATAGTAGAAGTTCGCCAAAATTCTACTAACAGTCCAGAAACAAACATTAATTTTTTGGGGATCCCCCACTATTACCATCATGGCTATCATTTTTCATGCCACTCTCAATACCTTTATCATTAATATCATCCTCCAGCTCATCCTCAGAGTTGTTGATGCTCAAGTTGAAAATCCTTCTTTAGGTTCCCTTCTCCATCCTTTCCAACTTGTAGCTGAGCTTTTTGACCTGGTCCTCCAACTCAAGAAGTTTTTGCCTAGACTTCACATGTGTGGTGATAATTTTCTTGGAATCATTGATGACATCCATCATTGTATCCCTTTGTCTAGCATTGGTTTCTTCCATCGTATGGAGCACCCCTTCTAAGTACTGAACATTACTGCTCAAATCCTCTAAACCCTTTAAATTTCCATCCCTATCCCATTTTCTTGAAGTGCTCACTTCCCCACAACCAGCCTCACCCATATCTTTACCATAATCCTCCCCAACAAATTTATAATTTTTGGCCTTTATCTTAGTGATGCAGTCAACAAGAGTGAGGTTATCCTCTTCCACATGATATTTCAGGAGAGGACACAGAGAAGGTTTCCCATTTTCATACATTAGAAGAATGATCCCTTCATGAAAAGGTGACTCCACTTTCTCCTGCTGGAAAGCCACTAAGGAGTTAGTCAGCGACATAAACAAAAATAAGGGGATGCTCACCATGACCTTATGGCGGAACATGTTTAGAAGGGTCAAATGGTGAGTATATATTTTTCTATATTTGCCCTCCAGAGTGATGTACTTCATAATATGAAAGAACACCTCTCTCCAAATACCCAGAATGCATGACCTGACAATACCATCCATAAAGAAAGAACATCTTTCCTTGCCAACAAAGAATCACTCAATTTCATGTTCTCTATGGGTTCTATCCTTAAAAATTTTAAGCCCATCCATTTTCATGTCCATGACCAGAGTGATGGAGGACTCAGACACCGCAATTTCCATCCCTCTGACAACAAACATATCCACTTTCCAAGCTTTGCAAAAATCCTTAGACAGCGAGGGATCATGACCATGTAATTTAGCAATGAGATTGTCGAAACCCCCAATCCTAAGTGTGTTCCACATAGGTTGATTACAAGCATCAATGTTATGGCTAGCATGTTCAACATGAATCCTATCACCCCCCGTATTCACCAAACCAAGCTTCTTCTGATTGCTACAAAAATTAAACAAGAGACCTTCTTTCGCACTGGCATAAATCTTGAAAAATAATATATTAAGTAAGTTGTCACCACCACAGTTCTCACTTGTGCCAAAATTACAAAACTTAGTGCCCTCTATCTCTACTGATGGTCTCATTAATATTTTTGGGTAATATATCAACTTTACACCATAGGCTATAATCATTACAATGGATGTCGTAATTGGCCATCTTATATGCACATTTTTTCCCTTGATGAAGGGTATGATTATAAGAAATGCTATCAAAAAAATTAGAGTTTTCCTTAACATCATTGAGGATATTAATTATGTCCTAATTAATGGAACATTTGTTAGTAAGGGAAATAATGATGAGGAGAGAGTCACCTTCGATCTGGATGTCCTTAAAGCCTTTTTCTTTAGCTAGTAGAACCCCCCAAAGAAGAGCTCTGACTTCTGCCATGTTATTTTTTTAGCGACCTACAAGACCGGCATATGCAAACAGCTAGTCTCCATCATTGTTCCGTATAATTCCTCCTCCCCCAGCAGGACCTAGATTCCCTTTTGAGGCTCCATTAAAGTTTAACTTTACAACATTTCCTCTAGGATTTTTCCAGCTGGAGTTATTTTTAGGAGTGTGGTAATCTTAACCATGAATGTTATCATAACCAGAATAATATATTTCCTTTTTCTTATGGATAAATTTTTGATGTTGTGCATTAATATGAGGGAATAAGTCACCTACAAAAACTATGTGGGATTCATCACTATCATCCACTTGGACATTAATGGTGTCTTCTACAAGCATAAATTTTATTTTCTTAAAATTATAAGGGGAATTAGGAAGATTAAAGACTTCATTGGTGATGGTATCAAAATAAGTGATGAAGTAATTAAAAGGAGGAGGATTATTGGTGATGTTACCAATTTTATGATGTTCATAAGGAAATTGGTATTCTTATGCATGTAATAGTTTATAAATGTATTCATCATTTTTGAATGTTAATAATGGGTCATTATATTTAATATCAATTTAAATATTCATATATCATTTACCATTACACCAAGTTTGGGATAAATTTGTCTACCATCCAAGGCACAAAAATCAAGAGTGATTTTTTCCAACTCAGATATTAACCAGGTCAAGATGGGGGGAGCCAACTATATATATATATATATATATATATATATATATATATATATATATATACATATGGGGGATTATGATGTATTGTTGTTGCATGATGGCGATCATTGATAATGGTCATCTTGGGTCATACCATACATTATATGTATGATGGGGATCATTATGGGGATCACTATCTACTCCACTCGATATAACGAGCCCTATCTATCTATTTATGAATATATAGGAAAATTTTGATGGAATTTATTTAAATAAATCTAAATATTATATCAGAGGATTGAGATCAAATGAATATAGTAATAACAAGAAATATCTAGTATGAAAAGTAAAAAAAATTGTAAAAGATATAAGATAAGGAAGGAACTAGCTTGTATTTGGAGATATAGGATAATTCTGGGATGGGAAATAGGATGATAAGGTTAGATCTGGACTGTGCATGCTCTATGTGAGAAAATAGGATCTAGGAATCCTTTGGATAGGAGTGCCTACAGGAGGACATGACCTCACTAGGAACTAGTGTATGATATGGCCTCTCATGTCCAGGTAGTAGCTATGTTTATTTTCTTTTTTAGGGCCTAAACTTGGTTCCTTATTTTCATTTTCTATCGAAGATATTCTTGTATCACACTTATTCCTACAAACTAACCCCTAGATACCTACGCAAAAATAAAGTAAACATTATATGAAATAAATAATACATATTCTTGAGCAAGATTGACCTCGGCAGTCACCCTAATGTTATTTTCACCTAGTGTTGTACTACATTTCAGAATCTATATAGTTCTTGTGTATGTGAGATTTGAAATGTGTACCTTAAGGCTAGGTTTCTCTTGTGCCAGATGTACTATGATAGTGGGCTATAACTACATTTTTTCTAAGATGAATGTGTGAGATGAAATTAAAAAATAACCCTTCTTATGAAGTGAATAATGTAACCCAAATGTATTCTTTGAATGTTTCTCCTTTCCCAAGTCATAGATAGCAAGTATTAGCCCCTAATTTCCTAGCCCCTAATAATAGTTAGTAGGTCATGTATATATATATGATTCCATTATTTGAATTTCATCACTAAAAATTAACAGAAAGTGATAAAATATACTCTAGAAAAGACACCGAATGATGTGTAATTAGCAATCAAGAAAAGGAGGGAAAGGTCCAAAATCATAAAAAAGGGAATAGTAATTCCTAGGGCGCTCTTGTCCCTAATAAGTGGTAGTGTATGGGATGATCGAAAGATATAATGGTCAATGCAGAGTTGGGTCAAATAAATTCTATTGTTCAAAATTAAAGTGATCATTCCAAAAAATAAAATAATAAGAGTGTGTGAAAGATAAAATTAATGTCACAGAGTAAAATAAGTGTTGTTAATGACTCAGTTCTTCTTGCTTTAGGAATCATGCATATAAATGAATTATTTAGAGGTGCTAGATATACAGTAGTAATTACATGTCATTTAGTGACTACAGTATCCTTTCACCCGACTTTATGCTAGGAAATGGCTATATTGTCAACTCATTTTATTAGCTAAGAATATCTGATTACTTTCTACAAAACCACTAATAGAGAAAATGTAACCAATAGTGTGTTAAATTTGGTTTGCATTTGATATCATGTCAAATGGAGATAGTATTTTCTTCTTTTACTTAAAACCTATTTTATGTGGAGGATCCATGGATCCTAGGGTGACCATTACGTTGTATGGATTAGAATTTATTGATAAATATATATGGTTTCCTTCCAATACAGTTGAATTTTTTGTAAAATGTAGGATGGTATGAAAATGAATTCTAGTTCCATTTTTAGTGATACACTTTCTTCGGATTTACAGGTACAGAGTTGCAAAATAAAATAAGTGTTTCTTGTCAGAACCATAATGGACTTAAAAAAGTGTGCATCAATTCCTTATAAAGATTGTCAAATTAACCTTCATATCTGAAACTCAGAATACCATAAGCATTGAAACACAGTAACCACTTATTCAACTTTTATAGTCTGCACACCATAAATCATCATCAAAAGATATAACCATGAAATAAAGAAAACACCATGGGATTTTATCTTGATGTTGTAGGGGCATGAACCGTCAAGGGAAAGAAAACCTCACTGAAACATTGGAGATTTTAAATCTAGTATCTCTTGCTAAATTGATAGTGAGGCACCTAACCCCACAAGATTTAAGTTAGCATTACCCTATATGTTCGATAAATTAACTCCATTTTAATCATTTTTATTCAAGTCCCAAAATTAATTTTCTTATTTGCGAGATCTTTAACACTTACAAATTTTTCACCTTATGACATGTTTATCTGAAATGTTATCTTGACCGCTTATAAATAATAGACTGTGACCAATTATTCAACTGATACTATGCTTCAATTCAAACTCTGGCTGATCATACTCTTCATGCATAAAGAGGATTGATGAGGAACCCTCCAAAAATCATAACAACTACATCTGTAAATGGTTAATTGCTGTCTAATTTGAGGTGTATATACCTACTCACACAGTGGTCTATCATCGCTCAATTATCATGCTCAGACACTCTAATATCAGGTTGTGACCTAGGTTGGAAATCCACATGGTAGATATTAGGAAACTAACTTTTTTGGATCCTACTCTTATTGTTATAATGGTATACCCAAAAAGGGAATGAGTATTTATATGCTTTTCACACAGTTTATTAATAAATTTAGGCCTATCCTGATGTTCCCTCCATTTGGGTAGAACCCAAAAAAATTGGATGAAAAAATTGCAAATTAAAAATACTATCAGCTAATAGAATTTAACAATTGCACTTAGTGTGAGGTTCAAAATAATATACCCACATTACATGCTGTCAATAATGGCTACAAATTACCCCATGTTTTAACATTTTTAAAAATGCCCTATAGATGAGTACCATCGTTGTGTTGTCCATGACCATCCATTTCAAAATCATTCTCAGGTATGAAGACATTCTCATAGGCCACATTTTATATTCAATTATTCCCTTAGTTTTTTAATTTCCTTGTGACCATTTGAGTGGCGTTTGACATGATATTATAATGTGTTCCATCTCCAATCTCCTTATTTTATTATGTCAACCATATAAAATCTTCAACTCTCTTTGAAATATATATTTTGAGGTCATACCAGAAGAAATGTTTAATAAATAAATTTGATCCACATTGTGAGAATATTTGGAAAAAATATTACAATGAAATGTATACTCATTTCAACGTATGTCTCAGTTATTGTAGGTAATCTTACATCTTTTAAAGGTGCAAATGGTTTACTTTGTACTGCCCTTTTCTTTTCAAATTATTTTAGGTTGTATTACAACACGAACAATTAAAAGTCTTGTTGCCCTTTTGCATGTGGAAATTTGAGACCTACTCCTTAACTATGATTAGGCTATAAGTTTCATATACTTCACTTCTTTGAATCCATCCCACATTTAGAGATGAAAACATGTCCCCTAATTTCCTAAGCCCCTAATAATAGTCTATTAGGTCATGTATATATCTCTGAGTCTTATTTGAAGTTCATCACTAAAAATTACAGACCGTGATAATATACTCTAGAAAAGACACACGAATATGTGTAATTAGCAATCAAGAAAAGGAAGGAACGTCAAAATCATAAAAAAGGGAATAGTAAAATTTCCTAGGGCGCCTTGTCCCTAATAAAGTGGTATGGTATGGGATTAGCCGAAAGATATAATGGTCATGGCAGAGTGGGTCAACATAAAGTGCTATTGTTTCAAAATTAAAGTGATCATTCCAACAAATAAAATAATAACGGGTGTGTGAAAGTAAAATTATTAAAGAGTAACCAAGTGTTGTTGATACAGTTCTCCTCACTTGAGAATCATGCATATGGACATGAACTAAACCTCTAGAGGAGCTGTTGTAAGTAGAAAGTCTGTCATTTTGTGACTAATTTTTACCCCACTTTATGCTAGGAAATGACTAATTACAACACAAATAGATAAGAATATCATACTTTGTGGAGAGATAAAGAGAATGAACCATAGTGGTGGTAAATGAGGGTTTATTTGAATATCGTGTCAGAATGGAGATAATAATAATATGCAAATCGTGATAATATGGGAGGATAAGATCCTGGGTGCCATTCGTTGATTATAATTTATGTAATGCAGGGTTCCTTGGACTTGAATTTTTCTGGAGTGTTTTATGGTTGATATTGTTTCTTGTTCCATTTTTTTGTTTCCCTTTCTTCGGAGTAAGGTCAGACTTGCAAAATAAAATAAGTGTTTCTTGTTAGAAGAATAATGGACTGAGAGGGGTGTGAATCATTCCTTATAAAATTTCAAATTAAACTTCATATCTGAAACTCAAATACCATACGCATCAAACACAATCCCACTTAGTCAACTTTTATAGTGTGCACACCATAAAACCATCAGCAAAACATATAACCAGACAGAAAGAAAACACCCATAAGAAGAACAAACCAAATATAGTGGTGCAACCATCAGGGAAAGAAACCCCACTGAAACTTATCTTATATTAGTATGTTTCTGAATTTAGTGAGGCCCAACTCCCACATGAGCAACCAACCCTACAAGGACACAAGCTCGCAACAAGATTCACAATCCCAAATATGATCAGCAACCCACCAACCACCTTGATGACATGTTTATCTCATATGTTTTGTTACTGCAACTGATGGATATCCAATATTCAACTCACATTTCTTCACTCAAACCCTGGCTGATCAATCTTCACAAAACAAACTCATCAAACCCTCCAAAATCCTACAAACTCTTAATTTCATGCTCTCTAATTTTTATACACCTGTAACACACTTTTATCATCCTCAAATCATGCTCAGACCCTATATCAAATTCACCTAGGTTCACTCCCATGTACACACTCAATAGTTCCCAAAAGCACCCGAAAACATGATTTTAATATGCTTCTGTCTTTCTATCTCCGCCTTTCATTCAAACTTAGGCCCAAGCCTTTTCCCTCCATTTGGTTTGACCCATAGATTAAGAAAAAATTTCAAATTTTAAATACAACAGTAATAAGTGACCCAATTATGTCGGCCTAGATAAAACCCACATTACAAGTGTCAAAAATGGCTCAAAACCCCATGTGAACATTCTTAAAAATGCCCTAACATGAGTACCATATTTTTTCATGAAAAAAAATCATTACATATGAATACAATATCATAAAATATTCATACATGGTCACAATTAATATCAACCAATAAAATTATTTCATTTACTTGGCCCAATTCCCTTTACAAATCTCAAAACAGATGTTTCTTACACCCTTCAACACCCTGAAAAATTCATCTGATCACAAAATCACTTATACTAAAAAAAATATGCTATGTGATGACTAAAAAAAAATTCATAACCCGTATAACACTACTAAGAAATTTACAAGTCATGAAACATCCTTCACTTCAAACCATCAAAACAGTTTCCTTCACCATATCAACACTCCAAAAATGTGTTGCCAAAGTTGGTTCAAAACCATTTATCAATATAATTCAATTAACCCTACAATTAAATCATTAGATGAAAAATTAATCCACTAAACATTGTCAATTATCGTAGGCATTCAACCCAATCCATCTCATGCTTCATAACACAAAACTTTTACTGGAACACCTCATGTCTTTAACTTCTCAATAAGCTTCCACCAAATAATGCCTTGTAACCGATAAAATTACCTCATCATGATTAAATACATATATCATTATAATTATCTATGAATCTAATTTCCAACAAAACTTTAATCATCTCAAAAATCTACATGTAGCTCAAGTTATAGCCATTTTACTGAACCCTGCTATTTAAGGTACCCAAACTACCCTTTGACCAATCAACTTGTATGAACCCCAAAAAACCATGAAACTGTAATATATTTCCCTAAAAGTTCATGTAAATCAATATCAGCTCCAATTAATTATGCAACATAAATTTTTCATGCTACTTTTTTTAGACCATCTTGTCCTAAAACCTTCTTCTTTAGAAACTGCTATGTTTAGGTGGGGCCCACTCATCACCATGACTTAAATCATAGATTTCTAGAAATCTTGAGGAGTCCGCTTCAAAATCACTCATCAAGTTTTTATGAATCAAATCAAAACTGGGTCACCAACAACACTTCACTTTATTTCACCTACGTCTAAGTCTAGATTTAATTAATTAGGGGTTTTATATCACTTTACCTTCTTAACGATTGTTCATGAAAATGTGATAATCAATTGACCTGATTTTTTTAAAACATGATAAACTCAAATTATAATCATCCTTGAAAGGTAAAATTTCCCATTCAAATCATAATATTGACAACGAGCATCTGAAGTTGCACTTCGAGATGGAAAAGCACTAGATTTTCACCTTGTCTCACACAATCAGGCATACCTGACAAAATACTCATCATGGGCACCTAAAATATTTCTGAGAGCATTTTCACTCATCCCTCTAACATCCCAATCATCAAAATATCACTTTCCATAGACCAATCGCTCCATTCACTAATACTTACGCTATGTTTGGCCTGTTGATCCTCATCGTAGGCACTAGGTCACTAAAATAATGTAATAACTCAACACGAAACCTCTTAAAATGAACCAAAAATACCTCATATTCCATTATATACATTTTTATATGCTTACATGAGTCAATTTCCTCATACATCTGTCCACACAGCGGCCAACAATCTAACTCAACACGTACACAACACACCTCAAGCTGTCAACATACCTTCTCTCATGTCTCCTAGAACCAAATGATCCACTTGTATCTACACTATACCACTATTGTGAATGCTGAAGAATCCTTAAATCATACTATAAATCATGTCATCATGTCTTCCAAAAACAATCCCCTCACATTGTTCAATCCTACACCTTTCTAGGGCACCGTATAAAGCTTGCCAGCGCAGCACACCTCACTGAATCCCACTGTAGCTACTGATAATCATATGAACCAATAAGTTAGCACCATGAACAACATCATATAATAATCCTAAAACATTCACTTTATCATTAATGTTTTTTTACATCAATGACAACACCTATTGGGACAACATGCCAAAAATCTCCCCTTTTGTCATTGATGGAAAACACCTTAAACTTCTCCCAATTTTTACATTAATGACAAAGGTATACCTGTATCTTACCTTATTCACATTATTCAACTTCATACCTCCTTTATTTGGCTTCACAAACACCCAACCACAGTCGCACATTTACCATTTTATTGATTTTAACTTATTAACCAAAACTGTGAGTTTCCCCATTCATCATCACCTCATTTTAAGGATCCACACAAACCGAAGACCCCCCTAGAAACAACACTTCCAACATATGAAAAACATCAGTACACCATGAAAAATAATGATCTCACTTTTTTATGGGAAAAAATCATCATTTTCAATATCTCAATCACCATTATTCTCCTATACCCACCCCCATTTTTAGAGATATAGTTAGTAGCCTCTTAAAATCACATTAAGAACAGATAATTGTTTATCATAACCAAATACCACCTTTGATCCATGCCAACAATGTTACAAAATATCATGATACAGCATTACAACATCATTCTAGATAGTTATCTTTTATTTTTAGGCCAAAGATATGCAAAACAAGGCTTAATGGTACTCTTCATACCAATGACAATGTTATGAGCTCATAACAGACATTTTAGTGGAAAAGTGATCATTTCCAACATCCTACAGTAGGTCCACAAACCTTTGAACCAATAAAAATTCACTCCCCTATATTTAAGGCTACCATATCTACCTCCCAAGCACACATTTATGATATTCACCTTCTTACCATGTCAATAAATCATCTTTGTAACTTTGACAAAGTCCTAAACGCCATTTTCAGTCTTCCACTGCATATTTGACTGATATAAGACAATATAAATCATCATGAGCATGGATAAGGAAACACACCTCATTTTCTCACCTTAAATGATATATATCACTATTTCAATCTTATAGAGAAACACCAAGGTATTCCCCCATGTCTTAAAGAGCCAACATACACCTTGATCAACATAATTTCTTTCTACAACATCTTCAAACACTATTAAGCAACTGAAATCAATCATCTTACACCACAACTACTCCATTTTGAAAGGAGCATAACAATCCTTGTGCTCCTAAATACCTACAGCCTGTTTAAGGGCTAACTCATACTTTCGCTCCTTGTCTTGATTGCAAAAAAAATACTAACCATTTCAAAACTTGTCCTCAATCAGGTACAATATCATTGTCTCTTTCTTCATTAGGATGAAAAGAATCATTTAGTTGGCCCAAACTAGCTCCAGATAAATTCATCATATAAATCCCATGCAAATAACTGAGAAACCATGTTAAGACTTCAATGCTACTAATGTTATGCAAAAACATGGGCTATAGGCCTGTAGGTGTCAATTTTGAGGCAAGAACATAGTTTACACGACTTGACAAACACCTAGACCTTTCTTATTTCACCCTCTCTTACACAACCCACCCCGAATATGAATGAATATACCGTTTGCAAAATGATGATATTAGTATTTGAAGCCCAAATCCATCCGCTCCAATCAATTCAACTCCTCTGGCCTCTTATACCTGTAGTGATCAAGCTTCTCATGAAGTGGGCAGATGCCCCTTATAAGCTCAAATCAACTTGATTACAATGATAGGTGCACTCCTAACAATATTTAGACACTTCAAGAGCATCATAGAGCTATTAATACCATAAAAAATTGAGAACCAACACCAACTATACCTAAGAAAGCAACACTGCCACTATTGTACAGTAGAATGTGCCATTTTGAATGAACCATGGAGTAGCATAACTAAAAATTATTATCAACATGCATAAACATAAGGATCACATCATCTATAATTTTATATCTTCTTAGACTATTCCAATATCTTCAATATTATGTCTAATCTTGAGGAAACCAATAAATAGGGTTTAGAAAGTCAAACCCTCATCACTGTGCATTAAGAAAAAATATCCTATAATGTCATGGATAAAAGAAAAATTATACATACTTGGAGCTTCAAACTTATATCTCCTTTATCCCCATGAATATATATGATTTTTCCAAAATTTCATGTTCTAACTCTTTCATTTTTACCTTCAAAAGTGAGTTTCTCCTCTTTTCAGGGCCGTAACTTAGGCTAATTCATTTTGTTTGTCTCTCCACTTTAAATTCGTTTAGGGTTCTTGTATCACACATGTTCCTATCAAATAAACCCTATCTACCTACACAAACATAAGAAAACATTAATATGTAATAAATAATGAATATTCTTGACTATGAATGGAATTTTTGGCCACCCAAATTTATTTTCATTTAGTGTTGTACTATAAGTCCAAACCCGATTATTTCTTATGTGTGTATTTGAATTAATGTTCCTTGACAAAGCTAGATTTCCCTTGTGCCAATTACACCAAGATAGTAGGATTCACTACTGTTCCCCGAAATAATGAATTGTGATATGGAATTCAGAAAATCCCGTCCTATACAGTTACTAATGCATCCCAAATGTAGTATTGATGTTGTCGCTTCCCAGTAATAGATAGTAACCTAGTTCCCTCATTTCCTGGCCTTATCATAGTTATAGTTGTATATATATATATATATAATATACCTGTTTTGATTTCATCATTAAAACTAAAAAGGTTAACCAAAGTACTAAAATAAAATCTAGAAAATATACCAATGATTTGGAAATTCAAAATCAAGAAAGGATGGAAAAGAGCCTAAATCACAAAGGGGTGAGTAGTGTATGGGGGCCCTCCTTCCCTAATAAGGTTGTAGTGTCTAGAAGTCCGCAAGATGATATAGTCAATAATGAGTTGGGCTCAAATTTCCATCTAGTTTCAAAAGGTAAATTGTTTCAGTCTAGAAAAGAACAAATATAAGAGTGTGGGAACATAAAATCAATGAAAGAAGGTAAAACAAGTGTTTTGTTAATGTCTAGTCTTCTCAATTTAGGAATCATGCATATAAAAACATACCTAGAGGCACTGATGTACGTATAATTGTGTTCTTTATTGACTACATGAATCAACCATGGTAGGATAGATTAAATTCATGTCATCATGAAATAGAACGAGGAAAAATTTGCCTCATGATTATTTGTATTGGGGCAGATGCATCTGAAGGAGAAGAAAAATTTAATTATGGTATTTGTATTATTTGAGAGAAATAATTCCATTAGGTCGAGAATGACTAACAATGAGGGTACTAGGCTTATCAAAAAATCTTTTGATACCCATAATTAAATATAATTTGAATATTTATATTTGTATACGAATCTGAAAATATTTTGAATGAACCAAGTGAAAGCGTTTTTTAGATGGGGTTCGCACGAGCATAGTAAAAGTAGGTTTTCATCTTTCTTTCATCTCTAGTGTCATATTTAGGAGAATGAAATCATATTGTGTTTTTTTATTACATTGGCACTACGGTTAAGAGAATTAACTTGAGATATGATCATTTGATAATGGATTACTCATATGTTATTTCCTCATCATGTGATAAGAAATCATGGTTATGATAGAGAGCAATATTGTGGCACGCTTTTATTATTTCCATTCCTTGGAAGAATATTGGATGAATTCCTAAGTAATACAACATGGTTGATAAAGTATCTAAAAAATAAAGGAATTGATCTTAAAACTATTAATCAATTCCCACATTTGTTGCATTTATAAATATCATCCTTGAATTGTATAAGGGGAATTATTAGTGTTACATGGAGGGTATTTTTTCATATATAATATTCAAGAATAGGTGGAAAATTTGCTTGAGTAGGAGAGATGGATGTTGACTTGACCATATTATTTATGTAATAATGTATTTTAAATTGTATTATTAGAGTTTTTACATTCATCATCATATCGAATCAAACCAGAAAATGTTTAAGTTTCAGTGGAGAAAATTCTTAAATTTTGGTGTAGATACTAATGCACGATTGCATGGGTAGGAATGCAAAAATAATTTGTTAAAGGATCATGGATGGGATATATCCCAGGTGGATATACCCATTATTGTTTTTGTAAATGTTGTAAATGAATTTAATGCATTATCTTAAAAATAGGCAACAAATCTTCCATGTATGCATCCATACCATCCTTGAAATAAATTATAAAGAAAGGATGGTGAAGGAACATGAATCTAGTTGTGCATGGTTTTATGTCCACTTGTGATGGAATCCAATAGCAAGCTAAGGGATTTTGGTGTTTTTTTTTTAATCCAATAAAAATGATAATATTTCTAAAAGTTCCCTATTAAATTAAACTTGTCTTAGATTTTTACCAAAATGATTGCAACTTATTCCTTGACCCTTTGACACAAGAACTTTCCCTATCAGGATTTCTAATAGAGGAATTAATAAAAGAGAGTAGGTATTATTAGTTCTGGAAATAGGAATTTTTTTTATTCATTACAATTTTGTCCTTTTGACTAATTTCTAAGAAAATCTTTTCTTGTTGGTATGAGGAGATTCAAAATTGTACTATATTGCATTCATTTGACATAGGTGGGTGACTGAAGAAAATTATCTCCTTTGATAGTTGGTTTGAAGCAAGTTATCAATATTGACAGTTTCTTTAGGATGAATTTATAGATGTATGATGGTAGAGGATTAAATGAAGTTCCTTGATGTTATATTTATATTTATAGAGTTGAGTTCCATCAAAAGAAAAGTTGTATGATATTCCATTAATGAGGTCTTTTTTTAATTTTTTTTACATACTTAGACTGAGAATAATCATAACTATTTGAGTATTGATAGTGGTATAAAGTTTATTTGAATAAGTCATGTACATTTCCTAAGGTGAGGAAATAGGTATAGGTATGAGTCTCTAGTATGGAGCAGTCTAACTAGAGGATTGGAGATGGCCACAAAAGCTTTCTTTAATATGTAATTCATATTGAGAAAGGATTTGTTAAGCTTTATGACTAGATCTTTATAGATACAGGGATTCTCATTAGTAATGTTTATTTAGAATTAACTCACATATCGTTATTTATTAGTTTTTGATCCCTAACATCCCTCAAAGTGGTTCTCAAAATTTGATTTGATGGGTTTTTCTAGTGTTACATATCATTTATCTTTATTTTTTTTAAATTTTTACTATTGAGATTGAAACTGAGATATTAATATTAATTGTAACCATTGTTGAATGACGAGAAATTGAAGTCCAAAGTTAGGACTTAAGACGAAATAAAGATTTGTATTTAGTGATATGACAACAATTTTCATACAGTACCTCCCATTCATCACTGACAACCAACACAATAGTTTTGTATACAAACCATGGGTAGATGTTTAGAGATCATTACAAATTAATTTATGTGTGGGAATAATTTTTTAATTATTGATAGCTTATAGGGGAAATGTTTACAATTAACGTGAGTGATTAAAATTATTTGCAATGACGAATAAGAAGAATTGAAAGAAACAAATTTTATCCTAGAATGGGTTTGAATGGTAATAAAAAGGAATGTTGATTAATTAGGAATTAGATTATAGAGGATTTTAAGATGATTTGTGAGGAATATTGAAATTATCTTTAAGGTAGTGCATGACCTCTGGGGATTGGCTCATTATAATGCTAAAATGTTTAGGGGGGAGAAGTAAAAAACCTTTATGTTAGAGTAGGAGTAATGAAGGAGAAAGAGATATAAACTATTTGTTCATAAAGAGTATAATCTGATGTTTTCACATGATTTTCCATACTATTATGAAATCGTGAATGGGCTCTTAGGATATTTTTGTTTGATTAAAAAATTTGAATAATATATCCAAAAAAATTATTATGAGGGAATGCATTCATAAAATGATTTAAGAAATAGTGATATTAATGTGATTGAGTGCTAAGAATTGGTCACACCATTCTAAGATAGCTTGGGTTTTTTTTTATAGTTCCTAGATACTAAGTGTTGTTATGAATCATTATTTGTAGATATTTTCCACAATATTAAAGTTTAGAACTTGAATCAAGTGTCCTATGATAAGAGAGAGAGGATAAATCAACCTATATCTATCAAAAGTGATGCAAAGCGGCAAGCAGTTCATTTTTGTGCTGTCTTAAAGAGCCATGTTAGGAATGGGAGTTGGGGTATAGGTTCCATACTACCATGGCTAATGGAAAATATGTTATAACAAAAGGTTTCAGTGATGACATATAACGAGGAGTTTATCAATTAATAATCCTTTTACGAATTTTTGTTTTGTATTTGGGTAGATTTTTATTTTTCATTATTTTCATTGGATCTATTTTCCCCAACAATTTGATAATTACAATATTGGTGAAATGAACATTGGGTGAGAGGGATAGAAGAAGAAGGATTTGTGGTGCTGATTTAAATATGGGTTTTTTATAATGACTGTGGACGGAGGATTAATGTAGGGGGGGGCTTATATGACTAGAGAGGGATCCCATAATGAATTTATCAAAGATAGTGTTAGGATATTTCATTAAAGGATCTAAAGTTGTCTCAACCAATTATTTAAATGGTATCATGGATGGTGCTTGGATAAGGGAAATTATCCTTATCAGGAGGGACTTTGGGCCCCAATAAAAAATTACTAAAGATAATCTAAGAATTGAGTACATGAAGAATTGTTATTTTCTATCATTTTGATTGATAATGCTTATAAGATGAAAAACCCGAAACTGTGGTTGTTGTGTTCTCTAATGAGTATTGAAATTATGAGAAATTTTCCTTTGTCTAATTCCCAAATATTTCATTTGTAAGTGATGAGAGATGAATTTTGTGTTTTAATGAACTACAATTATAGAAATTTAAAATAACATGAACCGCCCAATTTTTTTTGTGTGGCAAACATATTTTTAGCTCCCTATTGCCACTACTATAAATAGAATTTATACTAGTGCATTCATTTCCTTAATATGTCATCTATATAATTATATTATTTAGAATGTGATTAATTAGTGGGTAACATTAACTGTTTGAAATGTTTAAACTGTATTTATTTAAATAAGATAACATAAACTAAGTAGAATTTAATGTGCTTTATAAGGATTACCCAATAAAATGAAAAAAAGAATAAATAACCCTATATTACTCTCATATTGAGGTTGAGTGTAAGATAACTGATTCCATATTATTAAGAAATATATTATCACACTAGTGGATAAGTTAGAAATGGAACTTAGTTTTTTTTGTACATCCCCTATAGCTACTATTAGATTTATCAAAACAAATTGAGTATTGGTATCTAATCCACTACAACCAATATTATTTTTTTAAGAGTTGTTACAACAAGAAAGGTATGGAGTGCAATACCGGATTCAAATGTAGGATCCATATTTGGTGCATTTAAGTTATAATGATTAGTGCAAATAAGATATAATACAATCCTTTTTTTATAAAGATGTGCATGATGTTATCTTTTTAGTGGTAAGAAGGAATTCATTTATACCTAGATCTTGATAAATTATTGTAATAATTTTATATCTAGATATCCTTTTGATATATGTAATTTAGATTTCATATTATAGCATTTTACTAGAAATGCAAATAGGATTTTTTAATTCTTTTTTGATAATTACATATGGGATTGATTGAATATATAGCTCTAAATTGAATACCTGTATAGGATGTGCACTTAGATACAACTCATTTTTTTTTACTTGAATAACCTTTTATCTTTTTAGGGGCTACTAACAACTTTTCCTTTTGATCACTTCTTGGAATGGATTTCCAATATTTGGGTGGGATCAAACTTGTGTGTGGGCTAGACCAACAACATTTTTAGAGATGTCACTATATTCCATATGTTCCCTTATCATTCATCATTTCCTCCACTCTCCACACATTGTACCCATTATTACTACTTATCCCATATTTCCACTTGTACACATTCATGTACGCTATTTATACCCACTTTGGTCATGCTTGTTTGATATTAAATAATGTATTCTTACCTTCTACCACCTTCTACCTCATGAATGATTTTTTTCGCACCCTTGGACCATTAGGTTTTTGTCAAGGAAAAACATCAACCAAGGATAAATATAAATTTTTTACCAGAATTTTTTTAAATAAATCAAGAACTCGCTAAATTTTACCTAAATGTTGCACTTTCTCACACATTAGACCTTGCGCATATTTTTGGCACATAGTTTCTAGACATGAAGTTATAAATATTTCCATTTTGTATTTGTATCACTATAATGAGGTATGAATAGTGGTTTTTTATACTTTATATTTTCCCCATCTCCACCCATAATTTATTCTTCCTTCGGTGTTTTTTTCTTTAAAGCGGATCATGCTTGGTAACTAGATTGTAGGTAACTACTTTTTAAAATTATTTTTTCATTTTTTGGGTTCTCTCTCTCCTCTCTCACTCCTCACTTCTTGATTTTCTCCACTCATTTGGAGTGTGTGAGATGATTCAAGGAAAGTGTGGCCCAAATGAGGAAAGTTGAAATTGATGTGCATATCTAAAATAGAACTTCTGCATTGGGAATAGGGAATACACATGGTAATAACCACCGCATATGCAAATAATGGGGAAAAAGGCTAGCCAAAAGTGTTAGTCACAAACAAATATATATGATGTAATAGAAACAAGTCACAACACACATTAACATTGCAAAAGACATAATGAGTAGTTGGTTGTACATGGCGCACCACTCAAGATGTCACAAATAATTGAATCCTTCAAGAAATACAAGAAAATTAAAAATGAACATAATTCATAGTCCGAAAACAATGAAAATTAAGAGACAAGAAAAGAATACAAGATATAATATAATCAAAGAACCATGATTGGGAGTAGATCTATAAGACAAATGTTACACATGAAGAACCCATTAACATGTTATAAAAATAGAAAGTATTCCACATTTTATACATCAGAGAAATAGGAATGAAATTAGTAAATATTACAATGATAGAACCTAAATATAAATAAAATAATAAATGTAGATACCCCTAGGAGCCTCAATAGGACTAGTAAGGTGCAATGCCAAGAACAGTATAGTGTCAAGCATCGTACATCATGTAAGAACCTAAAATAAATCTGAATTCACCTCAAACGTACCATGAGAATGTGCATGTGTGTATGGACAAATAGATAGCATTCTATGAATCAATGTAAAATGATAAACAACATGCAATAGAGAATAGTATAAATAATCAAGAGTACAACAAATCAAGATCTAAGAGAGTATTATTATTTTTGTAAATATGTGAACATGGAATTATAGAGCATATATGAAATGGTAGAAAGGTTTCCCCCAATGTTTTTGTGCAAAGTGAGATCCATGAAGGTAAGTGCACCCTCAACATTAGTTTTTGGACATGGAATAATATCATTTCATCGGGTATCAAGGAGGGAGAATATGCCCCCAAATGTGAATTTCATGGTTATCTAAGTGATTTCATCAAGAAATTATTCTAAACATGAGTCCTAACTAAAGAGGATAACACAATATATTCCCAAGAACAATGTCAATGTAGTGAGGGGAAAACCCTATGGATTCTAAGATCCCAAATGTATGAGGAGTAATTATAATGATATAAACAATGAGAGTGTGCCTAGTAGGAGAAACTAGAATAGTAAAACATTGAGCATGTTTGCAATAGTGGAAAAAGTAAGTACAAACATAATGATCAATATGTGATTCAATATATGTATAACATTCTAGCTCTAGGATACTCATCATTATTGACCAAAAACAATGGAGGAAGAAACACAAAAATCACAATAAGAAATACGTGAAATTTGGAAATATTGAAAGCATAAATGTTATATGTAGTATCCCCTATGACCATAGGCTTAAATGTGGGAAGAGGGGAATTGACTTCCCCTGGGATGTAAAAAGATGAGGAGTATCCATGGTAAATGAGTCATGGATATAATCTTGTAAAGAGAGAGAATTAGGAATCATTATAAAATCAGCACACTATGTTCTAAGTTTTGATGAGGAAGGTGTAGAGAGTGATGTAACATTGAAATTAGTAAGCATAAGATCATTACAAGTGCATCACGAGTGAGATGTGATGGGAGGATTATCATGGGTGTTGATATAAAGTGTATCATGTAAATTAGTATAATTGTATTCCATCACAAGAGAAGGATGTTGTGCAATATAAGTAGTAACTTTAGTATCATGTATGACAGGGATATCACAAGGAGTGGTAATATGAGGTATGTAATCTATTGTAGAAATATGCGTGGAATAATGTTTGGCATGGGAATTGTGTGTTAAGACATGGGTAAAAACATATGTATAGTATCTAACAAAGGATGACTTAGAAGGATATTATAATTTTTATTATGAGACATAACATGAAATAGAACATCAAGAGTGCAACAACCTAGAGTAATGGGTAGACTGGTTTCTCCCAACACTTGCTTAGGTGTGTTATCAAACTTACAGATATGTAGAGGAGATGGAGTTACAGAAATAATAGAAAATCCTATTTTATCAAGAAAGTAAATTTTACTAATATTCAGACTAAATCCATTATGAAATAAAGCATGCTTAATAATCACATATTTAATTTAAACCTGAGTATATAATGGAGGAGCATTGTCAACAATTATTTGACAATGAAAAATATACTCAAGAACTTTTATGTTAGATGAAGATCAATAGGAACTATGATAGCTAGGAGATTTAGGAAAGCTATATATATAATAATGATTATCCATGAGAGTCAGTATGATGAATGAAATATATTGAAATCCGCAACCAAAGAAAGAAAACCTAACGATACTAGGTTTAGGGATATATGATCAAGTAAAAAAAATGAGGGAACCTATGGAAATTGAGGGTTTGATCAATGAGTGGGTTTACTAAATGATTAAAAGAAATTTAAATATTATATCAAAGGACTGAGATCAAATGAAGATAGTAGTAATAAGTAATATTAGCATGTAAAGCACAAATACGTTCACAAAATAGGATATAAGAGTGACTTAGCTTGTATCTAGATATCTAGGCTGATTTTGGGATAGGAAATAGGCTGAGAAGGTTGGCTATGGACTGTGTAGGATATTTGAGAAACCGAGATCTAGGAATTCTTTGAATAGGAGCACCTATAGGAGGATAAGACTGCCCCAAGTGCTAGTGTCTAATTTGGGCACTAATTTATTGGTAATAAGTGTGTTTCTCCTCTTTTCAGGGCCTTAACTTAGCTAATTCATTTTGTTGTCTCTCACTTTAAATTCGTTGTAGGGTTCTTGTATCACACATGTTCCTTCAAAATAAACCCTATCTACCTACACAAAACTCAAGAAAACATTATATGAAATAAATAATGAATATTCTTGACTATGACTGGAATTTTTGGCCACCCAAATGTTATTTTCATTTAGTGTTGTACTATATTCCAAACCCTATGTATTTCTTATGTGTGTGATTTGAATTATGTCCCTTGAAGCTAGATTTCCCTTGTGCCAATTACACCAAGATAGTAGGATTCAACTACTTTCCCCTAAATATGAATGAGTGATATGGAATTCAGAAATATCCCGTCCTATACAGTTACTAATGCATCCCAAATGTAGTATTTGAATGTTGTTCCTTTCCCAAGTAATAGATAGTAAATATTAGCCCTCAATTTCCTGGCCCTTAATAATAGTTAGAAGGTTGTATATAATATATATATATAATTACCTTGTTTTGATTTCATCATTAAAAACTAAAAAGGTGACCAAAGTAATAAAATAAACTCTAGAAAATATACCAAATGATTTGGAAATTCAAAATAAAGAAAAGGAGGGAAAGAGACTAAATCAACCAAAGGGGTGAGTAGTGTATGGGGCCCTCCTTTCCCTAATAGGTTGTAGTGTCTAGAAGGCTCGCAAGATATAATAGTCAATAATGAGTTGGGTCAAATTTCATCTAGTTTCAAAAGGTAAAGTGTTCAGTCTAGAAAAGAAAATAATAAGAGTGTGGGAAACATAAAAGCAATGAAAGAGTAAAACAAGTGTTGTTAATGTCTAGTCTTCTCAATTTAGGAATCATGCATATAAAAACATACCTAGAGGCACTGATGTAAGTATAAATTGTGTTATTTATTGACTACATGAATCAACCATGGTAGGATTAGATTAAATCATGTCATCATTGAAAATAGAATGAGGAAAAATTGCCTCATGATTATTTGTATTGGGGCAGATGTCATCTGAAGGAGAAGAAAAATTTAATATGGTATTGGTATTATTTGTAGAGAAGATAATTCCATTAGGTAGAGAATGAATAACAATGAGGGTACTAGGCTTATCAAAAAATCTTTTGATACCATAAATTAAAATATAATTTGAATATTTATATTTGTATACGAATCTGAAAATATTTTGAATGAACCAAGTAGCGTTTTTTAGATGGGGTTTCGCAAGAGCATAGTAAGGTAAGGTTTCATCTTTCTTGTCATCTCTAGTGTCATATTTAGGATGAATGAAATCATATTGTGTTTTTTATTACATTGGCACTACGGTTAAGAGAATTAACTTGAGATATGATCATTTGATAATGGATTACATCAATATGTATTTCCTCATCATGGGATAAGAAATAATGGTTATGATAGGAGAGCAATATTGTGCACGCTTTATTATTTCCATTCCTTGAAGAATATGTGGATGAATCCTAAGTAAATACAACATGGTTGATAAAGTATCTAAAAAATAAAGGAATGTGATCTTAAAACATATTATCAATTCCACATTTGTTGCATTTATAAATATCATCCTTGATTGTATAAGGGGAATTATTAGTGTTACATGGAGGGTATTTTTCTATATAATATTCAAGAATAGGTGGAAAATTTTCTTGAGGTAGGAGAGATGGTGTGACTTGATCCATATTATATTAATGTAATTTATTTATTTTAATGTATTTTAGAGTTTTTTACATTCATCATCATTCGAATCAACCAGGAAAATGTTAAGTTCAGGTGGAGAATCTTAAATTTTGGTGTGAGTAATACTATGCACGATTGGCATGGTAGGAATGCAAAAATATTTGTTAAGATCATGGATGGATATATCCCATGGGTTGGGATATACCCCATTATTGTATTTTTAAATGTTGTAAATGAATTTAATGCATTATCTTAAAAATGAGGCAACAAATCTCATAGTATGCATCCATGACCATCCTTGAATAAATTATAAAAAAGGGATGGTGAAGGAACATGAATCTAGTGTGCATGGTTTATGGTCCCACTGTGATGGGAATCCATAGCAAGCTAAGGGGATTTTGGTGTGGTTTTTTAATCCAATAAAAATGAATCATATTTTCTAAAGTTCCTATTAATTAAAACATTGTCTTGATTTACCAAAATGATGCAACATTTATTCCTTGACCTTTGTACACAAGAACTTTCCCTATCAGGATTTCCTAATAGAGGGAATAAATAAAGAGAGTAGGTTTATTAGTTTGGAATAGGATTTCATCATTTACCATTTTGTCCTTGATAAATTCTAAGGAAATTTTCTTGTTGGTATGAGGAGGATTCAAAATTTATATATTGTTGATTGACATAGGTGGTGACTGAAGAAAATTATCTCCTTTGATAGTTGGTGAAGAAGCTTATCAATATTGAAGTTTCTTTAGGATGAATTTATGATGTTGAGGAGAGGATTAAATGAGTTCCTTGATGTGTATATTTATATTTATAGAGTTGATTCCATCAAGAAAGTTGTATGATTTCCATTAATGAGGTCTATAACAGTACTTAGACTGAGAATAATCATAACTATTTGAGTATTTGATAGTGGTATAAATTTTATTTGAATAAGTATGTACATTTTCCTAAGGTGGAGGAATAGGTTCCATAGGTTGAGTCTCTAGTAATGGAGCAGTCTAACTAGAGGATGGATGGTCCACAAAAGTATTCTTAAGTGTAATGTCATCTTGAGAAGGATTTTTAGGCTTTAGGACTAGATCTTTATGTACAGGATTTCATTGGTAATTTTATTTAGATTAACTCACATATCGTAATTTATTAGTTTTTGATCCTAACATCCCTCAAGTGTTCTCAAAAATTTATTTATGGGGGTTTTTCTAGGGTTACATATCATTTTATCTTATTTTTTTAAATTTTTACTATGAGATTGAATGAGATATTAATATTTATTGTAACATTGTTGAATGAGAGATTGAAGGTCAAAGTTAGGACTTAAGACGAAATAAAATGTGTATTTGTGAATATGACAACAATTTTCATAGCAGTACCTCCCATTATCATGCAACCAACACAATAGGTTTTGGTCATACAACATGGGTAGATGTTTAGAATGATCATTACAAATAATTTTATGTGTGGGAATAATTTTTTGTAATTATTGATAGCTTATAGGTGAATGTTTACAATTAACTTGAGTGATTAAATTATTTGCAATAGAAGAATAAGAAGAATTGAAAGAAACAAATTTATCCTTAGAATGGGTTTGAATGTTAAAAGGATTGATCACATTAGAATTAGATTATAGAGGATTTTTAGATGATTTGTGAGGAATATTGAATTATCTTATAAGGTAGTCATGCCTCTTGGATTGTCCATTATAAATTCCTAAATTTTTTAGGGGAGAAGTAAAAAACCTTTTATTTTAGAGTAGGAGTAAATGAATGGAGAAAGAGATATAAAATATTTTGTTCATAAAGAGTATAATCTGATTTTTTTCACATGATTTTCCATTTATTTATGAAATCGTGAATGGGCTTATTAGGATTATTTTTTGTTTGATAAAAAATTTGAATAATATATCCAAAAAATTATTATTGATGGAATGCATTCATAAAATGATTTAAGAAATATTATAATTAATTGATTGAGTGCTAAGTAATTTGGTCACACCATTCTAAAGAATTAGCTTTGAGGTTTTTTTTTCATAGTTTCCTAGATACTTAAGTGTTGTTATGAATCAATTATTTGTAGATATTTCCAAAATATTCAAGTTTTAGAACTTGATCAAGTGTCCTATGATAAGAGAGAGATGGATAAATCCACCTATATCTATCAAAGTGATGCAAAGCGCAAGCAGTTCATTTTGTGATGTCTAAAGAGCCATGTTATGAATGGGAGGTTGGGGTATTAGGTTCCCTACAATGGCTAATGGAAATATAGTTATAAAAAAAGGTTTAGTATGACCTATAACGAGTTTATAAATTTAATAATCCTTTTACGAATTTTTGTTTTGTATTTGGGTTAGATTTTTATTTTTCATTATTTTCATTTGATCTATTTTCCCCAACAATTGAATAATTACAATATTGGTGAAAATTGGGTGAGAGTGGATAGAAGAAGAAGGATTTGTGGTCTGATTTAAATATGGGTTTTTATAATGACTGTGACGAGGATTAATGTTAGGGGGGCTTATATGACTAGACGAGGGATCCATAATGAATTTATCAAAGATAGTGTTAGGATATTTCATTAAAGGATATAAAGTTGTAACCAATTATTTAAATGGGTATCATGGATTGGGGTGCTTGGATAAGGGAAATATCCTTATCAGGAGTGACTTTGGCCCCAATAAAAAATTACTAAAGATAATCTTAGAATTGAGTACATGAAGAATTGTTATTTTCTATCATTTTGATTTTGATTAATGCTTATAATATGAAAAACCACGAAATGTGTTGGTTGTGTTCATCTAATGAGTATTGAAATTATGAGAAATTTCCTTTGTCTAATTCCCAAATATTTCATTTGTAAGTGATGAGAAAGATGAATTTTGTGTTGTAATGAAAATACAATTATAGAAATTTAAAATAAAATGAACCGACCCAATTTTTTTTGTGTGCAAACATATTTTTAGCTCCCTATTGCACTATAAATAGAAATATTATACTAGTGCATTCATTTCCTTAATATGTCATCTAGATAATTATATTCATTTAGAAATGTGATTAATTAGTGGGTACATTAACTATTTTGAATGTTTAAATCTGTATTTATTTAAATAAGAATAACAGTAAACTAAGTAGAATTTAAATGTGCTTTATAAAGGATACCCAATAAATGAAAAAAAGAATAAATAACCACTATATTAACCTCATATTGAGGTTGAGTGTAAGATACGGAATTCCATATTATTTAAGAAATACTATTATCACAATAGTGATAAGTTAGAAATGGAATCTTAGTTGTTGATACATCCCCTATAGCTACTATTAGATTTATCAAAACAAATTGAGTAGTGGTATCTAATCCACTACAACCAATATTATTTTTAAGATTGTTACACAAGAAATTATGGAGATGCAAACCGGATTCAAATGTAGATACATATTTGGTGCATTTTATTGATAATGATTAGTGAAATAAGATATATAAATACTTTTTTATAAAGATGTGCATGATGTTATCTTTTAGTGGTAAGAAGGAATTCATTTATACCTAGATCTTGATAAATATATTGTAATAATATTTATATCTAGATGATCCTTTTGATATGATGTAATTAGATTTCATATTATACATAATTTACGAGAAATGCAAATAGGATATTTTTAATTCTTTTTTGATAATTACATATGGGAGTGATGAATATATAGCTCTAAATTGAATACATGTATAAGGATGTGCACTTAATATACAACTCATTTTTTATACTTGATAACCTTTTATCTTTTATAGGGGCTACTAACACATTTTCCTTTTGATCACGTGCTTGGAATGGATTTCCAATATTTGGGTGTGATCAAACTTGGTGATGTGGGCTAGACCACAACATTTTAGAGATGTCACTAGTATTCCATAGTTTCCTTATCATTTCATCATTTCCTCCACTATCCACACATTGTACCCATTATTACTACTTATCCCATTATTTCCACTTGTACACATTCATGTACGCTATTATACCCACTTTTGGTCATCTTGTTTGATATTAAATAAATGTATTCCTTACCTTCTACCTCATGATTTTTTCCACCCTTTGACCTTAGGTTTTTGTCAAGGAAAAAACCATCAACCATGATAAATATATATGTTTTTACCAGAATTTTTTAAATAAATCAAGAAATCTCTAAATTTTACCTAAATGTTGCACTTTCTCACACATTAGACACTTGCGCATAATTTTGCACATAGTTTCTAGACATGAAGTTATAAATATTTCCATTTTGTATTTGTATCACTATAATGAGGTATGAATAGTGGTTTTATACTTTATATTTCCCCATCTCCACCCATATAATTTATTTCTCGGTGTTTTTTTCTTTAAAGAGGATCATGCATTGGTAACTAGATTGTAGGTAACTACTTTTATAAAATTATTTTTCATTTTTTGTTCTCTCTCTCTCTCTCTCTCTCTCTCTCTCTCTCTCTCTCTCTCTCTCTCTCTCTCCTCTCTCCTCTCTCTCTCTCTCTCTCTCCTCCTCTCTCTCTCTCTCTCTCTCTCTCTCTGTGTGTGTGTGTGTGTGTGTGTGTGTGTGAGATTAGTCATTCCATTCTAAAGGTTAGGTAAAATACATTTTTTCTTTGATATATAGCTTTTTCTTATTACTTTATTCCCATTGGCTCCATCTATCCTTCTTGACTTACTCTTATTTTGAATCCTAGTATTATATCTATCTTTATATTGGATATAGACCTTAGAAACATATAAATAGACCATTGTTAAGGTAACTTTTATCAATTCGAAATGTGCCCCATAGAGAGTGGTGTGGAAAATCTACTTCTAATTTATAAAATGGAAACTCTCTCAAGTTGTGGGTGACCTATATATTGAAGTGAGTCTCTAGAGGGTTGTGTTGCAAAAGCATTAACCATGTATATAATGAAATTTTGGTTTGCATTGAATTTTTTGTTGTAGTAGGTTTTTGGTGTCATATTAGGTGTTATTGAATCCTCCATGGTCATTTAAAATCACTCCATAACTGTTTATTAGCCATTTTGGAGTTTCCCTAAAAACTGAACATTTGAAATTATGAATTTATAAATTAGGATTAAAAGGTGTAATATCAAACATAATGATATGAAAAGTTATAAATATGCTATAAATGTCAAAAAAAGGACCTAATTTTATGGAACTAAGGTGTCTCCACTACTTAAACTTGAATCACCATGTTTGGTTAAGTCTACACCATGGTTAAGCTAAGAAAATTAGTTATTTACCCACCTTTAGGTCTTAAAAGGGATATATTCCAATGACAGAGGAAGAGGAAAATTTTGAAAGAGATTTTGAAGGTTCAAGAATAGGGAAATAATCCTTATGAAGGTAAGAACCTATATGGTTGAGCATGGAGCAATGTAAACAAACAATATTATTATATGTATAGAGAGAGAATTCTTGTGAATATGAATAAAATGGATCTTTTTATGACATATACATATATATATATATATAAGTTAATTATTATGAGTATGAATGATGTAGGTGCATCAGTAAGAGGTCATAGAGGTTGATATGTGTGATTGGAGTCTAGGTTGTTATAGGAGTGTATGACATCAATTTCCCTCCAAAATATTGTCTTTCATATATTCAAACTTGGAAATTTATGTGTAAAATCCTAAATAAGGCCTATTTGTTATATGAAGCCCAAAAATAAGTAAAATCAAAGCTTGGACATTTTATTCCCACGTGGAATCAATCCAGTAAGAAGGTTTAGGAGTATTTGAGGTCTTTTCTCAAGCTAGGAGGAGGTTGAGTTGTCTTAGGAGGTTTTTGAGTGAAGGTAGGAAGTGATTTTTAGAATGTTAATTTGAGAGTTTTGGTCTATGATATGTAACTCTCTTGTGGAGACGAATGTAGCAGAGGTAATGGAGCATGAATAAAGAATAGATGAAGGTTTTGATCAAATACATAGTGTATTTTGCAAGACTCTATATGTTTTCTCCATGTAAATAGAGTAAGATTTGTTCATGCCGAGAGCATGTACATAGACAAAAGCCTTAGGAGGAGTTCCAAGGATCTATAAAGAATGGAAAAGGTGAGCAGGAGTCCATCGAGTATCATCAAATTTTAATAGCCCTTGAAGACAAGTATAGTTACCTATAGACTGAGATTTTACCTCTTGGGCCTAGACTAGGGAAAGACCTATCTGAATTTCTAGACATTATAAATTGATGAAAATTTAAGGACATATCTCTCTTGGTAAAACCTAGAATCCTATCAAGTTTTAGTTTATAACTCACACGTGTGAAATAGTTGCACCACTTTTACCATTCTAGGTTGTACACGAACATTGGGAAAGATGAATTGAGTGCATGTAGGTGTTACCTAAGGAGTTAAGCTCCCAACTCAAGAAGTATCATTTGGAATCCATTTCAAAGGTGTTCAAAAAAATTTCTAGGTGATATTATACCTAGGAACCTCATTGTCAAACCTATAGACTTGCAAGAGACCTAATTAAGCCTAAATGAGCCCTAGGACATGTAAAGAAGTATCATTGCATACAAAGGACTAGTAGATGATTTTACCACATGAGCAGGGACTCCATAAACGGTCTTATATTTAGTCATAATAAGTTGATTTTTTCTCAAGAATAGTAGAGATACACTGACATTTCGGTATAATAAGGGATACTAGGGTATGAAGTTAATTGAAGGACTCAAGACCAAATACAAGGATTGGGTTGAGTTTAAAGGAATAGGTACATCATAACAATTCAAACTAAGCATTTCATGGGTGTTGAAAATGAATCAAATCCCTAGGAATAGTATTGGTCTATATAACCATTTCTAGTCTATTAGGCTAGTCAAGAGAAGAATGTTGATGATGAAGAACTCAGAGGTTAAGTATTAACAATATTGTAAGGAGAGTAGAATTTTCAATTATAGGAGTTTGGCCTATTGCAGCCATAAACTTACAGCATTGGTATGATGGAATCATGCTGGTAAAGTATATGCATTGACAGTTGAGAATGGAGATGAAGTATATCTATGCAAAAGGTGAAGTGTGAGATGAGATTAGACAAAATGAATGAAATATGAGGTGGTATAGTGGATGGAGTGCATAGTGAAAACCAGGTGCGAAGCCATAGCTCAGAGGATAGAGGGGTGATGATCTCATAAGTAGATGAGACTTAATTAAAGGAAAACACACAAAGAAGTATAGTGTTTAAAGGGGTTAAAAGAGGACAAGGCATGAGCATAATATATTGGCCATAAAGGTGACTCATACACGATAGAACTGGAGGGAAGATATGAATCTCATATTATTATTAAAATATTTTTTATTGAGTCTATATAGTGAAATGCACCTACAACATATAATATACAAAGATATTCATCAAGGAAATTCCTTTAGATATATCCTCAAGCAAGGGTGATTGATCAGAGCCATGCATGTTAAAGAGATGGTGGATTATACACAAACAAAGTGAAATAGAGAATACCCTTGAACTATTTTGGTATCAAAGCCTTATTTAAAGGCTATAAATGATATTAGAATGATAATGTCACAATTTCACTTAAGGATGAAAATGAAGTAGGAAATATTTCTTAGAGAAATGTTGGAGCAATTTCAATAGATGAAGATACAAATAGAGGAGAGAATGAATGTTTGGGAGCATCTTGTCAAAGAGAGAATGCCATTGTTAGAGTTTAGCAGCAAGGAAGAGTCTAGAATGCATTCAAGGGAAGAATGCAAGTCTTTTGGAAAAATTCAAGAACGTATGCTTGTGTTTAGTAACGTGAATGAAAATAGAGATAGTGGTGTAAATTCTAGAGATGCAAATAATAGTTGTAGTAATGTGAAATGCCCTCAAAGAACTTAAAAGGAGCAGGTATTTAAACCAGATCAGTCGTGTAGGATAAATGAGAGGATGAAGAGTGAATATCTCTTGATGAAGAGAGTCTTGGAGAAACCAAGAGGCAAAAAGACATATTTAAGAAGACAAGACACAAACATGAGTCAGAGAAGGAACTTATTCAGGACTAATGCAAGTCTGGAGGCAACGTCTATGATTTCATCATAGATGGAGGAAGCACTAATAATGTGGTGTCAGAATACTTAGTGAAGAAGCTGGGAACAACTAGGATGAAGGTCAAGAGACCATTAAGCTTTCTAACTAACACTATATGGGCATGTTTTTATGAAAGTAAAAGTCATAAAATGTTGAGTTTTTGTGAAAATGCAGGTAAAAGAAGTGATGAAGGTGATGCCATTACAAGGCAAGAATACCAACTTGGTCCTAGGTATGATGAAGAGGAAGCAGTGGAAACTCTCACCTTGAGAGAAGAGTTGTAGAAGCTATAAGAGATATTTGAGTCCATGAAACACTAGCTTGCAAGTTAAGGAAATTCAAATGAACATGAATAACTCATGAAGGAGATCCATGAGGAAAACCAAGCCAACAAAATGATGACTACTTTATAAACTACGGAGTATAAGAAACATTGTAAGTAGGGCAATAAAGAGATGCCTTTGAAGGCATATAAGGACAAAGAAGTACTTCCTCCAGAGGACAAGCAAGCATGGAAGAAAGTAAATTACACTCATTACAACAATAAGCAAAAATAAGATAGAGCAATGGTTGTGTGCAAGGAGCAGGATAGAGAACACATACTAAAGAATGAAGGTTAAAGAACAAACAACAGTTGAAGAAGCTCAAAAAGAAGCAAGTGGCCAAGAATAAGGAAACAAAGGAGCTATAAATGAACAGGGTAGTACCTTTTAAAGGTAAAAAATTCTTCAATTTTGGTTGGAATTCAACATAATAGTGGAAGTGGTAGACCATTTACGGTCAAGAGAGTGGTAGGAGTTATTCTTTGAGGTAATAGACAATATTTTCAATAAATCCAAGTGTCCAATCAAAGAACAAAGATCAATTGTAAGTTATAAGAAGACAAACTCAGATTTCTTAGTCTTGGAAAGAATAAATATACACTATTCCCAAGCATCCACTCAACATTCTATGGGAAAAGAACATATATTTGAAAGGAGAAGAAATTCAGATGCAAACTACAATGGATTGTATTTTGGCCTAATGAGTACTATGCATGAAGATTTAAGTTAAGAGAGGTTTGTAAGGCATGCAAGGAACATGGAGCTAAAACATGAGAGTAGCATATATAAGAGGCATAGTAAGGAAGTGGAAATGGAGCAAGATCTCAAGGAAATACTAAGGTGTAAAGAAGAAGCTAGGATTCAAGGTGGAGAAATAATTGTCAACAATAATCAACACTCTATACAATCCCTAATAGATGTCTAAGTGCAAATGAAGAGAGAGAAAGCTAAGGTAAAATACAAATGTGGACCTCAAGAGTACACTCACATGCATGAGTAGGCTATGCAAGCATTATTTGGAGTCAAGAACGTTAAGAAAGTAGGAAAGTTGACATGGCATAAGAGGAGTACAAAACATCATTAATGAAGAAAAGTGAAGATAAAAGAAGTTTAGTTCCTAAGAAAAATCATACCAAGTATAGTCAAAATAGTCAAAGGAGGGATTAAATCATGCAATATAGATGGAAATCAGTCAAGTAAGACAAGAGAATCATGGAAAGTAGGACAATAACATATAAAGAAAGCAAGGACAAGATCAAGCATATCATAAACATGAATAGAAGGGTCAAAAGAAAGACACCTACAGCTAGGCAAGAAAGAAAGAAGAAAGAAAATATCACCAACTAACATCATTTGAGCTAGAAGCTCAACTTTTCCTCTCATGGGTATAATGATGTAGGTGCATCAGTAAGAGTTCATATACGTTTTCATGTGTGATTGGAGTCTAGGTTGTTATAGGAGTGTATGACGTCATTTTCCCTCCAAAATATTGTCTTTCATGTATTCAAACCTAAAAATTTGTGTGTAAAAGCTTAAATAAGGCCTATTTGTTATACGAAGGAAAAAAATAAGTAAAATCAAAGTTTGGAGATTTTATTCCCACGAGGAATCATTCTAGTAAGCATATTTAGGAGTATTTGAGGTCTTTCTCAAGCGAGGAGGAGGTTAAGTTGTCTAAGGAGGTTGTTGAGTGAAGGTAGGAAGTGATTTTTAGAATGATAATTTGATAGTTTTGGTCTATGATATATAACTCTCTTGTGGAGATGAATGTAGCAAAGGTAATGGAGCATGAATAAAGAAAGGATGAAGGTTTGGATTGAATACATAGTGTATTTTGTAAGATTCTATATATTTTCTCCATGTAAATAGTGTAAGCTCTGTTTAGGCCAAGAGCTTGTACATAGACAATAGGTTTAGGAGGAGTTCCAAAGATCTTTGAAGGATGGAAAAGGTGAGCATGAGTCCACGAAGTATCATCAAATTTTTATAGTCCTTGAAGACAAGTATAACTACCTGTAGACTAAGATTTTACCTCTTGGGCATAGACTAGGGAAATACCTATCTAATGTTCTACCCACTATAAATTGATGAAAATTTAAGGACATCTTTGTCTAGGTTAAACCTAGAATCCTGTCAAGTTTTAGTTTATAACTCGCATGTGTGAAAAAGTTGCACCACTTTTACAATTCCTTGGTGTACATGAACAGTGGGAAGGAGGAATTGAGTGCATGCAATTTTTACCTAAGGAGTTAAGCTCTCAAACTCAATAAGAATCATTTGGAAGGAATTTCATAGGTTTTCATAACATTTTCCAGCTGAGATTATACCTAAGAAATTCATTGTCATACATGGAGACTTGCAAGAGACCTAATTAAGCCTAAATGAGCCTTAGGTCAGGTAAGAAAGTATCATTCCATACAAAGGACTAGTAGATGATTTTCACACATGATCAGGGAATCCATAAAGGGTTTTAGATTTAGTCATAATAAGGTGAAGTTGTTTCAGAAATATTGGAGATACATTGACATTTGGGTATAAGAAGGGCTACTAGGGTATGAAGCTAATTGAAGGACTCAAGAACAAATACAAGGATTGGGATGAGTTTTAAGGACTAGGTACATCATAACAAGTTAGAATAAGCATTTCATGGGTGTTGAGAATGAATCAAATCCCTAGTCCCCTTATTGGGCTATATAACCATTTCTAGTCTATTAGGCTAGTCAAGAGAAGAATGTTGATGATGAAGAACTCAGAGGTAAAGTATTAACCAGGAGTATGAACAATATTGTAGGGAGAGTAGAATGTTTAGGAGTATGGTTTTGGCCTATTGGAGCCATAAAGTTATAACATTGGTATGATGGAATCATGATGGTAAAGTATATGCATTGATAGTGGAGTATGGAGATGGAGCATATGTATGGGCAAGGTGAAGTGTGAGATGAGATTAGAGAGAATGAATGAAGTGTGAGGTGGTAAAGTGGATGGAGTGCATAGTAAAAACTAGGTGTGAAGCCATATGGTAGAGGCTAGAGGGGTGATGATCTCATAAGTACATGGGACTTGCTTAGAGGAAACCACACCAAGAAGTATAGTGTTAAAAGGGGTTGAAAGAGGACAAGGCCTGAGCAAAGTATATTGGCCATAAAGGTGATTGATACAAGACAGAGGTGGAGGGAAAATAAAACCAAGGTATGAATCTCATATTCTTATTCACATATTTTTGAATGATTCTATATAGTGAAATGCACCTACAACATATATTATAAGCATACAATGATCTACATCAAGTAAGTTCCTTTAGATAGATCCTCAAGCAAGGGTGATTGAGAGCTGTACATGTTAAAGAGATGGTGGATTATACATAAACAAAGTTAAATATAGAATACCCTTTCACCAATGAAATGGTGCTTTGTTGTGTATTCTTATGTTATGAAGATTATTTATACTAGTAATGATCAACTAGTTGAGTATCTGTGAAAAAGGAAAAAAATAACTTGATATATGGTTGATTTTGTGATGAAATAGTGAGGTAAATTATTATTGCAAGGGATAAAATGAAATTAAAAGTGTTTAGTACATTTTTAAAATGTTGTATACGGTGAGAATGAAGTTTGTTAGGGTCTGAAATCATGAATAAGTGAAATATCTCAATTTAGGGCAGATTTACTAAGGTTTCTTGTGCATTCTTAAGAAAAAATGACAAAATATGTCATGAAATGCTAAATGAGATTATTTTAAGGTTTTAAAATTTATATATAGGTATGAAAATGAATTATATAGGTGAATAATTATGGAAAAATGAGATTAAATGAAGATTTGGTAGATTGTCCTATTAAAAAATAGGGTTTTCTTGAAGAAAGTGGATGCAAAGCTTGTTGTTGGGATTGATTGGTGCATTTCAAGTTGTTCGTGTAAAACAAATAAATTTAGAGGATAATAATACATATATTAAAAGGTATTTTTAACTATTGAATCATTTATTTGTTCAATTTATGAAGTAAACTCTCAATGACTGTCCTCTAGATTGTGAAAAAGACTAGGATTAGACTAGTAAAAAGAACATAACTTCAATTTGTTGTTGAGTTAATATTTGAAGTTTGGAGCGTAGGATAATGGGTTCAAAAAATCAATTTAAAATGTGGTTATAGGTCTTGTAATGTTTCCAATCAAAAGTTATGAATTTTGTAATGCTCGCTGCCAGCACAATCCTAGAGCTAGAGCCAAATTTCTAAAATTTGATTTTTGGGAGTTTTATTTAATTTGAATGCATGAAACTTGGTGATTAAATACTTATATGGTTAAGGATGGTGAGTAATTTTTTTTAGGATAATTGCATTATATTTGATATGTTAAAAACCAATAATGCAGTCCTCTTCTCTATTTAGTTAACAATGAGAACCTTGTTTGATGAATGACCATTGTAAAAGTTGAAATCATATGGCGAGGATAGTCAAGGAGGTTTGAAAAAGGTATTTTCATCTGAATAAGAATATTTATAGTATGGATTATATCAAATGAAGGAGTTATTATGGTTTGTATATACAAAAGTAAGAAAAATAGTAAAGAAACCTTGTTGTAATAGTTCCAAGAATGAAGTATGAAGTAAATTCAATAAGGTGCCTAACTAATGATGAATTTTTTTGATGAAATGTGTTTTAAAGGTTTATTGGAATCCTAGGAATGTCCTAGAAGACTTTATAAATGTGTAAAATAGTACAAGTAAGGATATAAGATATTTGGCAACGGTGAGGAGAGAACTAAGCCCTTAAGCAAACTATGGATAATTGTGTTTTGGGAAAAATATAAGATCTAAGACCCTAGAATTATTGAGTTGGAGGATATAAGAGACAATAAAATTATCTAAAGTGATTAAGGAGTGTAAGAAACCAAATAAGACATTGAATCCTTGAAAAATAGCTAAGAGGACTTATAGACCTAGTTAGGGCTAATTGAAAAGGTGAAATTGGTGCTGGGTGAAATAAACAAAGAATTGGCCTCTAAAACTTTCCAAAAGTTTGAAACAAGTTAAAGGGTATCTATAAAAGTTATTAATTATTAAATAAAGTCATTGGTTTGCTTTAGACAACAACACTTGTTGAAAATGGGGCTACTAGGAAGGCTAGTGGGAAAATCAGTAAAAGGAGAATAACTTGACTTCAGTATAGAGTTGAGTTCTAAAAATTTGGAATGAGCAAAAGACCCTTAACATGTATCAAAAATGTTTTATAGATAGCCTTGATTCATTGGTAAGTTCTCTAGATAGTAGGATTTGGAGTTAAGGAGGACTATAAGTAAGATAACAAGATTTATAAGGTAAATGGTAATGAATGAATTTTTTATTCTTCTTGAAAGTTACAAACATGTTTTAAGGATGATTTTAAGAATGATTGATGTGTTCATATCCTTTGTTTCAAGTTTGAGTGATAATTTGATGTTTGGATGCATATTTTCCTTCTAAAATAATGCATGTTATTGATGATATTGATTGTTATTTCATTGAGTTTCATTTGGAATTTGTCTCCTTCTATCGGGTTGGTTCCCCTAGTGTAACAACTAAAATAGTTCTTATTCCTAATACTAATCTCTCTACTCAAACAATGAGAAAGGGGTGGAGAAATAAGAAAAAAAATGAAAATATGGTGATGCACCAAAATTTTTGAGGATCTTTAGACTTGTTTGAACCACACAGATCGACAAAGGGAACCACACACACCATACACAACTCATAATAAATATGTTAATGAAAAAGTGATTCATATAAATATTTGCAACTGTAAAAGAATAAACAAGGGAAACAAATGGCTTTTGAATGAAATTTGGTGACTCCATTACGAGATCCCACATAAAAATTTGATTAAACATAATCTATGACCTACTAATTAACATATAGCTATACAAAGGCATAGAATTTAAATTGTAAATGAAGTATAAACGAGCACCAAGGAATAAAATTAGTCTAAAAAAATAAATTTGCACAAAACACTTGATGTGATAAGATCAAAACAATTCCTTTATTTCTCCAAGAGGTGAAACCAGTACTAAAAACTCTCATGACCCATGTTGTAGACACCAAAATTGGGTCACACTCACCTTGGCCCCTTTTCGAATAGCCAAATCAAATTTATTCACCTAACCATGACCCTTTTGCCCCACATTAATATTAGTTTAATTATTTATAATTAAAGTGATACTCATCCTCACTTCATTCATTATATAATTACCCTAATTAAACTAATTTCCACCTCACCTAGACACCTCATCACAAACCTATTCTTAGCATTTTTCCCTTTTACTAGGACTCAATATTCACTCACCATAACTAACTAATACTTAGTCCTACCTACCTTAATGAACTAAGACTTAGTGAAACCTCAAAATCACATGCCTGTTCTCCCTGTAACCACATTCCCACTCATTAAAATGTAACATTCCGTTTTGATCCATGAGAATAGATAGATTTGGGCCACAAGATTTCCAAGATATATAATTTTTTAGTAAACCTAGGATTTCCCACCTTAACTGATGTCAGTCAACCCTGAACCGATGTCGATCACCCTAAACCGTCGTCGGTTACCATATATTCATTTTGATAACATTATTTGAGAGGTTGGACACATTCACGAGATTCAGAATAAAGGATATCTGCATGCAAGTAAGAACCAAAACCCTTTCACACATCCAGACAGCCATAGCCAACACCAAGACTGATCCAAAGGTATTTGCATTCACGGTAGCATTCCGGGAAGCACAGTCGTAATACTAAGCACCATTCCACAGATAAACCTTCACCAGCATCTATAACCACCTCTCCACTACTACAGGCATTTAGAAACCTTATGAAATCCAAGTAAGTTTGCTTCTCCTCTGTCACTTGTAATTTTATTATCTATTTTCCTTCATCTATTCACTGTTCTTACTTAGATCTATCCCTCATCTTTCTCTCTATCAACCACCCCCTCACACCCCACCTAAACTTCACAAAAACCTATCCCAAAACCACCTCCCTCACGTAGACCTCACAAACACCCTCTAAACTCTTTGTGAAAGCACAAAGAGGACCCAAAATGCATTCTACAACATCTTCCAGTTCCCCACATTCATCAATACTGGTTAACCCTTAGTGTGGTCGGTCTGTCTTATATCGAAATTGATCTCCTTAATCGATATCAGTCACTGTGATTGTCAAACCAACCTAACAACTCAACCCTTAGCCTACCCAAAACCTCACTCAAAATATTACCACACCTATCTTGGACCTGTCACCTCACCCTCCCCAACAAAGACCTTTCCAACTCTTTTTTCCAAGATAGAAGAGAGCCCAAACACCCTCCCCCTGACTCCCTGCCAATTTCCATAGTGACTGATATCGATCACCCTAAACCGATAGTGATCATACCTAAAATGACATCATTCACCCAAACTGGCATTGGTCTCTATGTTTGATAACATTGTTCCAGACTAGCAACCGTATTACCCCACCAAAAACAACCCAAAATCTTATCCAACCTTACCAAGACTCTGTCTGTGACCTGCAGACCACCTGCGCTACCCAGAACCCAACCCAAAACATTTACCTGCATAGAATTTTAGTATTTAATTAGATCAACGTTGATAGTAATCTAAGGCACCCAAATCAGAACACTAGCACTAGATTACTTTATTTACATGTTTAAGTTATTTTATATTGATTTATAAATAGTGGATTGATGGCCTTCTAGGAAGTATCACACTTCCCAGATCTAGCATATGCTAGGTATTCCACTATCGTATACTATTTTAATCTCTTTTGTGGTCTTGTTTTGTATTTCAGGTAGTTCCTCCTAACCAAAATAAATCTCTCACAGTCATCATTGGATCAAGAATTCAAAACGCATGCAACGACCTTTAAACCAACCATCACAACAGGTATTCCTCCTTGGCTATAAGAAACAAAGAATAAATAACAAACTCCATATAAAAAACAATGAAACACATTCTCCTTCACTAAGAATAAATAAGAAACTCCATAATTGAAGAGAACTTGCAGAGATATATTTTACAATGAATATTGGGTGTTTTATAAAAAATTCTAAGAGAGAAGGGAAGAAACACAAACATGGAAGTCAAGTTCTATAAATAGATAAAATGTGAATGACATGCATGAAAAGTGATGATAAAATCAAAAAACATGCTCAAAATTATTATCTCGTTTTTAATTAATCCAGCTAAAATTGAGATAACCATAGAAAATGTTTGAAAAAAACCCTAAAAATTCCCTTTGAAGGAGATTTTCAGGTTTTCGGGTTTCCATCGCATGCAAACATGTCTTTTAAATGCTTCATGTTGAGTGTCTTCCGAAACTCGAAACCTGATTACATGCCAGTGTATCAAGTTTTTAGAACCCGGGAGCATCAGAACATACCTTACAAAAGACATGTTACATTTTGTTTGATTCCCGAAACTTGATACCTGAAATGATCCTTTGCATTAGGTTTTCGGAACCTGATAGCATCAAGACATGTCTTTTACATGCTTCATGTTGATTGGTGCCTGAAACCCAATTTGTTAAGAAAACCTTTGTTTCAGGTTTTCGGAAGTGCCGAGCATGATGACATGGCATTAATGTCAAGTTTTCGGTTAGTTGGCACATGTGTCAGAGGTTTAATAAATGCTAGGGCTTTATAAATACTCTAGTTTTACACCTCATTTCTACCTGACATATTTTTATTGCGTGGATTTTTCATACATACTCCTTCAACCTCTAAACCCGACTAAACTTCTCGATCGATTTCATGATCCAACTTCGATAATTTTTTGAATTTCTTGAATGTATTTTTCTCTTCTTATCATTTTGTGATCTTCGGGTTTGATTTTGAAGCGTTCTTTCAGCATTTTTCCTCTTTTCCTTTTCTTTCCTCTGGGTTTAGGGTTGTATTCCTCATTTTTGTTGAATTTCCATGAAAACCCTTGTTTAAAAATCCATATTGGGTGTTTTCTTATTTCCTTTCATGGATATACTCGTGTGGTTTTTGGGAATAATCTATAAAACTTAACTTACAAGCGTGGTGGAGATTTTACCTGTTCTGATCAAACCAGAAACCCGACACCATCCTTATTCTGCATAATATTGGGTTTTGTGAATTGCTCAACACCATTCTAGTTCTGCTTTGTATCAGGTTTTGAAAGCTTCTTAACATCCTTCAATTTCTATTTGTGTCAGGTTTCGTAGGGTGCCCGACATCTTCCAACTTCCGCTTGTGTCAAGTTTCACGAATTGTTCAACATCCTCTAAATTTCGTAGACCATCGGGTTTTGTAAAGTGCTTAATACCCCTTGATTTCCATCTGTGTGTCAGGTTTTACAAAGTGTCCAGCACAACCTAGTTTCTAATTATACTCTGTAGTGTGTCAGGTTTCACGAATTGTTAGACAAGTCTCAAAGTCCGGTTGGTGTGGTGGGTCTATGGGGTTGCTCAGCAAGCTTCTAAGTCTGATTGTTCAAACAAGAGTTATCTAGGCATTCTTTCTTCAAGAATTCTCATGTCAGATCCTGGATCATCTAAGGATAAGTCAGATAGGTCTAGAAATATGAAATACAAGTACCAGAAAATGGAATCCCCTTCCTACATAGATTGCAATTACGACATCCGAGATACGGAGCTTGGTAATATTGGCATGGAAGACTTTTGGAAAAGAACCAAGGATTCTTCTCAGAGCCCTAGGATGAAGTCAATAACCAGCAGTGGCCTCCCTCTTGCATCAAGATTCCTAATGTCTGCTTAATGCCCTAAGTTCATTTTGTCCTGTGCTTCCAATTATTACTTCGATTCCCGCTCAGTGAAAAATAAGCAGGAGAAACCATAGTGAAGTTGGATGGGGGTTACTTTGATGACCTCTTAAGATTACCATACTTTGAGGAATATGTCGATGTAGATCTTAAGTCAGCACATAAATCCTAGGACAAAGATTAGGAAGATTGCATCAGGCATGTGAATAAAAAGTTATTGATCAAGGCCAAGTCAGCTGTCTCTAGGTTTCCCAAGTTTTTTCCCAGGAGTGATTTCATCCTTACAATCAGTGACATCATCACCCTTTTGAGTCGAGTATTTGGACTCCCCGAGTCAAGAGAATTTCACGGGTGGATGTATCGATTCATGGTGCTTATAAAGAAGAACGAACAAGGGATTGATTGGAGCAGTCTTATAAGTAATGAGATTGATTCCCAGATGAAGACAGTATTGACTACTGGCAAGTTTTATATGTCATCATATGTCACCTATACAGTAGCCGATATGAGGAATTATCCAGGGTTGGACGTGAAGAGAAGTAAGTCAACCGAACATATATATCAGTATATCCCTTAGTTGACAATGAAGGGGTCCAAGGATCAATTTAGAAGAGTGAATGATGCCTTCTTTTATGAGAACATCTGCATGTTAAACCCTGACTTAAGAAAGAGAAGAGTCTCTAATGAGGCACGGGCCAAAGTATCAAAATGGGGTTGTATCTTTTAGCAGTTCAAGAAGTTCACATACCTTCAGGTGGTCATGTACCCGGGTGATCCTTTCGGATTGCCCAGATTCCCATGTGATAAGATGATCCTAATGGAGTTGGTTAGACAATTGTTGTATTTTCACAAATTCCAACAAGATTAAACACAAGGCTATCATATCCTTCCTTATTTCCATCAGAAGGTACACATGCTCATCAGTGGTTAAAGCTAAGAATGTGGTGCACAAGCTTCAAGACAAGTTAAAGAAGCACATGAAGCACAGAGATGGATTTGATTTCTGAGGAGTCCTTAAATCATACGGGACTTTATATCTAGATGTCCCCAACATAGAATATATTTGGGTTGATCTTCATGATGAAGTTTCCATCCGAAGAAAGGACAATAGCAGGTTAAAATTTGAAGAAATTTAGATGTTGGATTTATTTGACATCCCAGAGGGCACCATGGATAACGAGAGTGTCCTTGACGCCTCGTATGATGGGTTAAATGAAGACCGATATGTATTCCCAGCTATTGATTGGTCCATTGCTGAGAAAGCTTCTATTACTAGGAGAGATGCTCAAATTCTTTCCCGTACTAAGGCATGGCTCATTTCTTGGGGAATGAGTTATAAAGAAGGGAGTTTTTCAAAACTAGATACTTTGGAAGTGGGACCCTCCAAGGGAAAAAAGGAAAAGGATAAGAACCCTTCCAAGAGGCCAATAAAGGTTAAGATTGTCAGAAAGGGAGAAGATCAAGTAACTACACTAGTGGCCACTCTCCCACAAATAGTTGAGATTCTTGATACACCTCCACAACCAGAACAAGGACATCCTCCTTCCGGAGAAGAGATTGTTCAACCTTCCATTCCTCTTTTGGTTGACAATTCATTAGAGTTAAGTCTTCCTCTTATCTCTCAAGCTCTAATTTCAGAATCATTGCCTCCTCCCATTCATCCTTCCTTGCCTCAAATTTCTTCACCAAGTTCCTCAGCCATGGCTAGTATCATCTCTAACCTCTCACCTCTCCCCACTAGACCTTAGTTAACCATGGATATGCCTCCTCCTTTTGCACCTTCATTCCCTGAGTCCTTTTTCACGAACACTACACTTGGAGTGGTCACCACTCCACAAGCTAACCTTCCTCCACTTAAGGATGTGAGCGTAACACCTACAATGGGAGAAAATTCTTCCAATACACCTCAATCGTTAATAGATCAGAAGCTAAGGAGGAGGAAGGTGGTAGTTCCATTACCATCCTTTGATTTCAATTCCCTCAAGGTCACTCCTACCAAGTCAGCCAAGAAACCCAAAATAGTTTCAAGGATTTCAGTGGATGCCTCAGGGCATAAATTTGTAGAAATTACTACTCCTACGGCTGATAAAACCAAGGATGATATAATGGTCACAAATTATCAAATCACAAGGGTTGATCTAGGGAAAGTAACAATGGTGGGAGCACAGCAGGATGCACAAGATGCCATTAACGTGTTGTGCTAGAAGATAGAGGAAACTAAGGAAAACAAATATGAGTTAAAAGAGAAATTACAGCAGCTGACAGAAGTACTACTCAAGCTCTCAAAGCCTCCTCAGTCAACACCATCATCCTCTACTCCTATCAGGCTCGATTTCTCATCGGTACCCATGATCGAGAAGATTAATGAGAAGGAGAGAATGGTCGATGAATGGATCCAAAGGCTTATCTTGCAAGGAAAATAAGTCATTGAGGACATCATGGAAGTTTTTAAATCCTTGGAGGATATAAAGAAGGATGGAGAGAAAATGAATGATGAATTTTCAGCAAAATTCGAGAACCTAGAGTTAACTTTTGAAGTTCTCCAAACGTTGAAACAGGGTTTATCCCACATCTTGGTTGAAGAAGGCATCATTCCACATGGGGAAAAACATTTTCAACTAACAAAAGTCATTAGATTCAGAATAAATATTCTCAATGAATCTTGCAGCAAATTGAAGGAATCAAGAGATCAATTGGTCGATGGCACGAATGACATAGAAGAAAATCTAGTCAAGATCTACGCTAAGGTGTTGAGTGAAAGCTTTGGTATTCTGCCTATTGATGATCTTTACAAGCAGATCCAAGAATCAAATCAGCATGAACCAACTTATGGATTCGGCCTAGAAATCATTGACAGGTTTGTGAAAATTTAACATTCTTTAGAAACCCTAAGGAAACTAAACAAGAGACTGAAAAAGCTTCTTGGCAATGCTAGCGATACTCAGGAAACATGTGAAGTTATGATTGATCACTCCACCGTGCCTGATGAAAATGAGATGCAGGTTATAATCTGAAATTTCCAATAATTTTGGGACAAGCAGGATTTGTTAGAGGAAGACAAAGATGATGAAATAGAATAGGCACAATGTTGCATGTCATTTCAATCTTGAAATCGACATGTCTTTTTCATTTTTTTTCATCACACAGGAAGCAAATTTTGACTTGTTCTTCTGCGTGAGAGTCAAACAAAGTAGGACTCTCATTAAAAAGACTATTTTCTAGGATTTATCCTATTTTCTCTTAACTCATTTTATTATAAATAAGGGATGCTTATGCATTCCAAAAGGTTGAGATTTTTGGAATATTGAGATCTATTGTGAATAAGAAATACATTTTTTTTTCTTTTAATCATTTGAGGAATAGGAGCTGATGCTATTTTGCAAACTTTGTATTGTGAGATGTATCTTTCTTAAGATATTGTTCTTATGTTCATAATCTTAAGCTATTCTTTGTTTAGCATCTTGATTGTTCTAATCATTTCAAACATTGCATTTGTTATCTAAAGCTCATATGATTATTTCATGCTATGTGTTTATTCGAAAGAAAATACGTTCCTGTCATTTTTTTTCCATTGTTTTTCTTCCATAATAATAATTTCCTTTCCGATCCATTTCAATTCGAAAGAGCAATATTTTCACCTATTATGAATATGGATTTCAGGATTCTATCCCAACCCCAATGGTTAGATTAGTGTGAATACTGTATATATTATTTCTATTGTGTTTTAGATTAGTAATAAATAGGAAGCCTCACCTATCTTTGAGGAGGGATTTAATCCCATGTACTATGGTTGAACCTCATATTTTGGCTTGAAAAAATATCCAACGAACAGTTTTTTGGCAACTCCGCTCGGGATATACGGATTGATAAGACTAAGCTTATCCTTTTGGTGTCTGGCGACTCCATATTTTCCTTATTTTCAAGAAGATCCATTTTCCTTTTCAACCTGGGAAGGAAGATCTTCACTCGGTCAAGCTAAGCTAGGGGTGAAACTGATTCGTTCTTTTATCTGCTTCAACAACATAATTTCAGGCTTTCACCCAAAAGTTTTGCATCTGGTCGAGCAAGAAGTTCTTCACCCATCCGAAGGACTTGGATTCCTCAAGAATAAGAAGTTTTTGTAACTTTTCACACATTATTCTTGTTGGATATTCATATTCCTGTATGTACTTCATTTAGAAGAATGGCAGCACAAGTTGTGCCTTGGGGCACAGCTATTGATCCTATTTCCCTTACTCCACCATTACATGACCTACCTCATGGATCATAGAAGAATATTCCTAAGTTCAACGGTGATTGAAAATAGCATCCTAACAAACACATTTCCTCATTTTTTGTTACATGCGGTGTTCTTGGGGTTGCTCACGAAGATGTCTCTATTTGACTCTTTGTTGAAACATTGCATGGCATAATAGCAGAATGTTTTTACCATCTCCCAAATGCATGCATTACCAACTGGACTACCATGAGATCTATATTTGAAGCAAGGTTCAAACCATCTTAAAATTCTCATGCCTTGTTAGCATAGCTTACCCACATGAAGAAGGAGTCTTATGAACCCATGCAGGATTTCATAGCCAAATTCAACAAGTTGATTCATAAGATTCCAAAACTAGCCATTCCCACTCTAGAAAATCAGAAGTTTTTCTTCATCAATGCTCAACCTCTTGATGTGAGCTTCTTGTTAAGAAGATCTGCTATCCCCAATTTTGCCACCACTCAAGCTACAGCCACCAAAATAGAAGACAATCTTATTTTCGTTAGAAAGATCAGAAGAGAAACATCTAAGCCTAAAAATCAGAGTTCTTCTTAGAGTACTACTGATTGAATGATTCAAAAGATGGCCAATGACTTGATTGCTTTAAAGAAGCAAATGTCTCAATAAGCAACCAACATTCCTTATCAAGATATTCCTAACAGAATTTCAACAATGCCAACGATGCTCCCGCAAGAGATAGGAATTGGTTGATCGTTGTTCCCACCAGGCTGGCCATTGAAGCTCCTCCTATCAATGCAGTAGTTGAAATAGTTGAGGATGATGAGGAACCATAAAATAATGACTCTCATGAAGCCTTCGAAGCTTCAAGATATGCTGATGAGTCTTTTGACGATTTAGCTAGCGACTCCAGCATTGGTTATTTAGAATATGAGAAAGATGAAGATGAGCATGATTGACAATAATTTTTAGTTTTCACTCGATCCCAATCTTAGAACCCTAGAAAGACAGTTGAAATATCCAAGGATAAAATTAAGGAAGCTCCTGTAGTTATGGCGAAAAGAGGATCTCCCATCTCATCACAAACTGAAAAGGAGATAACGAAAAAGGTAACTTCACCTTCCAAATCTCTTTCTCCTACTTTCAAGGATAGTACCTCATCTCAGACCAATGTAACCAGAACTGATCCCTTCATCATTTCTTCATATACCACTTTTGACATCATTTATCACGTAAAGAAAACCAAAAGCCAAATGTCGGAAGCCAAATACATTTATTCCAACACTGAGAAATTTGAGAAACTTGCCAAATTCATTAGAAGTAAGGATGTTATTCCTCCATCTTTGAAAGACATTTTTCCTAGCCTCACTCAGCCTTTACCTCAAAGTAATATGACCTCTGCTACTTCTTCAGGAAAGATCGAACCATTCTATTTGTCCCTACTTATAAATGGTTTTAAACTCAACAACTGCATAATTGACTCAGGAGCCTCTGATAACGTAATGCCCGCAAAAGTAGCTCATGCCCTTAGACTCACCTTGAATAATCTTATGGGTAGTGTTATTCCATGGAAACCAAACAAGTCCCCTTAATTGGCCAAATCAAGGATGCACAATTTGCATTTGTTGCCTTCCCTGAAAAGAGAGTGAAAATGACTATCCTAGTTGTTGATATCCCAACCGCTTATGGAATTCTCTTGGGAAGAGGTTTTTGCAAATATGTTGGAGGAGAAATCAACATGGATTGCACCAAAGATAAAATTCCAGTAAATGGAGTTCCTTTTGTCCTTCACCCCGAAGCACAAGTGAAGTACCTGGTAACTAAATTAGATGATCCTAAGGCTCAAATTATCTTTGAAGATGTAGGCTTGGGTAATTATTTCCTAACATTTGAGGTGCCCTATGTAGAAGTCAAAGAAGAAGATCCTAACATTTTTTGGACCCTTGAGTTTGACGGGATTTGTTCAAATACTGGTTCAAGTGCTAGTGTGGTTCATATATCTCCAAATTTCAAGATGTTTCCCTTTCCTTTCAAGTTACAGTTTGATAATGCTAATAACATAGCCGAATATGAAGCTTTGTTATTAGGATTAGAAATGGTAAGACAAAAAGGAATCCAAAATCTCAAAGTATAGGGAGATGCCAAGTTGATTGTGAATCAAGTAAAGGGAATTTATCAGGTAAAAAAGATCACCTAAGACATTACAGAAACAAGTTTTGGGACAACATAGAATGCTTCAACACTTTTTCCATTAAAGCATTCTTAAGAGATTACAATGATAAAGTTGATTCCTTAGCTGTTTCTGCATCTCTTCTTCTTCCTCACCCACAGTTCAATCAGGACACATATACCATTGAGATTGTGTATCGTCCAAGTGTTCCAGATAACTCAACTCATTGACAGGTGTTTAATGATGACCAACAAGTATTGTCTTTTCTGGAGAAAGCTGATAATTTTAGTGAGATTTATTTTGAAGGATCAGAATCAGATTTTCATGAGTCCATCTCGAATTCATATCAAGAAATTGATGGTGAATTCATCCATCTTAAAGGCAATAATATTCTGAAGGGATTAGTTTCTTTGGAAGGGTTGTTTGACAAGCATGACCAGTTCATTCAGGGTAAAAGGAAAGCTGAAGGTGCTTCTTCATCATAGGTAGATCAAGTTAACTTCGGCTCCACTGATCAACCACCATGGTAAACATCCGTAAATGTTGTTCTCCAGAGGAAAAAGAAATATTCTCTTCACTCTTGAAGAGATATATGGATGTCCTAGCATGGTCATATGCAGATCTAAAGTCTTTTAAGCCCAAGGATGTGTAACATAGAATTCCTTTGAAGCCTGAAGTTAAACCCTATAGGTAGAAGTAGAGACATTACAACCTAAATATCTCAAGGAATATTCTTATAGAAATTTAGAAAATGTTAGACGCAAGGATTATCTTTCCGGTCCATCATTCCACCTGGGTTGCGAACATTTTCCGTGTGAGAAAGAAGAACGGTGAAATCTGGATTTGTGTTAACTTTCAAAATCTCAACCAGTCTTCATTAAAGGACAATTATCCATTGCCCATCATGGACAAGGTATTACAGACTGTCACTGGAGCAGAAATGTTATCCATGCTTGATGGATTTTCAAGGTATAATCAGGTTGAGGTAGCTGCTAAAGATCAACATAAAACAACATTCACCACTCCATGGGGAACCTTTTCTCATAGGAGAATTCCTTTTGGTTTGATTAACACCAGAGCCATGTTTCAAAGGACTATGGAATTAGATTTTATATATTTAATGGGCAAGGTCATAGTTGTGTATTTGGATGACTTTACGGTCTTCTCTAAAAAGTGAAATGATCATTATGATCACCTAGAACAGGTACTCTTAAGGTGCAGGCATCATGGGATTTCATTAAATCCTAAAAAATCCATGTTTAGAGTGACAGAAGGAACCAAGATTGACCCATAGAGGGTGAAGGTTAGTCATAGCCTTACCCTACCCACAAGAAAAACTGGGGTGCACTCCTTTTTTGGGAAGGTTAATTTCCTACAAAGATTTGTACCTGATTTTACTAATAAAACCAAGGATATCCTTGGAATGATGAAGGATAAAACTCCATTTTGATGGAGCACTAAAGGGAGGCTTGCATTTGAAGAATTCAAATGGGTAATTGCTCTCACTCCTATTCTGGTATGCCTAGACTTCAAGAAATATTTCATCATGTACAGCTACACTTCCACACATACAGTATCGGCCATCCTAATGCAAGGAAAATGAAGAAGGAATTGAAGCTCCCATTGTTTTCATGAGATTCCCACTAAAGGAACATGAATTGAAGATGTCATAGATTGAAAAGTATGCTTATGCAGTGGTGAGAGCGGTGAAACATTTCAGGTATTATGTCTTGAGTTCCCACACTCTTGTTCTAGTTCCTGATACCACAGTTAAATCCATTCTGACCCAACAAGAGTTGGGTAGTCAATGGGGTAACTAGATAGCCAAAGTATAGGAGCATGAATTAGACATCAAACCTACCAAGTTGGTGTGAAGCAGACGCCTATGCCAATTAATCGCAGAAAACAATGTTGAGACAAAGTGTGAAGAAATTGAAGGTACTTCTTTAGAATTGCCCAAAGTGCTTTTCGTAAGCACAACTTATGAATGGTATGTAGATATCACTTTGTTTTTAACCTATGATGAGTGTCCCCCACATTTAAGACAAAAATAAAAGAGGATAGTTAAACTCATATCTACAAGATACATTCTGTGGAACAATGGTATATACAAGAAAGGTATCGATGGTGTATTCCTGCGTAGTGTTGACAAGTCTCAACAGATAAGGTTTCTAGATTCCTTCCACAATCTAGCATGTAGAGGACATTGATATTCTTCTGTAATGGCTTACAAGATTTTATGGGCTAGGTACTATTTTCCTACTCTCTTTCTAGATACAGTGAAATGGGTGACCAAGTGTGAAGCTTGTCAACATTTCGTTGGTCGTCCTAAGCTGACAGCTCTTCCCTTAAAGCCCGTGGTGATTGAAAAACCTTTTAGCCAATGGGGAATTGATTTCATTGGAGTATTGAACCCTACCTCTACTGCTAGTCATAATTATGTCCTCACCGCCATAGACTATTTCACCAAGTGGGTGGAAGCTCCTCTAATCAAACAAGCTACCTCTGAAGTTGTTTGTAGTTTTCTCAACGAAAATATAATTGTTAGATTCGGTGTGCCTCACAAGATTGTTGCTGACAATGCCTCCAATTTCTCATCCCATGAGTTGAAAAAATTTTGTTATGGATTTTGGATCACGTTGGCTCATTCATCCGATTACTACCCTCAAGGGAATGGTCAGGCTGAATCGAGTAACAAAAACCTGGTGACCATAATAAGAAAGTTGGTTGATGAGAATCACAAGACATGGCACAAAGGATTGTATGATTCATTTTGGGCCAAGTTTATTACTCCTAAACGAGCTATTGGAATGTCCCCATTCCATGTGCTATATGGAATTGACACTAAGATACCTATCTCTATAGAATTTCCAGCCTTACAGTTTGCTAAAGCAATTGAGGATGAAACTTTTCAAAGTTCTATTGAGAAAATGATACTGTACCTAGCCAAGCTAGAAGAAGAATGGAGAAGGGTGGTGGACTACATCATAGACCATTAGATAAAATTCAAAATAATATTTGACAAGAAATCAAAGCAACGTGATTTCTAGGTTAGAGATCTAGTACTTCTCTGGGACAAGATAAGAGAACAGAAAGGGATGCATGGCAAGTTTTACTCCTTATGGAAAGGTCATTTCAAAATACATCAGCTAGATAGTGAAAATAGCTTCTGTCCATCATACCTTGATGGAGATTTTCTCCCTCTACCTTTCAGTTCCCAACATTTGAAGATGTTCCAGCAGTAATGCAAGATGCTCTCTTACATTGTATCATAATTTATTTTTTGTCATGTGTTTGCTTTATTTCTTTCTTTCTTTCTTTCTTTTTAGTATTTCTTCTTCAATATCCGTAGCCCAGTGGATAAATCTTTTGATATGAGTTCTCTTCATTTGATGTCTTAAAGAAAGTCCCCAACTGGATCTAGTTGTTATCTCATTTTTAGTGATTCTATCTAAAATTGAGATAACCATAGAAATTTTTTGACAAAACCTCCTAAAAATTCCCTTTGAAGGAGATTTTCAAGTTTTTCAGGTTTCCATCACATGAAAACATGTCTTTTACATGCTTTATGTCAAGTGTCTTCGAAAACCCGAAACCCGATTACATACCAGTGTATCAGGTTTTCAAAACCCAAGAGCATCAGAACATACCTTACAAAAGACATGTTACATGTTGCTTATTACTGAAACCTGAAACCCAAAATGATCCTTTGCGTTAGGTTTTCAGAACCTGATAGCATCCAAACATGTTTATTACATGCTTCATGTCGGTTGGTTCCCGAAACCTGATTTGTTAAGAAAAACTTTGTTTCGGGTTTTCGGAAGTGCCGAGCATGATGAAATGACATTAATGCCGAGTTGTTGGTAAGTTGGCACATGTGTCAGAGGAGGTGTAATAAATGCTAGGGCTTTATAAATACTCCAATGTTACACATCATTTCTACCTGACATATTTTTGTTGCATTGATTTTTCATACATGCTCCTTCGACCTCCAAACCCGACTGAACTTCTTGATCGATTTTGCGATCCATCTTCGATCATTTTTAGAATTTCTTGAAGGTATTTTTCTCTTATCATTTGGTGATCTTCGGGTTTTTTTTTGAAGCATTTTTTCAATGTTTTTCCACTTTGCTTTTTCTTGCCTTTGGGTTTACGGTTTAGGGTTGTGTTCTTCATTTTTGTTGAATTTCCATGAAAACCCTTGTTTAAAAATCCATCTTAGGTTTTTTCTTATTTTTTTTCATGGATATACTCTTGTGGTTTTTGGGAATAATCTATAAAACTTAATTTACAAGCGTGGTGGAGATTTTACCTATTCTGACATCCCAGAAACCCAACACATGTGTGTCAGGTTTTACAGGGTGTCCGACACCATCCTTGTTCCACATAATATCAGGTTTTTTGAATTTCTCAACACCATTCTGGTTCCACTTTGTATAGGGTTTCAAAATTTTCTTAACATCCTTCAATTTCCATTTGTGACGTATTTCACAGGGTTCCCGACATCTTCCAACTTCTGCTTGTGTCAGGTTTCATTAAGTGTTCAACATCCTCCAAATTCTGTAGACCATCTGGTTTTGTAAAGTGCTTAACACCCCCTGATTTCCACCTGTGTGTCAGGTTTTACAAAGTTTCCAACATAACCTAGTTTCAAATTATACTCTACAGTGTGTCGGGTTTCATGAATTTTTCGACAGGTCTCAAAGTATGGTTGGTGTGCCAGGTCTGTGGGGTTACTCAGCAAGCTTCCAAGTCTGATTGTTCAAATAGGAGTTATCTACTCATTCTTTTGTAGACACCAAATTTGTGTCTTATGACCCCTTATGACCCGCATCTCATTTCGCAACCTAACCTCACCACCTAAACCTTACACAATTATTTATTAATTATCTTATAATTAATAAATCCACATCGCCTTACCTGCCACCCACTCATTTTTCCACCTCATCATGACCTAGGCCTAACCCTAAACTAATCTAATTAAGACCTATAACTTGGTCTACATCCACACCCATGACTAATGACCCCTTTCTTGCACCCAAAACCGACCTTCTAGTCACTTGACCAAGCCCGCAACTATTCCCCCGAGAGAAAAGGAGGGAAAGTTGGCTATTTTACTAAAAATAGCCCACTTTGACCTGACCGATTCCTGTTCCTACTCGACCACCGTCGGTTACGTAACTGCCATCGGTTCCCTGTAAATGGGCTCCCCTAACCAGAAACAAAGGTTGAAGGATTTTTGGATCAATCAGGATCATCAGAAGCGATCGAGAGAATCCAGATTTTACTTGGCTAAGCAAAGACAAGTGAAGAGACAAGAAGAGTTTACAGAGAAGGACATCAAGCCCAAGACTGCAACTGCACAACCAGAGCCCTGTGACACTCAGCTGATCATAGTGAGGGAAGATATCTCATCTTCTGATCGTCAGGACGTCCTATCTGAGTTCTGCCTTTGTTATCACAGTTCTTGGACCTGTATTCTCATCAATAACCAGTAAGTAATATCTTGCATGTTCTCTTCGATAACATTTCTTAGAATTTTGAATCACAGCCGTCATTAATCCATTCCTGGATCTACTACCCAGCAACACATCACATCTAACTATCATTCATCTACCCTCTCATCACCCCGTTACCTAATCCCACTCATTTACTAGCCTTACAAACATCACAACCACCCTACAACTGACCCTCACCAAGAGCCCCTAAAACATAGCCCTACCGATATTGGTTAGAAGAAACTGGTATTGGTTATTGTGACTCAAAACCAGAAACTAGCCTTTCCCCCTACCTGTTTCAACGAAGCAATTAAATTGTTATTTTACAATATTTCGTGTTAATTCATATTAGCAGGGGAACTGACCACCTTCGAAAGGAAGTGTTATATTTCCTGGGCCCAAGGCAGTTCCCTCATTTATTGTCTAATCAAAATCTTGTGGTCTTGTATTCTTATTTACAGGTATTCCTTCCAAGACAAAAATGAGTTTTTCGCAATCAACCTGATCTCTCTCTACGGTACGTGCACACCATCTCGACATTCAACAGGTATTCCTCCTAGCCCTAACCCTTATCTGTTTCTAAAAGGAATAAAAGGATAGAAGCAACTCTATTCCCAAAAGGTTGAAACATTCCGAGAGAAACATTTTGGATCAATTAGGATCATACTTGCCGTTTTCTTCTTCTAAAGATATTCACAAGGTATTTTGTTATTTTGGTAAAAGAACTTGCTTTGCTTTTACATCTTTGCATTAGTGAAAGTCATCTCTTTTGCTTCATCGAATATCATTTTCGATTTGGGTTTAAAACACGTGCATCACATTCTTGCTTATTGTTTTCAATTCTAGTGAACATAGATTAAGTAACAGGTCGTACACGTGGGGGTGATATCCACGGTATTGACAAGAAATTAATCTTACTTTCACTGCACAACACATACCGAATCACTTCACAATTAACACAACAGCTCAAACATCCCCCCTTTTTCTGTGGTATTCCTCCACCCGATTGAGGTAACCTTATAAGCCAAAACAAACTTGACCTTTCCCCTAAGTCTTTTGTTTAGGATTTTGACATCATTCTAAGTCTAAAGGCATAAGCCCATGAAATTAAAATTAACCCTGGGGTTAGTCTCTGGATTTTCGTGTGCATCTTGCTTGTTTTCAGTTCTATTTTCTCTGTCATACTCTGTCTTCTGTGATCACCTCAGAACAATTTGATAAGTGTACTAAACATTGTTAAAAATCAAATCAGCAGCTTCTTATATTTTTCTTATACCAGTCTTATTACACCGACATCGGTTAGCTGACTGACGTCGGCTATAGTCTAACCGACATCGGTTATCAGACCGATATCGGTTACTGTCTTTTACAGTTCCTGACAAACCAGCAACCTGCCAATTTCACCATTCTGAGGCTGTTTCTGTTCCCGATAGATTAAAGCCCTACTGTATACTCTTGTCCATGGTTGTTATCACTTGGAAGCAAGCCGCCGCCATGGTTTCACATGCCTGCTCTGTGCCTTTACCTGAATCACCCCCTTCACATTCTATAGGGAACCCTACAGACACCAGTGATATCCCAAAAATTCTTGTAGGAGATAAGGAATTTGCCAAATTTCTGGATGCTAATCCTAGTGCCGTACAATACTATTTGTCTCATGCCCCTGACCGTACGCCCGATGGTCAACTCCTTGTTGGCATGCCTATTAGTATAGCAGCTCACTTAGCTCCCACTCTGCCTAATAACACCGCCTTGCTTCCTACATCTTTAGCCCCGTCTCCCAATCCGACAGCTTCAGAGGTTCATACGACACAGATTGGCTTTCTGTTGGTTAATCTTGGACCCCACATATCATTACCGCTGACTGCCCCTACCTCATCTCTCTTGCAGACTGCTCCGTTCATGACTTGCTCTCTGCCACCTATCCACATGAGCTTTCCTCCTCAAGCTCCGCCTACCTTTTCATTCCCATACACGTATCTAGTGACCTCAACATCTTATATGGGACATCCTATTCAGTCACCTCAACATATTCATCCTCCATACCTTATCAACACTTAACCCCACCACTGTCTAGCGAAGGCCCTTGGCCCAATTTGCCTCCATTTACCACAACCACACCATCATCTCATCCAACCACGGATTTCATCAAACAAATGATGGACAAAATGCAAAATCTGGAGGCTTCTGTTTCGGGAAGTCGTAGCGCCTTGACATACAAGCAAGTTTGTCGGGAGCCTATTCACCCTTCTGTCCCCCTTCATTCATATCCTCCTCAATGGGAATTACTAAAATTTACCTGTTTTAATAGTAAGGAGGACCCTCAACAACACTTACGATCATTTAGACATGCCTACTATCTGATTGCTCATGATGATGCCTTGTTACTCCGCACCTTTCCCATGTCCTTATCAAGACCCGCCTTGGATTGGTACAGTGCTTTAACCCAGAACTCAATCTTCTCTTTTAACCAACTAGCCCAATCTTTCTTGGATCATTTCTCCATTAACATTGCCAAGAAAGTATCTATCACCGACCTCTATGCCATCTGACAATTTGAAGACGAATCTATCGTAGATTTTGTTGGACGATGGCGAGGCCTTATCAACCAAGTTACGTATGCCTTGCCTCAGATCGAACTTATCGAACTGTTTACACGGGCCTGCGCTAAACACATCTCTCCTACCCTCCAAATTCAAACTTTCCGTACATTTGACGAGGCCTTTACCATGGCTCGAAAACTAGAAATTCGAGCCTTAGAAGAAGAGAAATTACGGTTGCGCAACAAAAACCCCAATTTCTGAACTCCAGATTCCACCAATAAACCAAACACCACCACTCCTCACACATCCACCTCTTCGAAATCAAAAGGAGTTGTCCACGCGGTGATGGTCAAATCTCAAGCACCGTCTAATACCCCACCAAAAACCACCTATAAATATAAAGCTGAGCCCATCAATTACACTCCCTTGGGAGAAACTTATGGCGTCATCTTGGAAAATTTGCTTAAAGCCAGAGCTATCACCTTGCCTCCTGTTAAACCTCACTCCGGGTTTGACTCCACCCGCATTATACCTTCTTGGTACAAAGAAAATGACTTCTGTAACTTTCACCGCGTAAAGGGACATAGTCACGAAAACTACAAGATGTTGAAAAACATAGTGCAGGAAATGGTTGATGCAGGGGATATAACCCTCAATAATCCTAATGCCCCTGCCAACCGAAATTTGAAAATCTTCAACAAACCATTCCCGAATCACTCTTCCAATATTAACATAAACCAAGATATCTTAGCCGAGGAGAGTGTTCATGAGATCCATGCAGTCTTCGACTCCCAGCCAAAAGCCTCTATCGAGAACATTTTGAATCAAGCCTCTTCACTGACACAGGGGCCCGAACCTCCTTCACCATCATCAATCCAAGGTGAAATCATTCCTTTACCCATGAAGGAGTTAACTGCCCAGAGTTCTCTTCTCATAGATGAGTCTTCTTACACCACATCCCTACAAGACTGCGAACGGATGTTATCTAACTTATCTATTTCCCAAACATCTCCTTCTACCACTCTTACTACACAAGAGGAAGGCTCGCTACTCCTTTTGTCATCCTTAGATGAGAAACCTCTTGCACCGACATCACAAAATTCTGTAACCATGTCGGATCCTCTCAAACATGCCCTCCTACCTATTAGTTCTTCATCGCATAAATCTTTTCAGCGACCGGTTGACCTCTTAACACCTATTGATACAGTGCCTCATCTACCCCCTGTATCACACCCATAGTGGACCGGAATCACAACCCACCTTTCTTCCATACAAAAATTTCAATTCACACCTGAAGACTATTACTCTTCGGAAGATAGACGAGTCCTATGGGAACGTTTGAGTACCCCTTATTCTACTCAAATGCAGATGACCGATAGAGACACCTCTACCATATACCCGAAGTGTTTATAGAAACTCAAAATGCCTATGTCCTCATCTCCATCCCCCACATCTCTACCAAGTATCTCATCCACCTCTATTAGCCTAACCAAATCTTCCCCTACACTTGGGACCTCGCCAATACCCAGTCTAACACACCCACCTAAGTGGCTAGACTTATCCAAAAAAAAAGTTGCCCCTCCACTTAGAAGACAAATTCAATCCGTGCCTCTATCACAATTAAAACCATCATCGTCACACCTACCTTCCATATTGGGACCTCATCCCTCCACCTTGCATCAATATATCATACCTCCTGCGTTTTCTTTAAAATGACCTACGCCTTTTGCACCCATACAGAGATCTAAGGGTATATCAACATTGTCACCTCACATATCCTATCCACCCATCAACCCTAAACAAATTTCATCATCAAAGGACTTGTTTGCCGTCACTCCTCTTTTGTCGCCATTGTTTCCGGATACCGCGTTATCTGGAGCCTCATCATCTAACCAGTTAAACGTAGCTCCTGCGCCAAAGAAACCATGTTTAGTTAAAACCACGTGTCAACACCCCTTGGCTAAACCACCACCCGTATGAACCAACCATGCCCAAACATTACCGAAACCTGCTCAATCAATACCCTCATCCTCCTCCGATTTTGACCCACTCAAAGGATCTTACGCCAAAATCCTTGCTATGTTGGTGGAGAATGCAACCATTCCTCTACCCCCACTTAGACCTTATGACCCGTCTAAACCTCGACCTATAGGTTATGATGAATCTAAAATCTGTGCTTATCACCGCACACCAGGACATGATGTGGAGGGATGCAAAGCTTTAAAATCCATCCTTCATCAGTCACCTCTCTCAGATAGAAAGGTTAAGAAAGACAACTTATGAAGGGAGAGACCTTTAGCTTCAATTCCCTCTCCTATACCACCTGTCCCTGCCTCACCAATATCTATCATTATTACAACCCCACCTCTCAAAGACCATGATTTATCATGACCATCTTCATCTCAGGTCCACGAGATTAATATGATTAGTGTTGCTACTCGAGTGTAGAAAAACAACGAGAAACCGAAAGAAAGCACACCTGCGTCCTCTCTTTCTCCGTCCACCATCCCGATTGCACCACCACCCAAAGTGGTTATTCGTGGACCCACCTACCCCATCTCTAATGGAATTTCCCACTGAGCCATGATCAAACAGCTTCACCAATCACCTGTAAAAATGACACTGTATGATCTCATTCAGACTTCTGAATCTCATCGACAAGCTCTCGTTGAAATACTTCAAGGGATCAAGGTCTTACCTAATGAAACCCTGCTTGTTACCTCCATTCTAACACCCAATCACGTTGTTTCCCTCACCAAACAACCTACTGCCCCAACCACTTCTGTCTCTATACAACAAGCTGCTACAGTCAGTTTCTCCGAAGACAAAATTGTTGACTTTGGTACAGAAGATCCTGACCCTACTCTTTTCATCTCAGCTTACGTCCGTGACATTCGGGTACATCGTGTTATGATCGACGGGGGTGCTAGCCTAAACATCATCTCTTCAAAAGCCTTCCAACAAATGAATATCCCTTCTAGCTACATGTGTGCCAACCCCATCATGTTACGGTCATTCAATGATGCTATTACCTCTACCTTAGGCACCGTGATCCTTAACATTCGTGTAGGACCACGTACTTTACCCGAACTCTTCTATGTCCTTGAGGGAGAGTTCCAATACAATATATTGCTAGGTCGCCCTTGGATTCGGGCTATGGGATGCATTCCTTCAACCTTACATAGATGCATAAAATTTGAGTACGAGGGAAATTCCTACACCGTAAAAGCTGATCCTCCCCCCTTCAAAACCTGCAATATGTTATATCACCCTAATGATGTGCTTGTTCCAGTCAAGACACCCATTCATCCAACCCAACCATCCACTTCAACCACACCTCTACCATTCACTTCAACAGCACCTACACCTTCAACCCATGAAACCACCATCGCAAAAACCACTTCCCTTCCCGCAGCTAACATCCCAACCGCAGACCCCTTAGTAGATGTTTTTCAACGCCTTATGCTGGGGGAGTATCACCTATATAACGTTAGTTCTTTCCATACCCCACAGGAGTACGGACAGGTACATGCACATCCTACCTATGACCGTCGTGTGGGGGAAGTAATCCCCTATAGACCACCTCACTGCCGCACTAACCTAACATATGGGGGTGTCGACGCATCTTCCGTTGCCCCTGAGCCTCCTCTTGGCGTGGTTCCCTTCCAATCTGATTTCTAATACCTGACAAATCATCGTCTCGCCCTTACCTTCTTGACTCTCTGTGCTTGGAAAGGCTTTGGTTTTTGTCTTTATGAACAAGGCCAACATACAATCATCCCTATCACTACTCGCAAGCACAATGATCATAGTGGTCTCAGATTTCCAGGAACACTTACACCGAAAGAACCTCGTGTTAGTTGTCTTCTGGAAGATGACGACGTCAACCCTACCGAACCATCATCACCCATTTTTCCTTCGTCACCCACAGAGTCGATAGATCCTGAATCTATCCCTCCAAACTTCTTTTTTTCATAAATGCTATCTTCCTAAGTCCTCTCACTTATCAACGCGATAATGAGGACCCCTCTTCTATCCCCCTTCTGTATCCAGACATGATTGAAGAGGACTCACCTTCAATTAACGTTGTTGAGTGCCAGGATGATGACTCCATCCTCCCTTACCTTGGTGCAGACGACTCTTATATTCAACGTGCCTTACCATCTGAAACTCAAACCATGTTGAACGAGTCTACTATAGAAATCAACATCCACACGGAGGAGGATCCTCACATTGTCAAGATCAGACAATCTCTTAGTGCATCAGAACAGGTCGCCTTTACTAACTTTCTCCGTACTCGCAACCAAGCTTTCGCTTGGTCCTATGCTGACATGCCAAGAATTGATCCTGACATTGCTGTCCATAACATTACCCTGAAACCCGATTCCAAACCAATTAAACAGAAATTGAGAAAAATGCATCCACGCATTACCCTCTTGGTCAAAGAGGAGCTTCAACGACTCCTTTCTGTTTCCTTCATCCTGCCTATTGACTATCCTCAATGGATTTCTAACATCGTACCCGTCACTAAAGCGACGGGGGGACTTTAGATATGCACCGATTTCTGGGATCTTAACCTCGCTTTCCCTAAGGATGACTTCCCCCTACCTAGTATTGACCAACTTGTTGATCTCACTGCAGGCCATGAGATGCTCTCTCTCATGGATGGCTTTTTAGGATACAACCAAATTTTGGTTGCCCCTGCCGATCAACATAAAACTGCCTTCATAACTCCTTGGGGAACCTTCTGTTATCGTGTAATGCCATTTGGCCTTAAGAATGCTGGTGTAACCTATCAGCGGGCTATGACCTACATTTTTCATGACATTATGCACACTATCCTTAAAGATTATGTCGATGATCTTCTTGGAAAATCTAAACATCGTAGTGAACATCTCAATGTTTTAACCATTATTTTTGATCACCTGTTACAATATTCTGTCCGTCTTCAACCAAAGAAATGTGTCTTTGGTGTCCTTTCGGGAAAACTTCTTGGCTTTATCGTCTCTTTGCGTGGCATTGAGGTGGACCCATCTAAATTCAAAGCTATCCTATAAATGCCCCCACCTACTAACCTCAAACAATTACGTAGTTTACAAGGTAAGCTCCAATCTATTCGGCATTTCATCTCTCAACTCTCGGATCGATGTCAACCTTTCCATCACCTCCTTAAAAAAGACATTGACTTTCAATGGAGCAAAGAGTGCCACCAAGCCTTTGAGGCTCTCAAAGCTTATCTCTTGCAGCCACCCGTGTTTATCCCACCTTAGGATGACCGCCCTTTCTACCTTTACCTTTCTGCCACCGACCACGCTGTAGGGGCCTTGCTTGCACATCGTGACTCCAAGAATTGCAAACAAGTTGTTTATTATATAAGTTGTACTTTGGTGGACTATGAGGCTAGGTATACACATGTAGAAAAGTTGTGCCTAGCCCTATCATTCGTGGCCACCAAACTCCGACACTACCTCCTGAATCACAAAACTTTCGTCATCACCAACACGGACCCCATCCATTATATGTATGCCAAACCCCATCTAAACCAATGCATCACCTGATGGCTCATGCTCCTCGCCAACCTCGACTTTGAGTTTGTCCACCAGAAATCAATCAAAGGACAAACCATCGCAGATCAACTCGCGGAAGCCCCTCTACCTGGGGCGCAATTTACCAATTTTAATTTCCCCGACGAACTCATTGCCACTCTTTCACTCAGGGAGGAGTCATATCCAATGACCCTCTTCTTCGATGGATCCAAATGCCAATGCGGTGGAGGAGCTGGTGTTGTTCTCATTCCTCTCGACGCTGAGCCTATGCCTTTCTCATTCCGACTCAATTTCCCCTGCACTAATAATACTGCGGAATACGAGGCCCTTATTCTGGGTCTCCAGGTTGCGTTACACTTAGGTGTCAAATCTATCAATATTTTTGGTGACTCTCAATTGGTAGTCAATCAAGTTATGGGCATCTAACAATGTAAAAATGAGGAACTTCAAAAGTACAAACACTACATGGATTCACTTCTAACCTTATTTACTCACTATTCTATCCAAACCATTCCTCGCTCCACTAACAAATTTGTGGATACTATGGCTTTCTTAGCCTCGCAAATTCTAGCTTCATCAATTGACTCTGACATTTTAGTCTTAGTCCAACAACTCTTTACCCCATCTTACTCAGCCTCGGTTGTTTGTATGATAAATAATGTGTCTGCTAATTCGTAGGATACCTGGTATCACCAATTTCACGACTACCTTACAACCTCTGTTCTCCCATCTGAACTTACTAGTACCGGCAAACACACTTTTCTTAAATGTGTTTCTCGTTATGTCGTTATGGGGGGACTCCTTTATAAACGTGGCTTTGATGGCATCCTCCTTCGATGTCTCACCGGCGCGGAGGTCACCTATACCATCCAACAGGTCCATGACGATATTTGTGGTGGACATTTTAGCGGCCTTACTGTGGCCAAATGAATCCTTCACCTAGGTTATTATTGGCCTACTCTCAATAACGACTGCTACGAATATGTTAAGCGTTGTGTTATGTTTCAACAACATGCCAACCTGCAACATACTCCTAGCCATCCGCTACAGGTCGCACAAGATCTTTGGCCCTTCTCACAATGGGGTTTAGACCTTATTGGTGAGATTAATCCGTCCTCTTCGCAACGTCACCGATGGATAATCACAGCAACCGAATATTACACAAAATGGGGTGGAGGCTATTCCGCTTATTTCAACTAAAAAAGAAAAAATTGTAGAGTTCATTAACCACCACATTATCTGTCGTTTTGGTGTTCCTCATCGCCTGATAACAGATAATGGAAAATCTTTCAAAAATAAGTTGTTGCAAGACCTTTGTGACAACTTTGGTATCAAACTTAGCTTCTCATCACCCTACTATCCACAAGCGAATGGACAAGCCAAATCTTCTAATAAAACACTAACCAAAATCCTTATGAAAGTTGTCAATGAGTCCGGAAGAAATTGGCACGATCACATCCCCTTTGCCCTCTGGGCTTATCGTACTAGCATTCGTACCTCCACCAATGCCACATCTTTTTCTTTGGTATATTGTACCGAGGCTGTCTTGCCTCTCGAAATACAAATACCCTCCCTCAGAATATCTCATCAGGATATTCTCACCAACGATGATTTCCGCCAAGAGCGGTTAGCCCAATTGGAGCTTCTTGACGAGTGTCATCTTACAGCTCTTGATCACCTTCAAATCTATCAAAAATGCATCAAGCGTGCTTATGATAAGCGACTTCATGAGCGTACCTTTAAGGTTGGTGATCTTGTCCTCAAAGAGAATCAACATGTAACCAAACTAGAAAAGAGCAAACGTGAAAAATTTGCTCCCAATTGGATTGGGCCTTACATAATCACTCACACTTATGGATCAGGCACTTATCGTTTAGCTTCGGTTAATGGTAAACCTAAGCCTGAACCCCTTAATGCCTTGCATCTTCAACCATTCTACTGTTGAATTTAGTGTTATATCACTTCTTATCGACCTACCGCTCGTCCCTTGAGCTCATTTACCGTTACATACACTTTGTTTCCTACATCTTACAATCAAATCAAGCTCACATAGTTTGATTCCCACCTCCCCTTAACGATGCCTTCCCTTTTTAGTCTAGTCCATGACTTCAAAGTATTAAAATGACACATTCTTAATTATATGCTTATGGGATTTTCTTGAGTCAAACTTTCTACCAAACTAGATGCTTTACGCCAAAAGGACATCTGGCTCTCTAAATTATATATAGACTACTCCCTCAAAGGACTGCTATATGCCAAAATATTGCTGCTATTATATATAGACTGCTCCCCCGAAGGAAAGCTATGCACTAAAATCACATCTGCTACTATAAATAGACTGCTCCCTTGAAGGACAGCTATACACAGTCATCCTTTATCAGAAGCTTCTCGCATTGATCAGCTTCGTGAAGACCTCAAGAATAATACAATCAATATCCCTTGTAGAATTCCCGCATCGATCAGTCTATATTCAGTAAAATAAAGCCACCTTTAAAAGAACTTTTGAGTCATGGAATTTTCTATTTAGGGTAGGTTCTCTTTCGTCAGAACACTCACTTTGTAACAAGTTCTTCGTACCTCAGCTATACCATCCACCTCACCTCACCATTTGTTTAAACTCAAGGGACGTAATGTACATCTGATATATTGTGATCATACAACTCTTTTCACCTATTGACTTCTCGTCTATGCACGGTACCTAGGGGTTCAAGCTCATCCTGCATTAATAGGTGGTTTCTGTAGCTCTTTTCAACTATGGAGTAACTTTTTCCTCTTTGACTTGAATCTAGGATTATGTGTTGATCTTAATCAGGATATGGTTCCCTACCACTTGGGTAGGCTAACTTTCGCTTCCCTTCTACCTATTCCAAAATCACCAATTCATTACCAACACCAACAACATTACCCTACCAATATCAATATCAATATTTTTACCAACCAACAAATTGCCTAACCATACCTAAATTGCCTGAATTCACCTCTCCCTGGTCTTAAGGGAGAACTACATCGGTCTGAGGCCCCTCCTTGCTTTGTACAATGGGCTATGTAGGTAGCACTTTAGAGACATGGGGTCTCCCAAGGTTAGCTCGACCATCTCCTACCATAACTTATCATGTGTGGTAAATATAAATATTTTTGTGTATTTCTATTTTAATCACATTCCTCTTTATCCTTTTTCAAAACACTGAAAGTCAAAACACAAACATTCTTATTATTATCGTAACTCAAATCAACATACATATTCAGTTTTATTTAGATGTTAAACAAATACATCTTCTCTATCATCGACACGCAGGTCGGCATCCTTATTTATTCTTATACCTTGATAACATTTATTTCAACCCTCACACCTCATCCCAAACCAGGTGATGATCATGATCGTCGACACCTCTCGTCGGGCCTCTCTGTCCTCAAAGTTACCACGGCTATTGGTACCGCCCACTGATCTGCCAATCTCTCCTGTAACATATGAATACGCTCCCTCACATAGAGGTATCTCACCTCTAGTCCCTCTACCCGTGACTCCGCAACCGCTAATAATCCTCTCGCCTCATTCACCTATGTTTGGAGCTAATGAACTAAACTCTGCAGATGATCTCTCTCCACTATAATCACAGCTATGTCAGGATGATCACGTACCCCTCGTAGCTCTATTACCCACCATAATCTATAGGCCTCTGTCGTTCCTGCATCCATTACCCTGCGATCGGCTGCTATCTCCTCTGGTCCTTCTGGAGGTGTTGGCCGGGGAGGTGAGAATGCTACCTCGGCGTCGATCCTCATATATGGTCTATAAGCCAGGGGTATATCCTATAAAAATCCAAATTATCACCGCACGCGATCTAGAGGAATCCTCTCATACTCACCTGGCCTGTGCCCCGCGATCCACCTCAATCGCTCTACACCCCTCAACTCCTCAGCTATGTTCTCTGTTACCATATAGTTCCCGTAAGGCCTCCAACAGATATCCACACTCGTCACCATCTCCCATACCTACCTATAATACTCAATGTCACCCGTCACGGCCTGGGATCTTGCCTCTTGTTCTGTTTGGACCCATCGTCTGAATCCCAACCTCTACACTCCGATCTCTCCTGACTGGATGGGTCAGCCTATTGGTCGCACACAAACAATGTGCTCATAGGCCCACCAATGTAATAAAAATGAACAATCCAGTGTCGTCCTGTGATTTCGTCTACATGCCCATAAACCCCTGTATAGCTCTGCCAAATATGCAGGTGCCCATGGAAAAGTCACGTTCCTTTCTATCATTTCCCAAATAACACACATCAATTGTTTTGGAAATCTTCCCCCATCTGCCCTCGGTAACGCATAATACCCTACCGCTATCATTAATATCACTGCTAATCTTGTCTCCTCAGGGTGTGCTGCATACATTATACCATACGTGAATGTCAAACCTCGCTGTGTCAAATCTCGTGCGTATGGACCAAATACTGCTGTTATCTCTCCCCGTGCTGCGCTAGGCAATTCCTGATATATTGGTCTTCCTGTAATTGGGAGTCTCAAAATATGGAACATATCTTCCAATGTCACTGTCATCTCCCCTATTGGCAGATAAAAGGTATTCCTTTCTAGATTCCATCTCTCAATCAACGCCTGTAACATAGCATGGTTACGTGCGATTCGTGAATAATAGCGGATTCCACTTAACCCAAAATGATTTATCAATGTCCATTTAGCTGGTGTTACATCCGCTTGGATTCGTGACAACAACACTGGCACAATATCATTCATCCTGAACCCTGCCTCCGCTTGCACACATCAAAACGACACACAGCCAATCAATAAATCAAATTCCCAAGGGTTCTTTCTCACATTCTGGAAATTCCTGCAGTAACTGGCATCGATTTTAGATAACCGGTATCAGTTCCACAACCGATACCGGTTATCTTAAGCCGATATCGGTCAATATCGACTTTACACACCCTACCTAAAAACACCACCTATTACAATAATTTGATTGTTTATCCCTCTCTGTACATACAAACATACCCGACACTCCTGACTACCTTCCCCATCACATTCACCCTATCCCGAATCATTGCCTATCACCTTTTCTTTCTCATCTCTATCTACTTAATCTCCATCATACTATTCACACAACATGTAAGAATCAAATTACAACCACGACGTTTACCTCTTGGGCTGCAGCAGCTTGAGATGGCACTTGTCTTCCTTCTCGTCCCTGCCTGCTGGATGCTTCTCCTCGTTCTGCCATGTTCACCACCCTCTTCAAATCTAACTTACCATTTTGCCTTCTGAATCTCAGCTCACATTGATTTTCCCTATCTCTTTTCTCCTTATCACTCAATTCTCTCATGCAATTACCTGTCTCAGTAGTCAAAAAGCATCGCAGTCGTGTATTTAACTTGTTGCATGACTCTAAAAATAAGAATGCTTAAAATAAGAACTTAAGTTGCCAACTCAGCAGTTCTATTTTTAGGGAAATAATTCTTCCATAACTGATATCGGTTATGTAACTGATATCGGTCATATAGATACCGACATCGGTTACACAACCGATGTTGGTCATATACCCCTTGTTGCTTAAACCTAAGCTGTTTCTTCGTTTTTGCAAATTTTTGTGGCGCCAGTCCCTTTTTCCTGCATAAATAACACCATTATCTATAAATTTTTCATCAAATCCATATCTCATCACAATTTCATCAACATCATCTATCCATATTACAAAAATAACCAAGCCATCAACAAATGATATCAAAAACCATCAATCTATATACCACTTGGATCCAACTCAACAGCTACATACATACAATTTCACAACCCAGCGACAAAACATACAACATTTCATAATACAACATGTTAATTAAACTCATCATTTATATATACATACATACATCCCATCAAAAAAAGACATCAACATCATTAATATATAACACCATGTAAATCAAACTCATCATACATTAAATATCACAAACCATTTTTCAAAACACTTAACACATTTTTACGCACAACAAGTGGGTCAAATCATCATATCTATATATATACAAAGTTTCAAATATACAATGTGCCCTACATCGGGGCCTCTGTGATCTCATAATACAACAAAGTCGGCACGAAGGCCGCAATAACTGTCAATAATCTCGACTCGGCTCGCAGGCCAGTCTCTCATATCAAAAACATACTCAGCTTGCAGGCCGGTATCAACTATACAACCCGTACTCGGCTTGCAGGCCGGTATATACAATAAATGAATGAATGAATAAATGAATTAATAATATCTAGGCACGCAGGCCTCTATAAACATAGCCGGTTTGCAGACCGGTGCCCATATCCACTGAACCAATACAAAAATATGCAGGGACCCCTCAGCTCTCTCCACCGCCCTCTGCCTATCTGCCTGCTGGTCCCTGTGCTGCCTCTCACCTCCTACCTGTAACAGACCCACCGGCTGTGGCTGCACCTCCCTGAGATCTCTGGCTCTGAGAGGTCTCTGCTCTATGTGCCGCATATGGCTGATAATCAGCCTCGGTACCATCAAGAATATCCTGATAGTACCGGGCCTCTGCTCTAGCCTCCATATAACAATCTCGAGCCACCGTAGGTGCTGGGGCTGGTCCCCTGACACCTAATACCAATGCCCCCTGTGCCTGTGCTGGTGCCGCTGGTGGTGCCTGTGGCTGGGGCGGTACCTGTACCTGTGCCAGTGCCGCTGGTGGTGCCTCCGCCTGTGCCTGGGCTAACTGCCCCTGTAAGACACCTATTTGTGCCTGTGCGGCAGCAAGCTACCCCTGTAATAACTATACCTAGCCCTTGAGCTGGTCCCTCTCTACTCTAACAGCTGCCAAGTCTGGCTGTGCGGGCTGTGCTATCCTCGCAGCTCTCTCTCCTGCCCACCATACTAAAAATGATCTCGTACAGCCGGCGTCATCCATTGTATCGTCTACCTGCCTCTCTGTTGCCCAATCTGGGTCCATATGATGTGGTGCAGGAAGTGGAGCCTCTATATCATCCCTCTGGTACTAAGGGAACCGAGGTGGCTCATCCTGTCGTAGCCCCATCTGCCTGCGTACCCTCTCCAGGGGTATCCTCTCATAGTCCCCGGGCCTCCGTCTTGCAATCCAGAATGTATACTGGATCCATCTCAGCTGTGATCGGGCTCCTCCACGGGGGTGATGACCTCTATACGGTCTCCATACAATATCTACCGTTGTCAAGCCCTCTAACATATGTCTATAATAAGTGACATCCCGCCCTACAAGCACTGCTCGTGGCTGGCCCACGACCCCCAACCACCTCTGAAAGCCGTATCTATAGATGACTTGTGGCCCTGGCTGCTGGGGCAGCCCTACTAGTCTAATGTATATGATATGCTCATATGCCCAATAGTGTAGTAAAAGCGTCGAGCAAATCCCGAATCGCCTCATCCAGCGATAGCCCCACAGCTCTCGGTATAACTACACCAGGTATACTGGTGCCCAAGCATAACATGTGTGCTCCTCCACCATCTCATGTAGCACCCCCATAAGCACCTGTGGAAAGCGGCCTCCCTCTGAGTCTGGGAGGACGAAGCAGGTGATCCTGATCATCATTAGCATGGCAAGCCGTGTCTCATGGCGGTGGGCTCGGTACATATCCCCATATGCGATACTCGTGCTGTGATATGTCAGTAGCATAGCTGCATCCCCGAATACGTGTAGGATGCTATCCATGGTTGTCTCAGCGTCAACCTGAAAGACTACCTCTCCATCAATCAGTAATCGAAGGATACGATACACATCCTCCAATGTGATGGTCATCTCTCCAGTCGGGAGATGAAACACATTGGTCGCCAGATCCCATCTCTCGATGAGGGTGACCATCAAACTGTGATCCCTATCAATCACTCTGTATCGCTGGACTCTGCCGAGTCCCACCTCACGCATGATACCCCATTGTGCTGTGGACACGTGTGGCCACATCCATCTCAATAGCGGGGGCATCCTGTCCCGCATCGTCAGCTGCTAACGTGCCTACAAAACCAACTCACTACATTAGCCCTACTCTTTATCACAACATCTACTTATACCCTCTACACCCACCTATCTTACCCTAAAAACCTCTACGATATCCCCCTCCCTCTTCACACCCAAACAACAACCTAAACAATACCAAAACACCTCCACCACAACCCAAACCATATCAACACACCCAAACAATACCAAAACACCTAAACAATACCAAAACACCCCCACCACAACCCAAATCATACCAACACACCCAAACAATACCACAACACCCCCACCACAACCCAACCCATACCAAAACACCTAAACAATACCAAAACACCCCCACCACAACCCAAAACATACCAACACACCCAAACAATACCACAACACCCAAACAAACAACCCAAACAATACCACAACACCCCCACCACAACCCAACCCATACCAAAACACCTAAACAATACCAAAACACTCAAACAATACCAAAACACGCCCACCACAACACAAACAATACCACAACACCCAAATGAACAACCCAAATAATACCAAAACACCCAAAAAACAACCAAAAAGTTGTCACTTATGACCGACACCGGTCCTCTTCACCGACGCCGGTCGCTATAAGACTGACACCGGTCACTCACAAAACTCCGTCCACCAAAAAATTTCATGACCGATGCCGGTCGCTTAGCGACCGACATCGGTCGCTGTATAATTCCAGAGCCGAACCCCCGCGCCCCCCCCCCCCCCCCCCCCAAATCCATTTTTTCCTATTTCTCCCTTTATACCCGCCCAAACACCCTAAAAACCTACCCACCCAGCCGCCTTGGCCTATTTAACCTATCTACCCTCTCCTTTTTTCAAATCATTTCCATTTATTAATTATTTTATCAAAATCTAACATTCCTACCCAAAACCCAAATACAGCATAATATACTCAAATCCACACAGTGAGGGGTTTCGAACCTACCGGTACGACGACACGTCATCATGGTGGGATGGGTGGTGGTGGTCCAACTTGTCCAGCACCTCCTGCTCCTCTTGGCTGTGCCATGGCTCTAACTCTCCTCTACTGGGTCCTCCACCAATCAACTGCTGCCTCCTACTCACTCGGGCTCACTACTCACTCACTCCACTCAAATAGCGCCACCTCAACCAACAAATGCTCCAATCTCAATAATCCACCTCAGACAACTCAAATTGTTTTTCAAATTGCAAATGTGACAATGATAGGCCGTATTTTTCTTTTTATAGGTTTTTGACCTATAACCGATATCGGTTTTATTATGCCCTAAGGAACCGGTATCGGTCCCCTAACCGATATCGGTCATAGATAATCGACATCGGTTTTATTCCAACTTTTCCCCCAATTTCTGCCCCTATTTACTAATCGCCCTTTCTCACAAACATCACCTATATGAACCTTTGCTGCAACCCCTTTGTTAACCCATTTGGCCTGACCCAAGGCCGTAACCAACCAATTTGGCCCGACCCAAGGCCTCAACCATTTTGGCCCGACCCAAGGCCACAACCCAACAATTTGGCCCGACCCAAGGCCTCACCCCAACCATTTGGCCTAACCCAAGGCCACAACCCAACAACTTGGCCCAACCCATGGCCCTTACTCATCAATTAGCCTGACCCAAGGCTATAACACTTAAATACCTCGCCCAACATCAACAACATACACTTTTATCCACCCATCATGTAGCTTTTGTTCACTCGAGCTCACCTATTCATGTTTTAGCATGATTAGGGTCCTTGACTTGATCTGTCAACCAACTTTGCCTAGACTTAGACCATGACGTTTATCTCAACCAAACCAACCATTTGGTACTGCCGAACATGCCCAAACGTTCCTGTACCTTACCCGTTATATACCCTGGAGCTACTTCCTATGCCTTGGATACCAGGATTATATCACCCTTGTTTGGATAAACTATCGACCTTTGCCTATGCATTGCTGGTTTGCTCATCAAATCATGTACCCTAGTCGCACTAATGCATTTCCAAGTGTGTCTGCTTCTTTGGACCTACCTCACCACCTCACCATCATCTCCACACTGTTTACCCTTTATCAACCCTATCCCTGATTTCACGCTATCTCAATCTGTGATAGATTTGAGGGGGATTACCTATACCCTTAACAGTGGAAACCACTTCATATTATTGTCCGTGCAGCTTTACAAAACAAACTACACGACAATAAGGGGCTAATGTAGACACCAAATTTGTGTCTTATGACCCCTTGTGACCCGCATCTCATTTCGCAACCTAAACTCACCACCTAAACCTTACACAATTATTTATTAATTATCTTATAATTAATAAATCCACATCGCCTTACCTGCCACCTTATCATGACCTAGGCCTAACCCTAAACTAATCTAATTAAGACCTATAACTTGGTCTACATCCACACCCATGACTAATGACCCCTTTCTCGCACCCAAAACTGACCTTCTAGTCACTTGACCAAGCCCGCAAATAATCCCTTGGAAGAAAAGGAGGGAAAGTTGGCTATTTTACTAAAAATAGCCCACTTTGACCTGACCGATACCGGTTCCTACTCGACCACCGTCGGTTACATAACTACCATCGGTTCCCTATAAATGGGATCCCCTAACCAGAAACAAAGGTCGAAGGATTTTTGGATCAATCAGGATCATCAGAAGCGATCGAGAGAATCCAGATTTTACTTGGCCGAGCAGAGACAAGTGAAGAGACAAGAAGAGTTTGTAAAGAAGGACATCAAGCCCAAGACTGCAACTGCACAACCAGAGCCCTGTGACACTCAGCTGATCATCGTGAGGGAAGATATCTCATCTTCTGATTGTCAGGACGTCCTATCTAAGTTCTGCCTTTGTCATCACAGTTCTTGGACTTGCATTCTCGTCAATAACCAGTAAGTAATAACTTGCATGTTCTCTTCGATAACATTTCTTAGACTTTTGAATCACAGCCATCATTAATCCATTCCTGGATCTACTACCCAGCAACACATCACATCTAACTATCATTCATCTACCCTCTCATCACCCCGTTACCTAATCCCACTCATTTACTAGCCTTACAAACATCACAACCACCCTACAACCGACCCTCACCAAGATCCCCTAAAACATAGCCCTACCGATATCGGTTAGAAGAAACTGGTATCGGTTATTGTGACTCAAAACCAGAAACCAGCCTTTCCCCCTACCTATTTCAACGAAGCAATTAAATTGTTATTTTACAATATTTCGTGTTAATTCATATTAGTAGGGGAACTGACCACCTTCGAAAGGAAGTGTTATATTTCCTGGGCCCAAGGCAGTTCCCTCATTTATTGTCTAATCAAAATCTTGTGGTCTTGTATTCTTATTTACAGGTAGTCCTTCCAAGACAAAAAGGAGTTCTTCGCAATCAACCTGATCTCTCTCTACGGTACGTGCACACCATCTCGACATTCAACAGGTATTCCTCCTAGCCCTAACCCTTATCTGTTTCTAAAAGGAATAAAAGGATAGAAGCAACTCTATTCCCAAAAATCTGAAACATTCCGAGAGAAACATCTTTCTTCATGAGTTCTCATGTTGGATCCTGGATCATCTAAGGATAAGTTATATAGGTTAGGAAAGGTGAAATATAAGTACTGGAAAATGGAACCCCCTTCCTACATAGATTGTAATTACGACATCCGAGATATGGAGCTTGGTAACATTGACATGGAAGACTTTTGGAACAAAACAAAGGATTCTTCTCAGAGCCCCTGGATGAAGTCAATAACTAACAATGGCCTCCCTCTTGCAGTAGGATTTCCAATGTCTACTCAATGCCCCGAGTTCATTTTGGCCTGTGCTTCAAATTATGACTCAGATTCCCACTTAGTGAAAACTCAAGCAGGAGAAACCATAGTGAATTTGGATGGGGGTTACTTTGATGACCTCTTAACATAACCCAAATTTGAGGAATATGTCAATGTAGATCTTGAGTCAGCATAGAAATATTTTGACAAAGATCTAGAAGATTGCATCAGGCATGTGAATAAAAAGTTCTTGATCAAGGCCAAGTGAGCTATCTCTAGGTTTCCCAAGTTTGTTCTCAGGAGTGATTTCATTCTTGAAATCAGTGACATCATCACCCTTTTGAGTCGAGTATTTGGACTCCCCGAGTCAAGATAGTTTCATAGGTGGATGTATCAATTCATTGTCCTTATAAAGAAGAACGAACAAGGGATTGATTGGAGCAATCTTATAACTAATGAGATTGATTCCCAGATGAAGATAGTCTTGACTACTAGAAGTTTTATATGTCATCATATGTCACCTATACAGCAGCCGATATGAGGAACTATCCAGGGTTGGACATGAAGGGAAGTATCAACTGAACATATATATCAGTATTTCCCTTAGTTAACAATGAAGGGGTCCGAGGATCAATTCAGAAGAGTGAATGACACCTTCTTTTATCAGAACATCTCCATCTTGAACCCTGAATTAAGAAATAGAAGAGTCTCTGATGAGGCATGGGCCGAAGTATCAGATTGGGGTTGTATCTTTTTGCAGTTTTAAGAAGTTCACATACCTTCGGGTGGTCATGTACCCAGGTGATCCTTTCTAATTTCCCAGATTCCTAGGTGATAATCTTATCCAAATGGAGTTGGTTAGACAATTGTTGTATTTTCACAAATTCAAAAAAAGTAAACACAAGGATGTCGTATCCTTCCCTATTTCCATCAAATGGTACATGTGCTCGACAATGGTTAAATCTAAGAATGGTTAAATCTAAGATGGATTTGATTTTTGAGGAGTCATTAAATCATACGGGAATTTATATCTACATGTCCCCAACATAGAATATATTTGGTTGATCTTTGGGAGGAAGTTGTCATCCGAAGAAAGGACAATAATAGGTTGACAATTGAAGAAATCCAGATGTTGGATTTATCTGACATCCCAGAGGGAACCATGGATAATGAGAGTGTCCTTAATGCCTCGTATGATGGGTTAAATGAAGATTGATATGTATTCCCAGCCATTGATTGGTCCATCACTCAGAAAGCTTCTATTTTGAGGAGAGTTGCTCAAATTATTACACGTACTAAGGTGTGGCTCATTTCTTTGGGAATGAGTTATAAAGAAGGGTTTTTTTCAAAACTATATACTTTGGAAGTGGGACCCTCCAAGGGAAAAAAGGAAAAGGATAAGAACCCTTCCAAGAGGCCAATAAAGGTTTAGTTTGTCAGATAGGGAGAATATCAAGTAACTACACTAGTGGCCACTCTCCCACAAACAGTTAAGATTCTTGATTCACCTCCACAACCAGAACAAGGAAATCCTCCTTCCAAAGAAGATATTGTTCAAACTTCCATTACTCTTTTGGTTGACAGTTCATCAGAGGTAAGTCTTCCTCTTATCTCTCAAGCTCTAATTTCACAATCATTGCCTCCTCCCATTCAACCTTCCTTGCCTCAAATTTCCTCACCAAGTTCCTCAGCCATGGCTAGTATCTTCTCTGGCCTCTCACTTCTCCCTGCTAGACCTCAATAAAACATGGATATGCCTCCTCCTTCTACGCCTTCATTTCCTATGTCCATTGTCATGGACACTACACTTGCAATGGTCACCACTCCACAAGCTAACCCTCCTCCACCTGACCATGTGACCATAACACCTAAAATGGGAGAAACTTATTCCAATACACCTCAATGGTTAATAGATCAAGCTCTGAGGAAGAGGAATGTGGTAGTTCCATTACCATCCTTTGATTTCAATTCCCTCCAGGTCACTCCTACTAAGTCGGCCAAGAAACCCAAAATAGTTTCATGGATTTCAGTGGATGCCTCAGGGCATAAATTTGTAGAAATTTCTATTCATGTGGTTGATAAAACCAAGGATGATATAATGGTCACAGATTATCCAATCACAAGGGTTGATTTAGGGAAAGTAACAATGGAGGGAGCACAGCAGGACACACAAAATGCCATGAATGTGTTGTGCCAGAAGCTAAAGGAAACTAAGACAAACAGAGATGAGTTAAAAGAGAAATTACATCAGCTGACAGAAGTACTACTCAAGATCTCAAAGCCTCTTGAGTCAAAACCATCATCCTCTACTCCTATCAAGTTTGATTTCTCATCGGTACCCATGATCAAGAAGATTAATGAGAAGGGGAGAATGGTCGATGAATGGATCCAAAGGTTGCTCCTACAAGGAAAAGAAGTCATTAAGGACACCATGGAAGTCTACAAATCCTTATAAGATATAAAGAAGGATGGAGAGAAAATGGATGATGAATTTTTAGAAAAATTCAGGAACCTAGAGTTAACTTTTGAAGCTCTCCAAACACTGAAACAGGTTCCATCCCACATCTTGGTTGAAGAAGGCATCATTCCACATGGGGACAAAAATTTTAAACTAACCAAAGCCATTAGATTCAAAATAAATATTCTCAATGAAGCTTGCAATAAATCTAGGGAATCAAGAGATCAATTAGTCGATGGCATGAATGACATAGAAGAAGAGCTAGTCAAGATCTGTGCTAAGGTGTTGAGTGAAAGCTTGGGTATTCTGTCTGTTGATGATCTTTACAAGTAGATCCAAGAATTAATTCAGCATGAACCAACTTATGGATTCAGCCTAGAAATCATTGACAGGTTTATGAAAATTGAACATTCTTTGGAAACCCTAAGGAAACTAAACAAGAGACTGAAAAAGCTTCCTTGCAATGCTAGCGATACTCAGGAAACATGTGAAGTTTTAAGTGATCATTCCACCGCGCCTGATGAAAATAAGATGCCGCGTATAATCTGAAAGTTCCAAGAATTTCATGACAAGAAGAATTGGTAGGAGGAAGAAAAAGATGATGAAACAAAATAGGCACAATGTTGCATGTCATTTCAATCCTAAAATCGACATGTCTTTTTCAATTTTGTTCCATCACATAGGAAGAAAATTCTGACTTGGTCTCCTGCATGAGAGTCAAGCAAAGTAGGACTCTCATTAAAAAGACTATTTTCTAGGATTTATCCTATTTTCTCTCAACTCCTTTTAGTATAAATAAGGGACGCTTATGCATTCCAAAAGGTTAAGATTTTTGGAATATTGAGATCTATTGTGAAGAAGAAAGACTTTGTGTTTTCTTTTAATCATTTGAGGAATAGGAGCTGATGCTATTTTGCAAACTTTGTATTGTGAGATGTATCTTTCTTAAGATATTTTTCTTATGTTCATAATCTTAAGTTATTCTTTGTTTAGCATCTTGATTGTTCTAATCATTTCAAACATTATATTTGTTAACTAAAGCTCGTATGATTATTTTGTGCTCTATGTTCACTCGAAATAAAATACATTCCTCTCATTTCCTTTCCATTATGTTTATTCCATAATAATAATTTCCTTTCTGATCCATTTCATTTTGAAAGAGAAATATCTTCACCTATTATGAATATGGATTTCAAGATTCTATCCCAACCCTAATGGTTAGATTAGTGTGAATACTGTATATATTATTTCTGTTGTGTTTTAGATTAGTAATAAACAGGCAACCTCACCTGTCTTTGAGGAGGGATTTAATCCCATGTACTATGGTTGAACCTCATATTTTGTCTTGACCAAATATCAAACCAACAAGAATACCAAAACATGTCCAAAAATATCCAAAACACATTCGCAAAAAAGAAAGAGGCTTTTTAGAATTAGAATCTCATTTGTATGTTGTGTTTATAAAATTATCAACTTGTGCATGCTCCAATCAAGTCCTTTTTCATGCTTTGATCTTCTTCTAGATTTTAGATGCTTCAAAATTAGGTTTTGATTGAAAATAAAGCTAAAATTAAATTCTTGGTCGTCCCCATGCCTCATGAATTTTGTGTGTTTTTCTATTTGTACCACTAATTTTTTTCGGCTTTTGTTGCGGATTTTATTTCCCTTAGTACTAGAGATTTTTCTATGGCTTTTGACACAGAGTATGTTTTCCTTCATAGTGTGGATTTTTCCATGGATTTGTTTTCCTTTATACTACAACATTTTTCACATCTTTTTCTGTGGATTTTATTTTCCTTCATACTGTATCTTTTTCCACGGATTTTTGTGTGACTTTTGTTTTCTTTGTACTACGGATTTTTCCATGGCCTTTTTTGTGGATTTTTTTTTCCTTACTATAGAAAATTTTCACGAATTTTCTCATGGATTTTATTTTCCTTCATACCTTGAGTGAATGTGGCTCAGAAGTATATGCAGTGAAGTGGATCACCAAAGAAAATTGAAGGTAGCCACTAAGTGTATAAAGTATCTCCATCCAAGGTGTGGTTCCTATCTAAGGCATTATGCTCCTCATACACGCTATATGTGTCAACTACTCCATGTAGGAATAATGTATCTAATGTAGAAGTGAAGAAATAATGTGGAGGGTTGTGTAACTGAGTAGAATAATGTCTGATGTCTGGTAATTCCCTAATCAAGATGCCTTCTCCCTAAAAAGTTTGAGGTGGACTAGAAGTAGGTGGGTCAAGAAATAAATCCTTTAAAATTTGAATATGACAAGGAGATAGTGGAGGTGGGTCCCCATCAACATTGTATTCATATGTGCTATAATATAATTTCTCATTAGAAATGTACTCAAGATCATAAGTTCCATCAAGTACATGTGAATCTAGTGAAGAATGTGAAGGAAGGATAAACTGAGATAAGGAATGTAGCCAAGTATGATGATTGACTACACCCACTGCAATGATAGTGTCACTGTGTATCTCTCTAACATAGAATGAATCTAGAGTGAACTCAACCCACATTCCCTGAATAAGGTGATAGATCTAGTAGACTGATAAGAGATTAGTTGATAGTGAGGGAATACTAAGAACATTAATGAATGTTTCTCCATTCACTTCAATAGGCCCTCTCTCAAAAACCTATACAAAACTATTGTCACCAAATTGTATAATAGACATGTCACATGGATCTAATGAAGTGAAATCCATGTGTGAAGAAGTCATATGATGTGAAGCACTAGAATCAATAACCCATGTAGGAGGTGGTGGTACAAATGAAACAAGGGATCCACATTTTTTCTCCTTTCTTGATTCTTTCTCTTTCCCTTTCCTTTTCGATTGGAGGATTCATTGGTTGATGAGGATTGTTTTGAAGAATCGGGGTCACCTATCTTGTTCTTCTCAAGAAGGCTTGTGAGGTGGTTAATATATTTCTTCAAACATTTTATTTTATCATGTCTCCCTTTGCAATACCTGTATTTAATCCTTTCTTTCTTGGACTTATCACTAGAAGAGGAATTTTAAGAGTTTGGTTAAAGTTACATTAATGTTGATCCTTCTTATTTTCTTAATCCTTGTTACTCTATATATACTCTTTGTCTAATGAGGCTTTCTATTTTCCATTCTTGGTAATGATATCTTGAGGTTTGGAGGAGTTAAACGTACCCATTTTTATTATATTTTCTTGCACCTTAGTCAAATCAGCAATAAAGTCATCTAAATATGACATAGACCATGTAGCTCCAAGATCCCTCTTGGTAGCATAAAAGGTAGAGACAAAGATAGAGTAGTCAGAACCTAGTTTGGAAAGCACTGAAAGAACTAATATTTCATCCTTCTTTTCAGTTCCACATTCTTTTAACTGTAATCATAAGGACTTGAGCTTGGTAAATAAATCCTCCAAGGTGTTAAATTTTCTATGACTTAAGCTGGTAAGATTATTTCTATCTCATGACCCCCCATAGTGTAATCTTTTATAAATAAGGTTTCTAAGGTTTTCCACACCTCATTGGGAGATTTGACTAAATATATGTGAAAGACGAGTTTAGGAGACACTAAAAGACACAAAATACCAAAGGATTCATCACACTTGTTAAACCACTTTACTTTTTTTAGCTTCACTAGGCTCAAGCTCTAACCCATTGTGGTACAGTACAACCATGTTCTCCTAAGTGTAATGGTCATTTTTTATTTACATTCAATGTAGTTAAAAGGTGTAAGTGGGTTAGTTAAAATTAGAACCATTAGTGTAGAAATAAAATTTATGGTATTTGTTGCACACAAAAAAAAATGGAAAGATAGAAGTTTCATACAAGAGAGAAAACACACTACACACCCCCCCCCCCAAAAAAAAAAAAAAAAAACTATATCAAGAATTCCCCCATAGTTTTTCCTCTTTATAAATTAGTGTGTTTTACAAAATAAATAGGTCCAATACTATAGGAAATGAAAAATATTTAAATTTTACAAAAAATGAATCTGGACATCAAGATACAAATCAAAATGTTTACAATAATTATTTCCCGTAAATAAGCCCTATTTTAAATGAATTTGCACTAAACTTGAAAAGAATTGTTTTCACTAAAATGTAATTTTAGTAAAAGAAGGAGGTTAGTTTTGATGATTGTTTTTTCTATCTATACATCGGCTATGACCATGTTTGATCAAGAAGATCTTCACTATGGCCCTTAAATTTCTGCATATCTAAGTGTAGTAAACAACACTATCACGGGACTAAAAAAACGGAAACTAAATTCAGATCTACAATGCATGTATGGGTTGTTGGAAACCTTTTTGCAAGTCTAAAATTCCTCTTGATTAGAAACATGCCCTTTGCAAGTCTTAACATGCATGCAAAGCACTACCATAGGTGAAAATGCCATTCACAGGTCTACAAATCAACCTCTAATTATGGATAAATCTTCCAAGGATCCTGTAACAATGATATAGGGCCTGCAAAGAGTAATCTCCAAAATTTTATATGCACTATGTGGGGACCTATAAAAATCATAATCCTGTAAATAGGATATATACCAACAAAACAAGAAAAACCAACACCACAAAAACCCAAATAATTACAAATAATGACCTCGGATGAAATTAAACTTGTATAATAATAACTAGACAAGCTCAATAACACCTCAGCTATGATATCACATTGGATAAGCACCACGGATCTACTAGTTCAAAGAATACACATGTGATTGATGCGAGACGTGAATTGTTCCAAGACAAAACAAAGCAAGCATACAAGATTGTTGTTGTCTATTTTTTGCACCCCTTTTAGAAATAGAACAACTTGGACTATCCCAGACTTGGAGTGAAGGCTACAAAGAGTTGGATTATTCCATGGCCAAACATGAAATTCCATTGAAGTCTGAACAGGAAGTGAATGTAAAATAGAGGGTCATGTATTGAAGAAGAGGAATCACGAGTGATGATTCCAAAGTCATGCCAAACTAGTAGAGGTTGTAGGTTGAAATAGAGTAGTTGATGAAGCCACAGAATCATTTAAGCATGTCGCGGATGAAAATAAAAATCTACAGCTAAGGAGATGAAGCCTCTAAAGTCAAAGAAGCTGCGAGATGAAGAACAAAGCCACAGATAAGAGAAAATCTAACAGGCCATAGGGTGAAGGAAAGAAATTTCATGGATGTTGACATGAAGCTGAACTACATTAGAGGTCATTGGATAAAGAAGAGAGATAGGTAAAGCCATAGAACACAAGGAAGAAGGGTGGGATTCAAAATCCGTGCAAAAATAAAAGTAGAAAGCTTCGTATCAAAGGAAAATGATATTTTTTTATGGGAGACTAAAATCACCATATCTTTTGATTGGATGATCCAATTTTTACAAACCTTATATTAATGGAAATATCTCAACATCCTCTATGCAATGGAAACTTTGTAAAGGTGGCATTCTTCTACAACACACAAAATATACAGTTCCAGGTGGTGTAACTACTAGGATTTAATGTAGTATGGGTACCCAACAAGGCAAAAGGAATATAACAGTGGAAAATCAGAGACATCTAGATCTTTCAAAGGATTTAATGACTTCTATTGGTGGTTGGAAATTTTAGTTCAAGTTTCCCTCTCTTTCTCTTCTTCTTCTCTCCTTTTTCTATAAATGTAATAGCTCTTCTCTTTAAAAAAAAGAATCTCTCTTTGTTAGTAATAGCTCTTCTCTTTAAAAAAGGAATCTCTCTTTCTTATAATGGCACCATGTCAAAATGGTGGCCAACTTCCCACAGGTCACAGACCTTGAGCTTCCTCTCTGTAATGTATTTCACCTTTTGCCATGAAATTAAATGAATGTGCATATTTTGATCATGAAAGTAGGGTTTTTTGGCTATGTCTCTTCCTTGGTCTCATGTTTTATTTTTCCTTGCATCTCTATTCACATTTATGGTAGGTTGTGTGTTTCCTTCACTTATAAGATCCATTTCATGTGTTGTTCATGCAAGGAATGCATGGTCTTCTTATTTATTGAATGTGGTGTGCTTGTCTGCCCTCCCTCCCATGTTTTCCTTCTTTCTTTCACATTCATGGAGAGTGATCGACCCTTTTCCTGGTGTTATCATCATCCCTCTTGGATTAGGATTTCCCCCATTTCTACATCTCCTTATATCCCTAGTCCCTTGGCATGATTAGTTTTGTGATTTTCTTTTTGCATTAGGATTAGTGTTTAGCATTAGGAATATGTAAAGGAATTCGGCCTTCTTCAGAGGTCTACCTGAGTTCACAGGTTCCAAAAATTAGAGACAATCCCATGTTACCTCAAAATCCTGAATTGTTTATGACTTGGGGAAAGGTGTAATTTTGAGCTCTAATAACTGTAAATTACAAAAATACAAGAGAGATATTTGTAATAGCATAAAATAGCTCTATCTCAGTGTGATCGAATAGAATAATACAAGAGATTTACATATAGGATGTGAATGTGTAGCCTTCTCCTAGAATCATGGAAATCTCCACCTATAATAGTGGTAATAAACACTTAGAATGGTGTATTCAAGTGATAACCAACATCTAGAATAGTGTAGTCAAGTGGTAACCAAGCCCTAGAGTAGTGTATTAAAGTGTACACCTAAGTAAGCATATCCCACAAGTGTAGGGAAACTCCAAGTGAGGTTTAATATCCTGAGTAGGATAATACAAATAAAGTGAGGAAAATAATTTCTACACTAACGGTTTGGATAGGATTAACATTAATAAACCGATTATGGATTTGCAGGCTTGATTGAAAAGGAGGCATGTTTTCCTGATTGGGAGGATAGTATGGTCTAAAACCTTGTGCTTATTTTTTTTAAGGGTAAGTATCTCATTCCCAAAATATTTTCATATTCTCTTCAACTCTTAATAGTTATTTGATTGACCTAAGGTGTATTAATTTGGCTCAAAGGATGAGCAATAGACATTGGAATGGGAGCTATTACAAGTATTTAAAAGGAATTGGGAGAAGATATTTCTTGAAATATGGGCATCAGAGGCCTTAGAGATTATTTTCGTGCTAGTATAAGAATATTTTTATCTCCAATTGTTATTTCATAAACATCAGGGAGTTTCCTTCCACCAATTGATTGTATCATCACTAAAATATCATAATTTAAATCTCTTACATAGTATAAAAAGCATATTGAGGAGTAGGCCTTACCAATTATGGAATTTTATACTAATACTATAGGAATATGTAGTTGAAATCAGTCATGAACTCTTGTTCTCCTGTCTTAATTGTGGTAAATTATTACACTAATGAAAGATGATCTGATTTTTCCTCAAAATACCTGTAAAAAACTTATCCCATTTGATCCCATATAGTGTTGTAATTTACTCTCAATCCTCTGTACCATTGAAATACTTTTCTTTTGAAAGAGGATTCTAATAATTTGACTGCAACAGTGTCTTGAGTAATATGATAAATAGAGCATATATAGGCCACATCATTAACATCTTCTATGGGTGTAACTTGATTATCTCTAGTAAAAAATAGGATGCTCTTAAGACCAGAAACCAAGATATCATCGTATTGACCAATAAATATTGGGATACCATCATTTGAGGAAACAAAAACCTAACTTCTTGGGAGGGCCATGTAGACACCCAAAATATGCTTACACTTAGCATTTCATCCAGTTCAACCAATTAATGACACTTCATTAAATCCCCATACTTCGCTCCATTCTTGAATTCCCATTCACAACACTCTTTCGGTCATATTACTCCTATAATCAGCTTATTTGGCTAATATCTCTCTTATTAGCTAAACATTCCTCCTTTCGACCATTCAGAACCTCCCTAGTTCTCTATAAACTACTTCTATTGGCTTCGTAGGCTATCTATCAATCACAATTGGTTATCCAGACCCCCCCAACTCTCAATGAGTCTCTAATCACTTGCTAATCAAGTTTAACTAGCCTAATCATAGCTTAACTAAGCCTAAAGCATGTTTATCCTAATCTTATATAAAACTAATTTTTGGGCTTTAGTCCCACATGCACCCAAATTCCAAATTCTCCCAAGTGGAAAACTATAAATACAAGGCTAAGCCTACCCATTCAACCTACAACTTTACACACAAACACACCTTGTTTACATAACAAAATCTCTCTCACATTTAGAGATATTGGCATTAGATCTTAGTTGCATTAGCTAAGCTAATAGGAATTTGATCTTGGCTATCCTCCATTGTTGAAGCTCCTCCATCTTGCATCCATCCATTCCAAATATAGTTAGTAAGGGAAGATATAAAGCTTGGCCATGTAGCCAACTTAGAGAGATCTCTTCACTTTTTTTGAGTAAACAACAGACAATTTGATCGATTAGAATATAACTAGGTTCACTTTTATTAAGCTTTCATAGAGTAGAGAGTAGTATACATGTTAGTTTTTTATGTTTTTGTCAAAGTTATAATGCTTTCCTGTTATTTTTCTCTTGTTTAGCTCTAATCTCATGGTGCATGGATGAGTTAGTGAAGCTTTGAGGTTCTTTAGTCTCATTCAATAGCTTTTTCCACTTTCCATTGCACACATTTAGCACGCCTGATAGGAATCTTTGTCCATCCTACATTAATGGGGTCATTTTGAAGCTTTTATTTTAGTTTCTAATTTTTTTAGTTTCAATGTTTCTAGATTAGTTTCAAGCATTCTAGATTAGTTTTTCAAAGTTTTTTAGATTAGTTTCACATTTTTATTCTCACTAACCTTTCTTGTATTAATGGATAAATATCAAGTTTCTTAGCTAGTTTAGCTAGGATTGTCTTGTTTTTGTGCTCTTTGTAGGATCAAAGGAGGTGAAGTGCTACCAAAATTGAACCAAATCGATAAAATTTTGATATTTTTGAGATTATTTTTTAAAAATCCCATATTTTTTTGCCACCTACAAGAAAGGGAGTGCACATACCATTCTATGCACACAGGTACAACACTAACTGTCATTTTTTTACAGAGGCATGAAGGTACACTAATAGCGGCATAAGTGCACTAACAGTGGTGTAGGTACAATAATCAGTGGCACAGGTACACTAACAATGGTGCAGACATCATTAGCAATCTTCTGGAGGCCATAACGTTTTCTCTCGAACTCGAAACGATTCCATTTTTGTTGCATTGGAAAGGTATTGAAGAGAAATACATGATGGAATCATAAAATTAGGATTTTGACATACAAAAAAATTATGGTTTACATTATTAGGTAACTAATTATTTTCCAATGTATCTTAACGTCTAAAAAATTGTTTTCTTGACTATTCTAACACTTTGAAAGGTTTTGTAACACTAATAAGTTGTTTGCAGGGTTATTTTAGTCTTTTTTTTACTAACTTAGTTAAGTGTTTTATTTCTTAATTGATAGAGGTATTTTTGAAGTGCGTATACTCTTCCCTCACAACTTTTAGGTGATCTTAAGAACCAAAAACACTTTAAAAACCCTCTTATTGCTTTCAAAAAAAACTTAATTTACGCTTCCTAATGGATGAACATTTCAAATTTGGTTAAAATGAACTCAAACTTTTGCAAAAACACTTAATGTATTTTCCATAAACTTGTTTTAGTTGATTTTTCACATTGTGTATGCTCTTCCTTCACACCTTGTGGTGATCTTAAGAATCAAAAGCCACACGTAAACTCTCTTTTTGATATCATTATATTTTGTGGAAAATTACTAATCTTTGTATGTAGGACCAAAATCACAAGTCAAAGAAAGGAGGAACTAAGACAAAACAAAACCTTCTAATACGTGTTTTCATACAGGTTGTCAAATTGTGTGTTACTTAAAACAACATTTAAGATAAGCAAGATAAAAAAACACACCACTTTTATCACATTGTATTGCAGGTTTTAGAAAAGGGTAAGTCCCTATCTGATTAACTAGAACATAACCCCTTTGGCATAATGCCTTAAGCTACAAAAATTGGGGTGGTACCAGGAACCCTAAAGTAGTCCACCACAGTGTAACCTCGTGGATGAAACAAGAAGTGCCTCGCTTACCCACTTGACTAGTTTTCCTTGTGAGTTAGCATTAAAAATTTGTCTATATCATGACCCTGGCAAGAGTACACAATTGATGAAATTAGTGCCCACTTTACTTGAAGGGGGAAAAGTCGAGATACTCCCAAAATAGTTAGTGTAACTTTTTGGGTAAATCGTGCCCGCTCTTAGATGGCTTTGTAACACCTAGTTGCGAGATCTTATTAAGGAGGCCATTTTGTCTTGAGGCCCACTTTACTAGTCCTTTGTCACGTCTTGGCCATCATGAAGTGATAAAATTTTTGGATTCATAACCTTGTTTTTCAAACAAGGCAAATAATCCACTTAAGTTGGATCTAAGTGTCTTTCATAACATAAATTAGATGATGTTTTACTTAGCTTAGCTTCTTTCTCACCTTTAAACAAGGCGAAGCTCTACCCAAGTAATGCTTAGTTCATTTCCATATTTTGATCTACACATTTACATTCATGTTACCCATTTGGGGCAACAGAAGGCATCTTTTGGGAGTGTTTTCATAGATAGTTTACACCACTTTTTTGTCCATTTACACTCATCCATGTTTGCAGTTGAGTTGTTAAACATCTAAAGTGCGTGAATGAGTCCTTATATCTTTGATGGCCACTTGATCTTGATTTCAAGATCATCATCATAGTTTGGATTGATTCATCATTTTATCTCCCTTTGACGTGTTACCTTATTTGTATTGTCTCAACACAATTAAGATACTTATGTTGTGTTTTTCATAAAGGTGATTTAAGTATCCACATTGTGGTGTTACGATGCACACATTTTAGCACATCCTTAGTATACTTTGACTTAGTTTTACTTCAAACATTGACCAAAATCATGAAGAGTGTCACTTACTTTGTTTGTGTCATTTCGATACCACTTTGACACTAATATCTCACTTCTCCCCTAATCTTGATAGACGTGTCCAATTGGTGTGGTTACATGGCTTACATTTGTAATCCTCATCCTTTAACATTTATGCCTTGTTGGTTGTTAAACTTGTCATGGTATCCTTTGATTGGGATTCACATCTACCCTTTGTTAATATTTACACCTTGTTTATTTTGAACTTGACGTAAATATTGACATTGTGTTGATCATTTTTGCATCAAACTATCACTTTGCACACGCATTTACATAGGGTGTATTTCCTTGTTTATTGGCTTTGTGTTTCACACTTCCATGATTATTCCTTGTGATTATTCATTTAGAAAACTTATTTTCTAGGACAATCCCTTTTTATCTCATCGATATTGCATCATCACGATGTCTATTTTCCTTAGACCTTCTTCAAAAAATCACACATGCATATTAATAGTTATGAAATTTCTAGCTAGTTATCATTATGCTTCCCTAAATCGACATGTCACTTCCTTCCCTTTGAAGGAGTTCCATCACACTATCTAAATATAGAAATTTGTGCTTAAAATAGTGCCAAAAATGACTGACTATCACATGGTTCCCCATACTTACAAAAATACGGAACCTAGATTTAGCAATTCAAATCAAAATATTTCCATTATAACTAAACGTTGTTTGGTTCTTCGTGCTAGAGAGACCATACAGGTAACTTGTTCCCCACCTTCATCTCGTAGTCGATGGTATTATTTGGATGCTTATGATCCAAATTATTATTCGAGTTACCCCCACTCTTCTTCTAATTCTAAGAAAAACATTTCCTCTTCTTCTGAGGATTCCAATCCAAATACGTCCTCTGACTCTTATAATAATTCAGATCCAAACTACTATTCAGATTCATCTAATTTGACTCCTAAGTCATCTAATGTGACTCCTATGTCATGGTCGTCCCTATCTTCGTAGGAACCTCTTCATCATATATTTAATATGACTCTTATGACGAGGTCCTCCCTTTCTTCGCAGGACCCCTTTTATCAGTCGCCTAAATGATGTCTTCTTCCTTTAAAGATACATGTGACTCCAAATCCTTCCAATCAAACATCTAATACAATTCTTGAATCACGGTCCTCTCTTTCTTTGTAGGACCCTTATTATTATTCATCTGATGTGATTCTTGAATCACGGTCCTCCCCTTCTTCACGAATCACCCCCAATAAGTATTCCTTCTTTGAAGATTCGTGTGACTCAAATTCCTTCGAGTCAAACATATGAATTGACCCATGCATCACAATCTATAGAATTTGGACTTAATCATACTAGTTTACAGATGATATACCATCGTATAGGTAGGTCCACATCACCTACTTCTACTCCTGAGACATCTAGCTACACATATTCTTCGTCCCCCACATCATCTTCTTCTATCAATTATCATCAAACATCTTCTAAGTCTTCCACACCAAGTTAACCTCTTTCTTCTAATTAACCCCTAGTGGTCGATCAACAACTCATACCGATTGATCTCTTTCAGAATGAAGAAACAATCAGGGCATTTATAGGGGCATATGAAGATATTCCTTTAGCAGATTATGATAAAGGATTCTCTTTATACTTTGATACGTCTTCATATTATGAGGAAAAGGTTGATTCCTTTTATCATGAAATGGAGGAAGAGCCTCAGATCATGCAACTTGATCCTCCTCTTAATCTTCCATCTTCCCATTGTTCATTATGTGATGAAACTTATTGTTCTTGTATTGATCCATGGCCTATCTTTTCATCACCCAATAACTCTTTGTCTATCATAATTCCTCAATCACAATCTCTTATGGGGTCAACGCCAAGTAGCCCTTCATCTTCATCTAGGTGTGGGTCACCTTCTAGTAGCCCTCCCTCTTCTATTTGTGGGACTTTTTGGAGTAGTCCATTATCTTCTATTCTTGGGGCATGCCCAACTAGCCCCTTGTCTTCTAGGTATGGATCACCCCCGGGTAGTCCATCATCTTCTATTCTTGGGCCACATCCTAGTATCCCATCATCTTACATCTATGGGTCACATCCTAGTATCCCTTCTTCTTCTATTCTTGGGCCACATCTTAATAGCCCTTCGTCTTCTATCTATGGGTCACATCCTAGTAGCCCTTCTTCTTCTATTCTTGGGCCACATCCTAGCAGCCCTTCATCTTCTACCTATGGCTCACCCCCCAGTAGCACATATTCTTCAATCCTTTGACCATATCATTTTCATCCATCACATTATTCTTCTACCAAATATGGTGGCAATCCCATGGTCATTTCTCACATCAGTTGTAAATGTCTACATTCACTTTCTTCTCCTTCTTAGGATTAGAAAAGTCACACATTAGCTTATAAGAAACCCAAATAGTTTCTTAATCAAGCTTAGATAAAAACTATAAAGATCTCTATATCTCCCAACGAATCAAACAATCTCAAAATTCTAGATCAAGTGCGATTCAAGAATGCACACCAACGTAACCATCAAGTATGGCGTAAAGTGCAGAAACCTATGAATAAGGAACTCAAGCTCCCATGTATGAAATCCATGTTTCAAGATAAATCACAGTCATTTGTTGAGTTTGAACTCACCACGATCATAAAGATTAGGGAAAACATGACTCTTGATAAACAAACACACTTAGTCTCCCTTATCAAGGAAATTACAAACATCGTTGTTGGATCTTACCACACAGAGTGACTTTGTTAGTCCCAACCTCTTAAAAATAACAAACATCTAGAAATAAAAAAAATGCAAAAATACAAAAATACAAAAAAAAAAGAGAAAACACAACAAAAATCAAAGATACAAAGATCAAACATTGTATCCAGGTATTGTGTACACATAGATGTTTCTTTCTTCCCTTCCTTGCTATTCTTCTACTAGTCTCCCTACCATTTTCATCCCTTTGGTGATGTTTTGGTTAGGTTATTCGCATGCATTTTGTGACATTTATCTCTATGGTATCTGTTTGACCCTGGTCTTTTATCACCTTGGTAAATTAAAGAATGACTGACCTTTTAATGTTCCTATCACAATCAAAATCTAATAAACTTGTTGTGAAGAACTTTTGGACATATTTGTGGATACTAGCCAATGTCATCATCATAATCACTTCCACCTCTTTCCATCAAGTCATCTGTGGTTCTTAACCCCTTGTCAAACAAGACAGCTAAAATAAGTTTTCAGAAATAAAAAAACAAAATCAATCAAATAAAAAGCTAAAATCTGCAAAGCAAAAGCAAATTGATATATTACTCTCTCTTGGGGTATTTACAATAAACTCTACTGGGTCTATGGACGAATAACTGGAAGTAGAGCAATGTTGTGATTAGAATCAAATACATCTCCATCGGGGCTATGGACACTTGGCTGGCAGCGGAGCAATGTACGGCTATCCTTTCACCATCCATTCACAAAATCACCTTTCACAATCAATCATTCCTACACATTAGCTAGGGTGTAATCACTTGTTGTCTATTGAATCTTCCCTTCAAGAGGTAATAAATTCCACGTGCACACACTGGATCTCTATGAGTAAATAGGGTTAGTATGTTACCAAGTGTCTTTTTTGGACCTTATTCAAACTCTTACTCTATTCCATATCTTGTATCATGATTTTTTCCTTTGGCTAATCACTTCTTAGTCACAAGGCTTCTAAGTTACATTCATATCATTCACATCTTTCTTCTAATTCATTCAGAACATCCATGTGTATAAGATTACTTTTTTGCCATGTTTTTGGGCACCTATGTCCCCTTCCACAAAAAAATCTTCTCCTTCCTTTCTATCATGTGCTTTTAGACCAACTTACGATGGAGGCATCCTTGCTTCTTCCCAACATTTCATTGGTTTATGTTCATCATCATGTTGAACCTATCCATAATGGCCTTGGGTCCCACTTCTACTTGTGAAGAGTTTTCCTTTGAATACTCCCACTGAATTGCTGGGGCATTTTTGCATCTTCACCTTTATCACACGCACATGGCATTATGCCCTTGTACATCCCATATATCATTGGGGGCATCCATGCTTCCTTGTCTTCCTATACATAGTTTCAGAAAACTTTCGAAATCATCAAAAACATTCAAATATGTTAGAAAAATCATCAAAAACATTCAAATATGTTTTGAAAAGCTTCTAAAAATTGAAAATCATCCTACAGAATGTCACTCTTTGGTTCTCACTTATTCATATGTGTGACTTGCGGATTATCTTGATCTACCTCTATCAACAAAGCTAGGCTGCTTACTTCGTTTGTACTCTGGGGCACAACAAGTTTCCTGGTATTGTTTCATAGTATGCATTACTTTATCATTAGACCCAAGTGTCCTTTGTTATTCCCCTTGCGTGTATCCTTGATTTCAGAACCATCGTCAACCCTTGTCATTAATTCACACGAGTCGGAACTGAAGCTTGATAACAAAAACATTGCATCTTGTTTCTCTATTAGTTTAGCTTGTTTACTTTCTCGTATTGCATTGCATTATGTATGTTACATGGAGTTAGGAATATTTTACTTTCTCATATTCCATTGCATTTTTTATGTTGCATGGAGTTGGTGTTTTTAGAAATGGAAATTTGTTCGTATATGGATTTTCATGTCATACTACACTTTTGTTCATTCTTTTTTTAAGGACCGATGATGAAGATCTCTAGCAATATGATGAAAAATAAAGTTGTTTAAAATGCATTGGATGGATGTTAGCTCATTCCCCCTTCCTCATACTCCTTTTCTTATATATCCCCTTTCTTCTTATTCACACTATTCTTTCTTTAGTTCTCTTTCTATCCTCTTTTCAATCATTGATCGAGTTCTTCTATCACCCCATTGACAATCAGGGGGACATCCTTCATTCTACTCATTTTTCTTCTATCCCTTCAAAAAATTCTACTTGTTTATACTTGTCTACTTTCTTTGAAGTGACTTCGCTTACGCCACCCCAAAGAGGGGAAAATGTAGACACCTAAAATATGCTTACACTTAGCATTTCATCTAGTTCAACCAACTAACAACACTTCATTAAATCCCCATACTTCCCTCCATTTTTGAATGCCCATTCACAACACTCTTTATGTCGTTTTCCTCCTATAATCAGCTTATTTGGCTAATATCTCTCTTATTAGCTAAACATTCCTCCTTTCAACCTTTCAGAACCTCCCTAGTTCTCTCTAGACCACTTCTATTAGCTTTGTAGGCTATCTATCAGTCATAATTGGTTATCTAGACCCCTCCTAAATCTCAAGGAGTCTCTAATCACTTGCTAATCAAGTTTAAATATCCTAATCATAGCTTAACTAAGCCTAAAGCATGGTTATCCTAATCTAATCTAAAACTACTTTTTGGGCTTTAGTTCCACATGCACCCAAATTCTAAATTCTCCCAAGTGGAAAACTATAAATACAAGGCTAAGCCTACCCATTCAACCTACAACTTTACACACAAAAACACCTTGTTTACATAACAAAATCTCTCTCACATTTGGAGAGATTGGAATTAGATCTCATTTGCATTAGCCAAGCTAGTAGGCATTTGATCTTGGCTATCCTCCATTGTTGAAGCTCCTCCATCTTCCATCCATCCATTCCAAATATAGTTAGTAAGGGAAGATCTAAAGCTTATACATGTCACCAACTTAGAGAGATCTCTTCACCATTTTTTAGTAAACAACACACAATTTGATTGCTTAGAATATAACTAGGTTCACTTTCATTAAGCTTTCATAAAGTAGAGAGTAGTATACATGTTAGTTTTTGATGTTTTTGTCAAAGTTATAATGCTTGCATGTTAGTTTTCTCTTTTTTAGCTCTAATGTCATGGTACATGGATGAGTTAGTGAATATTTGAGATTCTTTAGTCTCATTTCATAGGTTTTGCCACTTTCCATTGTACACAAGCCTTATAAATATTGAGATATGGTATGGGAAATTTAAGAAATGAACTAAGTTTTAGTGAAGTGGGAGGAGATTTAGGATATGGTTTGGAGTTCAAAAATATTCTTCTCTTAGTTGAATTCAAAGGAACTTAATGAAATCCAAGGGATTTCCTTTTTAGATTGTTTGGTTGTAACATTTGGCATGAAATGTTCATTGGTGTTCTACCAAGATGTGCTTTGAATATATGGATCAACCACACGTTGGATGAATGTGTTAGAAACACTAATATTTACCAAGAGTAGCATCAAATATTTGAAAAATTATTTATTCTATATTCCACCAGGAGTGCCAAAAACTATTGTCACCTTAAAATATGCCCTTGGGAGAGTGGTGTGAAAAATCTTCTTTCAATTGAAAAAATGGAAACACTCCTAGGTTGTGGTGACCTGTATATTGGAGTGAGTCTCCAGAGAGGGCTAGTTCCCATAGTGTAATACCTAAACTAATGATTAAGAAAATATAAAATTTATAGATGCCTAAATCTAATTGCATTGTAGCAGTAAATGAATAAGAAATGAAGAACATAATTTGACCCAAAAAAATAAGCAATTAAGATTAAAACCCTGAGTGAAAATGAGGATATAAAATGACTTAGTTGATTTATAAATAATCATAAACTATGCCGAAGTGATGAACTAATGATAAGATAAGTAAAATTATCATACCAAGCCTTATAAAATTACAGGAGTGTCAGGAATGCTAGGACCAGGGTGCCTATGGAGCGTCAAGGGCACTTGTGATGCTAGAGACCTTTCCTAGGTGCTTGTATCTTCTCAAAAGTTACGGAAACACATTTTATAAGGTTGCAATATGTTTTTTTTCCTTCTCTTCTTGTCATTATTATGTTGTACCAAGCACACAAATGTCACTTGTAACCTATAATGAAGAAATGACCTACAAAACCGTCAAAATCTCATTAATTCCCAAAAATAAAATAATCCAAATGAGGGTCCGACTGTTCTCATTTGTTAAATGATTGAACTTATGACTGAGTGATGCCCTACATCTTAGGCCCAATATAGTTCTATGTGTGTGTGTGCGCGCATAATTGTTCCCTAGGTGCCTCTTGTGCATGTCGCACTTGATAGGGAAAAAGTAGCTAGATGTAAGAAATATAAATAAATGTTTGAATGAAATAATGAAATTCCCCTCTTATGCATGTATGTAGAAGTATCACTCCCTTTCCCCTTGTGTGTGGATGCTATATGGATGCTTGAGTGTTCTTGTAATGGAATTTGAATGCAACCTTAAGTGGTGATAGCTAATGTTTAGTTCTTGGTCCTTTATTATGATCACATATAAATCCCAAAAATAAAATAATCCAAATGAGGGTTAGACTGTTCTCATCTATTAAATGATTGATCTTATGACTGATTGATGCACTACATCTCAGGCCCAATATAGTTCTATGTGTGTGTGTGCGTGCGCATGATTGTTCCCTAGGTGCCTCTTGTGCATGTCGCACTTGATAGGGAGAAAGTAGCTAGAATGATTGATCTTATGACTGATTGATGCACTACATCTCAGGCCCAATATAGTTCTATGTGTGTGTGTGCGTGCGCATGATTGTTCCCTAGGTGCCTCTTGTGCATGTCGCACTTGATAGGGAGAAAGTAGCTAGATGTAAGAAATATAAATAAATGTTTGAATGAAATAATGAAATTCCCCTCCTATGCATGTATGTAGAAGTATCACTCCCTTTCCCCTTGTGTGTGGATGCTAGATGGATGCTTGAGTGCTCTTGTAATGGAATTTGAATGCAACCTTAAGTGGTGATAGCTAATGTTTAGTTCTTGGTCCTTTATTATGATCACATAACTTTATATTTATATGATTCCTTTATTTGAATTTTGTAATAAACCCCGAAAAGACTGACTACCGAAAATATAAGATGCCAAATGGATACAAAGGACCCAAAAGATGTGAAAAAAGTACAAAGTGATTAGGGGTTCCCAGAGGGGATTGGGGTATCTGGTGCTGGTGTCCAGGATGGGAAATGCCATAAAAAAACTGTTGTCAAAATTTCACCCCCCCAGGGTAAATTTTGATAACATGCATCAGAGTATTCAAGTCCCAGGTAGATTGATTGATTCGGGGCCAAAAATCATGTTGCTAGAGTCCCCTCAAATATTTTCTAAGTCACCTGTCTGAGAGGAAAAGGGCAAGCTCTGAGAAAATGCGAAAAAAGGTTGCAAAAGGCAAGTAGGTTGATCCAGAAAAAAATCATAAAAATGACTAAGTCCTAGCCCTAGGGGCAGTCGGGACATTTGGGACAAAAAGGCCTGAACCGTCCGGCTCGGCCGAAGTAAGCACAAACATCCCGCAAAGCAACAGGGACATCTGGGACAAAAGTACGCGGTGGACGTGAAATGCCGGTTCGACCGAGAGGAAAAAATTGGCTAACTGCTGAGAGACGCCTGTGGGACAATCGGGCCAAAAAGGCGTGAACCGGCCAGACCGGCCGAAAAGAGTCAAGTCAGTCCGAAGCAAAGTGGGACAAGCGGGCCAAAAATGCCCGAACTACCCGAACCGGCCGAAATGAGTCCAGAGGGTCCAAAATCAAATGGGACGTCTGGGACAAATGGACGCGAAATGCCCGAACCGGCCAAAATGAGCACAAAGGGCCCAAAATCAAATGGGACATCCAGGACAAATGGAGGCGAAGTACGTGAAGGAGCCGAATCAGCCGAGGACCAATCAGAAGCTGCCACGTGTCCTCACAAGAGAAAAGTCAAAAAGTCAATGGGCGAGTTTTCGAGCACCGATCCGAACCAATGGGATAGTGCCACGTGTCCCAGCTAGGGCCCACAAGGAAAATTCAAAAGACAGCCCACCGAAAGGTAGAGGAGAGAGAATCACGCGACCAATCAGAACATGTCACGTGTCATCCAAGTGGCAGAGTGCGGGAAAAATTCCAAAATCCGTTTTGGTCTGCTCTGTGCCCTAAATCTTCAGATCGCCATATCTTTTGATCCAGAGCTCGGATTTCCACGTTCTTTATATCAACGGAAAGCTGTTGAGATGCTCTACATGATTCTGGGATCAATCTGGAGTTTTGGTGTAGTCTAAAGAGAGAAAATCGAGAAACAACTCTGACGTGTGGTAATGGCCAGAAGCGACCTATCAATAACCCGTTTTTATGCTAATGGGTCGCATTCTTCTTCTGCACGGCCAGAAGTGACATTTTAGTGGCCAAATTAATACAAATGGGTCGCATTCTCCTACAAAATCACTCAAAGTGATAGGGTATGGGTTGGTAAGATTCATCTTATGCCGTTTTAATGCATTGGCATTCAATGAGGAATGGGCTTGCATGTTTTCCCATGTTTTCTGTCCCCTGGGCTCGACCCATGCAATGTAAAAGCCAGATTTGGCTCATTTTGAAAAAAGGTTGTTCATTCTTTCTGCTCTACCCTCCCTTCTTTTCTTCTCTAGGGTTGAAAATGGAGTTCGAACCTCCTCCCTGCTTTGTAATGGCGTTTTTTGCCTTTTACTAATGGAATGATGTTCTGTGCAAACTTCTGGAGCAACAAAACGTGTTTTGTGATGCATCTGTCCATCCTTCCTCATTTTTGCTTGTTCTCTTCTTGCCTCTCTTCATTGCAGGTATTTGTGTATGTTTGAATGTTCATTGTAGGTCTGGAGCTGTGTTCATGGAGTTTTGGGACATTTTCTGTGTGAAATCTATCCTTGGGCCTGTGATGCATCTGTCTATCCTTCCCATTGCTCACCTCTCTTTGTCCCATGGCAGTTTTGATAGATGTTCAACATCCTCCTTCTCTGGTGTATCACCGTTTTAGTGTAGGATTTTGTTCTTTTCCTTTCTCTCTCTCTCTCTGTCTCCTTGGCATTGTTAGATTAGGATTAGATTAGCTTGCCTGCACTGGAATAGCTTGTGGCAGGTAGTTTAGGAGCAGGAACCAGCCTTCTCTGGAGATTCCTCTCTCAGTTTCACAAGTCTCATGCTTGGAGAGAGGTTTCCATGTTGTGCAATCATACTGGATGCCTGAACATCAACCTAGAAGCCTGATGTGCGTCCAGGGGTGCTGTGATTTTGCACTAACAGTTTTGGCATGCCGGGTGGGACCTTAGAGGTCTTTCACTTCATCTTTTGCATGTTGATGTGTTCCTGTGAATATTTCAGCCTTTGGAGGCACTTGCAAACACATCTGGTGACTCCATCTGGTCAACAACCCACCTCTGAAGTTGTAGACCTTCCTTTCCATTCATTTTCATTCATTTTCCATTCATCCTTCTTTCCATCTCTTCCATTCTTCCTCATTCTATGAAGTTGTGCAATCATGACTTCATTTCCATCATGGATTTCATATCAACAACAGCAGTATATTCCACCTCCAACAGGTTTTACAAATCCTCCAGATCAGCATGCATATTCATATGAACAGCTAGTGCCAAAGTCAGTTTGGCTATGGAGCTTTCCAAGAGCAAGAGTATGCATATAATGAAGACAATCAGATGCAAGATGCTGGTCTGTTGGAGAAAATCCAAAAGATGGAGGTAAACATAGTGCAGTCCAGGGCTCAGGCACAGATGAAAGCTTTTGGAATTGGTTATGGAGCACCCTGTCCATGGGTGGGACCTTTTCCAAGGCATTACAGCCCTCAGGAGAAGCTTGACTTCATGATTGCAATGCTGCCTTTGCTTGCAAAGTGGATTGAAGAAATAGAGGTGTATGAGAGAAGTATTCAGCAACCTTGTCAACGGGTAAGCACACCATCTCATGCCTTTCCTTTTCCTCTTTCCCAATCTGTTTCATTTCAGCAGTGTCAAGTTTCAAACCCTCCATCTGTTGTCCCAAGTGTTGAATCCATTTCTCCACCCCCCAGTCTTCCACCTCATCTCGATTCTTCTTTCCTCTTCCCTTCCAAACAGTCATCCCCTCCACAAGAGCTAATAGAAACACCCCCTCCTCCAAAGAAACAAGAGGTTTCACCTCCTCCACCACCACAAAAAATTGCAAAAATCAGTCATGAGGGACAGCAAGAGGAAGGGGAAGCTGCTCCAAATCCAAAAGAAGAGGAGCACATTCTAGCTGTGGAGGAGAAAAGTGTAGATCCAAGGGCTTTGAGCACAAAGCAGGCTAGAGGAGAACCTTCAGTTCTTCTTTCCACTTCATCTCTCTCAAGTTCTAGTACTGAAAAGGAGTTTGATCTCTCAAACTCAATATTGGAGAGTGAAGGAAACCATGGTGGTCAAGTTACTGATCAAGAGGACACCATGGAGGAAGTTGAACATGAGCAGCAGGACAGCAATGAGGCAGTTTACCTGTTAGATTTGGAGGACTGTTTTGATGGAGAAGAGCCGGTTGAGCTTTCACCTTTCTCTCTTTCATCATCCACATTCCAAACACAAGAGCCTGCTGCCATGAAGGAGAGCTTTCATTTGCAGCAGCCTACATCTTATAGCAGCCCTTTGGAATCAAGATTGGAAGATTCTAATCTTCCCTGTTCTTCATTGGAGGAAGAGAAAGAACAGAAGGATCCCACCATTTCTTCCACATCATCCATTCAAGAGAGTCTACAAGAAGACTCCATTCTTGGAGTTGAAAATCACAGCAATGGGCATATCAAACGGATCAGACCTTTCCCAATTAGGTACTTGGCTTCATTGGAGCCAAGGGAGAAGCCAAAACAAGTCATGCTTGCTTCTGAGCATGAGGATGAGCTACAAAGTACCAAGGATCAGCTGCCATACCTCTCCAATCCAAATGCAGAGCAACTAAAAGAGGTATTGGATTTTTCAGTTGATACCTTGATGATTTGGATAGAAGACCAGCTTCTTGTTGATTTTCCATCCATCCAAACAGCCATGATCAGTGCCAAATCAATTGCATGGCTGCCAATTTTGAAGAAAGGAAGCTATTTCTCACAACCAGTTGCAGGGTTTGTTTAGCTTGCCTTTTCTTCCAGCTAGAGTAGAGTAGGTAGGTTTGCTTTCAGCAGAAGAAGTGCTCGTGCACACTCTGCATGTTCCATTTGGAGCATGTATGATTTTCAGTTCTGTACATAGTTTTGGTGTTGCTGGTTTTGCTCTGGCACAGTTCATTTCAGTGGTCTTGGTGAAGACACTCCAGGTTCAATGGGTTTCCAAGTGGCTCAGAGGGAGATTTTCAAGGTTCAGATCAGTTTTCAGGCTTGCTTATGACTCCATGCCCAATGGATTGCTTCAGGCAACTGGTCTTTTCATCTAGCAGGCAGATGACCCCGCTGAGTCGCCAAACTGTTGTCAAAATTTCACCCCCCCAGGGTAAATTTTGATAACATGCATCAGAGTATTCAAGTCCCAGGTAGATTGATTGATTCGGGGCCAAAAATCATGTTGCTAGAGTCCCCTCAAATATTTTCTAAGTCCCTTGTCTGAGAGGAAAAGAGCAAGCTCTGAGAAAATGCGAAAAAAGGTTGCAGAAGGCAAGTAGGTTGATCCAGGAAAAAATCATAAAAATGACTAAGTCCTAGCCCTAGGGGCAGTCGGGACATTTGGGACAAAAAGGCCCGAACCGGCCGGCTCGGTCGAAGTAAGCACAAACAGCCCGCAAAGCAACAGGGACATCTGGGACAAAAGTACATGGTGGACGCAAAATGCCGGTTCGACTGAGAGGAAAAAATTGGCTAACTTCTGAGAGACGCCTGTGGGACAATCGGGCCAAAAAGGCGTGAACCAGCTGGACCGGCCGAAAAGAGTCAACTCAGTCTGAAGCAAAGTGGGACAAGCGGGCCAAAAATGCCCGAACTGCCCGAACCGGCCGAAATGAGTCCAGAGGGTCCAAAATCAAATGGGACGTCTGGGACAAATGGACGCGAAATGCCCGAACCGGCCGAAATGAGCACAAAGGGCCCAAAATCAAATGGGACATCTGGGACAAATGGAGGCGAAGTATGCGAAGGAGCTGAATCAGCCCAAGACCAATCAGAAGCTGCCACGTGTCCTCACAAGAGAAAAGTCAAAAAGTCAATGGGCGAGTTTTCGAGCACCGATCCGAACCAATGGGATAGTACCACGTGTCCCAGCTAGGGCCCACAAGGAAAATTCAAAAGACAGCCCACCGAAAGGTAGAGGAGAGAGAATCACGCGACCAATCAGAACATGTCACGTGTCATCCAAGTGGCAGAGTGCGGGAAAAATTCCAAAATCCGTTTTGGTCTGCTCTATGCCCTAAATCTTCAGATCGCCATATCTTTTGATCCAGAGCTCGGATTTCCACGTTCTTTATATCAACGGAAAGCTGTTGAGATGCTCTACATGATTCTGGGATCAATCTTGAGTTTTGGTGTAGTCTTGTTATCCCATAAAATTGACAAGGGCAATTTTACCGATAACCATACCGAAAATTTTGTTTCGATCCCTCGTTAGGGATCCCTCGCGTTCGAAACGTTGCAAAATCCCTCCCCGGGAAATCTAGTTTTTGAACTTAGTCTTTTTGAGCCTTTTTTGACTGGGCGCATGGTTTTGCCTTGCAACATCAAGTTTTGATGCGCCCCCCTTAAAAGCCTTTGGCGCATGGTTTTCCATGTTGTCACTCCTTTCGGTGCGCCAAAGGATGTTGAGTCAGTTTTTGGTGCGCCTTAGGGCGCACGTAATCTCTATGTTACACCAAGTTTTGGTGCGCCAAAGGGCACACATAAAATCATGCCGACAACGCATTTCATGCGCCAAAAGGCACACCCTTTCTCCTGTCGTCAGATACTTCCATGCGCCAAAGGGCGCACGCTTTCCTCTGTCGACAACAGTTTTCATGCGCCATTTCAAAGAGTGGTTGGCGCATTGATGACAAGTTTTTCTATAAATATCAGTGCGCGCCCAATGTCATTTTCATTCTTTTGTCAAGCACGTGATATTTTTGGACTTGTCAGCCTCTGCTCTGTCACTTTCATCGTGTTGTGGACCCGCTCAAGGAATCTTCACTATAATTTTAAGGTAAGAGGTTCTTCCCCTTCCCTGTTTTATGTTTTCTGTTCTTTGAGCTTGTTTTTTGTCCGGTTTTGGTGTGTGCTTGCTTGCTGGCCGGTTTTCATCGAAGTATGTTTATGTTTAGGCTAGCTTCCCCCCTGTGCTGCCTGGTTTCCCGTCTCCCTTTCTTCTTTTCCTCCCCCCTTCCTCTCCCTCTTTCCGGATTTGTTGGAAAAAAGGGGGGCTGTTTTGTAATTTCTTGGTCTGCTGGATCTTTTATAAAAACCCTGTTGCACCAAGCATCCTTTGAAGGAAATAAGAATCAGTTATATTGAGTGATCAAGTGTATTTTCCATGGCGCACTGGCGCGTCATGTTGCACTTAATACAATCGCGCCCTTTGGCGCATCTACCCGCCATGCAACATACTCAAGATCCGCGCCAAATGGCGCACCTTTCCATCCTGCTGCAGTTGAAATTCATGCGCCCCTAAACGCACCCTTTTTGCCTGTTACAAGCTTAAAACCTGTGCCTCCTTTAAACCTTTGGCGCACCTATTCTCCATGCTACATAATGTTTTCATGCGCCAAAGGGCGCACTCAGCTTTCATGCAACACAAGCCTTCTGCGCGCAAGTATAAAGATTACATAGGCGCTGGCGCACCCTCCGATGCAGTAACATGATGTTGTGTAAACCCTCCATGTGCCACGCTATATTCCTTTAGCGCATCATTTGTCCACATTACATAATCTTCCCATGCACCGAAGGGCGCACCGAACCCCAATGTAACACGCATTTCCTGTGCGCCCTGCTATAAAATGTAACCTGCTTCATCCATGCGCCATGCGCCCTTGGCGCCAATATAACCTCTGCAACATTCCTTTCTTGTGCGCCTTATCTATTTAGCCTGCCAGTTGCATTTTTCCTGCGCCCTAAGCCTTTAAATATCTAACTCCTTCTGCTAGCTTTCCAATAGAAGATCAAATGACTAATTCAACCTTTTTGGATTGGGTCTCTCTTCTTCTTCGTGCAGATCAGCAACTGAGTTCGAAAGAACACATGTCTACGTCAAGCAAGAAACCCACTAAACCAAGAGGAAAGGCCAAGCTAACGGAAGAAGAAATGAAATACAAATATCAGAGGGTCAGGATGCCCGAATCACAGGCTGAGTGTAGTATGGATGTCAGAGACTCTGAATTGGGTCACATTGACATGGATGAGTTCTGGGTTAGAACTCAAAAAGTTACAAGAAGTCCATGGATGGACAAGTTAATAGGCAGTGCTCTGCATTTTGCCGGCGGAATCCCAGTCAGTACTGTAAACAACGAATTCATGATGGTGGTTTCCCAATGTTACAACAAAGACACAAGATGTGTCGAGAACAGTAAGGGCGAGGTAGTCATAAACCTCACTGCCCGTCATTTTGAGTTAATGCTTGGCATCCCTCACCACCGGAACTACGTGGTTGTTAGCCAACAGGAATGCATCAAGGCCTGGGAAGATAACGAAGGCCAGTGCATGCAGTTAATGAATGAGGTCTACCTAAAGAATAAGAAGGTAGTGACCCGGTGGCCTCAGGCTATCCACCGAAGTGATTTCTCAGAGGAACTTAGTGACACGATCACCTTCCTGAGCAGAGTCTTCGGGCTTTCAGATGCCCACTATTTCCATAAGTGGATGCTGCGGTACCTGGAGACAATGAATAAGAATTTGCCCGATCAGCGCTACTGCTGGGGGGAAATAATAAGCAGCACCATCTCTTAGCAGCTACAACAGCTTGCCACAACTGGAGTATTTCATATGAACTCCTATGTAGTCTACGCTGCAGCATCGACAAGGGATTACCCAGGGCTCAACCGAAGTGGAGTATGGCCTCAGGCCAGGATATTTGATTACTATCCAGAGCTGAGGCTGGAGAATAGCATCCCTCAATTTGCTAAAATCAATGATGCATTCTTCTATCACGTCATCTGCCTGCTGAGGCCCAACATGACTCATAGCCGGACGACCAAGAACATAGTAGCAGTCACAGAGAAATGGGGAGCCTTGTTCACCCCAATTTCCCACGTTCACCTATCTAAGGGCTGTCAACTTTTTGGGAGAGCCAACCAGGCTACCAAGGTATGCTGGACCAAAGTTGATTCTACTGGAGTTATCAAGGCAGCTGGTCACATACCATGAAAAGTGCCTCAAAAGAAAGAAGGGCGGAACTCCTTTCCCCCTCACGGTGGGCCGGTACACATGCTCCTCCTATCACAAAGCGAAGGAAATGTTCGCAGAGCTGGAGTTGCTGAATTTGAAACATGACTTCCCAGCCAGGCCTACCTTCGATCCTAGGGGCTGTCTACCAAGGGCTAAGCTGGATCCGATCCATGTCCCTCAAATTGAGGATATTTACATTGACGTTCTCCATGAGGTGCAAGTCAGAAGAAAGGATCACTCGCGCTTGGCATTAACGGAAATCATCCAATACGGAGTGGCCATTGTCCCCAAAGGCTTCCAAACTACGGAAGACGAAACTGACAAGGTGTACAATGACACGGAAGGGGATGATTGACCTTTCCTGGACATCGACAGAAGAAAAGCTCCTCAAACAATTGGTGCCGCATGAACGGACTAATCTACCTCGGGGTAGATTTCACAACTTCCCCTTTGGGCAACGCACCTCCAAGGTCGAAGAAGTAGCTGAAAGGCAAAGGTGCAGAAGGTGAACCCTAGCACCATTCATGAGGAAGCCCCTCAAAAGTCCTCTTCCTTCAGAGCCTGAACAAGTCATAACTCTTGATGAGGGATTGACAGAGGATAGTCCTATACGCCCATCCACCCAGGATGTCGGCGTCGCTACAACTTCAGAGGTCCCTTCTATCCCTTCTTCTTCTCTTCCTTCCCCTCCTCGAGTGACTCAAGCGACCATTCCCTTTGGTCGCTGTCCTCTGCCCCTTCTTCTACTCTTTCCCCCACATCTTCGTCTATCTTTTCCTCCCTCGCTGATTTGTCTTCCTCTATTTCTTCCCTCATCTCCGAGCTCCCTTCCCTTCTGATGTCTTCTACAGTTGCAGTTCCCCCCCCCTCCCGTGGGCACTTCTTCGGCTATTCTTTCAATGCCACCGCCACATGTCTCCACGTTTTTCCCCTTTTCTACCGTTGCTACCTCCCCCTCTGTCTCTGGTCCTTCTATAGGACCAGCTTGGATCTCTCAGCAGCTGAGCCAACAAAAGAGGAAAGTTCCCATCGCTCCGATGGACTTTTCTGTCATTCCGGCTAAAGGAGCAAAGAAGCACAAGCCGGTTACACGCTTCTCGAAAAGCGCTGCAGGTGAGAGAGTCATGGAGATAGCGTACCCGATCCTCTCAAAGAAAAAGAAGATCTGTCTCCGACAGATTTCACCGTGACTCAGGTCACAATGGGGACATCCTCTGAAAGTCTCCAGGGGGAAGCTCTTTCCGCAGTGGATGCACTCTGCAAAAAGCTTCAAGAAACGAAAGAGGAGAAAAGGCTACTGAAGGAGCAGAATAAATATCTGCTTCAGGCCTTACAGAAGATGGGAAGTGCACCTCCCACAACTGCCGCCGAGACTCCTGAGCTGCTCAGTCAGGAGAAGATCAATGAGTATTCTAAGATCGGCGAGCAAGGTATGGCTGTTTCTGCTTGGAGGAGCCAGATCATCAAAGATAGTGAAAAAGTAATCGCCGAGTATATCAGTTTATACCTGAACATCGAGAAGGCGAACAAGGAACTCCAAGCATTAGCAGGTCCAGTATCAGAAGAGTTGGAGCATGCTAGACTCCAGCACGAGGCCTTCCAACAAATGTTCGACTGTTCAGTCGAAGATCTGGTCAAGTTCGGAGTCTTCGGCCACCCAAGGGCCCTCAACAAAACTATGTCCACTCTGGACTATCGGATAGATCAGCTAGAATTCGTTCTGGAAAAGATAGACAAGGTAAAGGAAGAGGCCCTGGATGCAATGCATCAAATGGAGAAAATTGTTCTATCTATGACTCCAGGGTTGCTCACTCCTTCCCTTACCTTGAAATCAGCTGATGACACTATCCAGATTTTCAAGGAGATTGTCTCTCAAGGAACAGGGCCAGAGGTCACGTTCGACATCGAATCTATCAACAACCTACTGGCCTGTAGGGACTTCATCGGTTTCCTAATCGAGGCGGGGTAAAGACTATTCCAAGATCCCAGAAAAGCTCATAGATGAGCGGGAAACTTGCGAAGCAATCAGTGAACGGCACAAGGATCCATCACAGGATCAGTTTGGGCCGATGATCAGCAAGTTCTTGGAATACCGCGCTCAGTTCCACATCTCATCTCCTGAGCAGCATCAGAAACAGGCGACCCCTTTTCGGCCGCAGGATGATGATGATGAATAGTTTCTCCTTCTTCTTCTCCTTCTTCCTCTCTCTATTCTCCGACTTTCTTTTCGTAATATCTGAAGTAAGTTGATACAAACGATGACATCATCCATGTTGCATCATGGGATGATGTCATCTATCAAAGTTGTCAAAGTCAACATGACTTTTAGATATTTTGTAAATATCTTGTAAATAAGTGGTTAGCTCCATTTTGTCTTCTCTCTCCCTCATATTCTATAAATACTAGAATACTTGTAGTATTCAAGGGGGGTGAACATTTTTTAGATAGAAATAGAAGTGAGGAGAGAAAGACTTTGAGCTTTCTTGTAACAGAAAAGAACAGTAATACAATTATTCAGACTTTGTGCTAAATAGCTGTGTTATACATTAGATCTTTCTTACGTTAGATCTGTATGTGTTTAATCTGTTGGATTCATATCTACTTTTCCGTCATTTGTTTATCAGTATTGCTTTGTTTATTTATGCAAGTAGGTTTGGCTCTGTTTACTACCAAACTAAAAACATAAATCTTCTGACCTTTCTGCTTTGGAATTCATTTCTTTTCTCCCTTCGGATCTGTTCTTTCTCTTCTCCCTCTTTCATTCCTTTCTTTTCGCAGCCTGGAACACTCTACTGGGATGAGATCCCAACCCCCGAAGGCAGAATCTGTGAGACTTGCATAGATTCCTGCTAGTAGAAATAGCAATAAACCAGTTTCGCTTTGCTGTCTCAAAGAGGGGCTAAGCCCTGCACACTGTTGGCTCGTCTGTCCATAGATCTGTCCACGCGACAGATTTTCGGACCAACAGTTTTTGGCGACTCCGCTGGGGATCGAATAGATCTGTCAGATCTATGGTAGTGATATAATATAAAAGCAGAAAAATATAAGAAAATCGCTGCCAGTTTGCAAATCTGAACTTTTTGTTGAAAATCCAAAAATTTGCAAAAGTGCTCAAATCGAAAAGTTTCCTTCTGAGAGTCATAGATCGGGCCTAGTTACAGATCTTTAGTTCGCTGAGTTTTTATCAAAATCATTATTTTTCCGTAGATCTGGATTTTTGACTATTTTCCAAAAAGTTTAAAACCCTTTGAAAAAGTAAAGATCAGATCTGAAAATCAGCCTACTATTCTTCCCTGCCATCTTATCCTCGCTGCTATTTGTCATTAACCGCAATCGGTTTCTCGAGGAGGATAATTTTTAAATATTCAGAAAAGTATTTGCTGCTGGTTTTTGTCAAAAAAACCAGAAAATCAGCAAGTACACCCAAAAACAAGGTTTAAATCTGCGCCGTAATATTGCAGATCTGGAAGGTACACTGGCGAGTGAACCTTTTACGCGCAGCAAGAGAGCCCGTGGAGAAGCTGATCCTACTTTCGATCTGCTTCAAAGGCACAATTTCAGCGTAACACCGGCACGTTTTTCAGCGCTAAGCTCGGCTAGCCGGTCATCCAGGAGTGTCTCACCTTCACGAAGAAAAAGTCTTTTACAAGGAACATCCACGTCCCTCTGTAGTGCCTTGCTACTCAGCGGAACTACACTTCCAGCTCGTGTTCTCTTTCCGGCTTTTCAGATGGCTGGTACCATGGGGAAACGCTATGGGTCCGTCTGGCTTTACCACATCCAGTTCACGCGCTCCCTCACGGAAACAGAAAGAATTTTCCCAAATTCGACGGGAGCGGAAATCAAAGCATGGATTCCCACATATCTGCTTTCATTATGTCATGTAGTATTTTGGACGTGACTCATGAAGATGTGTCAGTTCACCTTTTTCTGGAAACCCTACAAGGGCCTGCAGCTGAATGGTTTCAGCATTTGCCGGCCGGATCTATCACTAGTTGGGCTACTTTGCGGGACGCTTTCGAAGACAGATACAAGCCTTCAGAGGATGCATTTGCGTTGCTATCACGGATTACCCACCTGAAGAAGGAAGCCAATGAGACCATGCGCGATTTTGTCACCCGGTTCAATGCATTAATCAACCGTGTCCCTACTGCCATGCTCCCAACGCCGGAGAATCAAAAGTGTTTCTTCGTGAACGCCATGAGCTCAAAGGTCAGTTTCTTGCTCCTTCAGGAGCGAGTAGCTACTCTGCCTCTCGCTCAGGCTGCTGCCATCCGGATAGAAGACAATTTGATAATATCTAGCGAGTTGAAAAAGGAATCATCAAAGTCCTAAGTCTTTGGACCCCTTCGCCTGCCACTTCGTCTGATCCAGCATTCCAAAAGATGGCGAATGACCTGCTTGCATTAAAAAAGCAGCTGGCCCAAGCCTCTCCCAGTTCCTCATATCAGGATATCCCGCGAAGGAATTTTGTTCCTAACAATGCTTCACAAAGGCCGCGCTTGCCTACAGCTGCTCCACGGTTGGCGCTTGAGGCCCCTCCGGTCAATGCTCTGGCCGAGATTGAAGAAGAAGAGCAGTACTATGAAGAACCTTCGTCTCAGGGCGAAGATGATCAAGATGTCGGTGAACCGACTGGCGACTCTACTATTGGATACATGGAATTTGATGAGGATGAATCTGATGAAGAAGAGAGTACTCAGGGCTATGCAAGCGGACAATCCTACGCTGTTTTTTACCCGTTCGCAAGGAAAAGAAGCAGAAGTTGCTGCCCATGCGCAGAAAGAGAAGGTCGTGTCAAACGCACCTCCAACCATTGTTAAAAGAGGTAATCCTCTTCCTACTCAACTCCCTGTTAAATCTTTTACAAAGAAGTCTTTTCCGCCTATCTCTCCTCCAAATCAGCCCTCTCATGTTCCTATCAAGATCAGTAACTCTGTTCACGCAATCGCGAAGTGAAGGACTCATTCCTTTACCAACGCAACCCTTGGCCGCATTCGATATAATAGATCATGCAAAAAAGACCAAGATCCAAATGTCTGAAGCTGAGTATCTTCAGTCAAACCCCGAACAACTTGTAAGATTGACTAAGTATATCCAAAGTCAAGCTGTTATATCTAATCAGGCTTCCCCAAAAGGAATCCTTTCCACTCCTCCTGAATCCCACATAAATGTTGCTTCAACATTCGCATCAGGCAAGATAGAACCTTTCTATCTCTCTCTCCTAATCAACGGCCACAAGTTGAGTAACTGTATAATTGATTCCGGAGCTTCCGATAACGTCATGCCGGCGAAAGTCACCCATGCTTTGGGCCTCACTCTTACCAAACCTTTCGGCAGATGTTACTCATTGGAGACCAAGCAAGTACCATTGATTGGCCAAATCAAAGACGCGCAATTCGCGTTTGCAGCCTTCCCGGATAAAAGAGTAAAAATGACCGTCCTTGTCGCTGACATTCCGGCAGCCTATGGAATTCTGCTAGGAAGGAGCTTTTGCAGCGAAGTTGGTGGAGAAATTCACATGGACTGGTCTAAAGCTAGAATTCCAGTCAAAGGCGTAATGCAAACTTTGGAACCAGAATCCCAAAAGAAGTACTTGGTCACTAGCTCCGAAGATCCCAAAGCCCAAATCCTTTTTGAGTCATCAGGGATGGGGAACTACTTTTTGTCTACCAAGGCGGATACAAAGGACGTTTTTGTTCAAGAAAAGGATCTCAATAAGATCTGGACCTTGCAATTTGATGGCAGTTGCGCAACTAGTGGATGTGGCGCTGGGGTTGTGCTGATATCTCCTGAGGAAGAAGTTATTCCTCTCTCTTTCAAATTGCAGTTTTTCAACACTAACAATACTGCTGAGTATGAGTCTCTGTTACTCGGTATGCAAGCTGCAAAGGAAAGAGGAATTAAAAATCTAAAAGTTCAAGGTGATGCCGAGCTGGTTGTAAATCAGGTCAAAAGGATTTACCAAGTAAAAAATGAAAGGCTCAGACACTACCGTAATACAGTATGGGACAGCATTGAGGAATTTGATGCCTTTTCGATAGGGGCAATTCCAAGAGCTCAAAATGATATGGCCGATTCATTGGCCGTTTCAGCATCTCTCATGCTTCCGCACCCGGGTTTGAAAACGAACAAATACACCATCGAAGTGGTTTTCCGCCCGAGCGTGCCAGACAACTCTCAGCATTGGCAGGTATTCAACGATGATAATCACCTCATTGCCTTTCTAGAAAAATCAGAAAATTTTGATGAGTTGTACTTTGAAGGATCCACCTCAACATGCCGCGAATCAATCAACAGTCAAAACCATGAATCAGAGGAGAAAGACGGCATATGTCAGCTCAAAGGAAATAAAATTCCGAAGGGCCTGGTTTCTCTGGAACGCCTGTTTGACAGGCATGACCATTTTGTTAAAAAGAAGAAGCGGGACGATCCTTGCTCATCCCCAGAGACAGAACCAGTCAATATAGGTTCTGAGGCACATCCGCAATTTGTGAACATCGGGAAATGTTGCACGCCAGAGGAAAAGCGGAAATTCGTCAAGTTGCTGAAGAGATATATGGATGTATTGGCATGGTCCTATGCCGATTTAAAGTCCTTCAAGCCAAAGGACATTCAGCATGACATACCGCTAAGAGACGATGTCAAAGCCTTCCGTCAGAAGCAGAGGCACTATAATCCCAAGATTTCGGGCACCATTCAGGCCGAAATTCATAAGATGCTGGATGCAAGAATCATCTTCCCTATTCATCACAGCACTTGGGTGGCAAACATTGTGCCAGTGCGCAAGAAAAACGGTGAGATACGCATATGCGTAGACTTCCGAAACTTGAACCAAGCTTCGCTGAAAGACAACTACCCTCTTCCAATAATGGATCAAGTTTTGCAAGCAGTAACTGGATCAGAAATGCTATCTATGCTTGATGGTTTTTCAGGCTACAACCAGATTGAAGTCTCGCCTGAAGATCAATTCAAAACAGCATTCACTACTCCTTGGGGTACATTTGCCTATAGCAGGATGCCTTTCGGCCTAACTAACGCTGGTGCCACTTTTCAGCGGGCCATGGATTTCGCATTTAAAGGCATGATGGGAAAATTCATTGTAGTTTATCTAGATGACTTGACCGTGTTCTCTAAACAACGAAGTGATCATTGTGATCATTTGGAGCAAGTATTGGCCAGGTGCCGAGAACATGGAATTTCCCTAAATCCCAAAAAGTCTGTTTTTGGGGTTACGGAAGGGAAATTGCTAGGCCATGTGGTTAGCAAAGAAGGAACCAAGATCGATGCCGAAAGAGTTAAGGCTATCCAAAGCCTTACTCTGCCTACAAGCAAGAATGGTGTTCATTCTTTCTTCGGGAAGGTGAACTTTCTTAGGCGTTTTGTTCCTGATTTTGCTGAGAAGACCCGCCACATACTAAACATGATGAAAGGGTCACCCACTTTCAGATGGAGTGAAGAAGGGAAAAGATCATTTGAGGAAATAAAAACTTCTGTTGCTCATGCACCGGTCCTGGTATGTCCGGATTTCTCCAAAGACTTCATTATGTATAGCTATGCATCGGAACATACTGTGTCTGCAATCCTAATGCAAAAGAACTCAGAAGATATTGAATCTCCAATCGCATTCATGAGTTCTCCTCTCAAGCCTCACGAACTGAAAATGACTCAGCTAGAAAAGCATGCCTTTGCCGTTGTCAAAGCAGTGAAGAATTTCAGGTATTACATTCTGAACTCTCATACGGTGGTGCTAGTTCCGGACAGGCAGTAAAATCAATTCTAACTCAGCAAGAGTTAGGAAGTTTGAGAGGGAATTGGATCGCAAAAGTCCAGGAATATGACCTGGATATTAAGCCCACCAAGCTGGTGAGGGGCAAGGGCCTGTGTCAGCTAATGGCTGAAAATGAAAATTCAGAAAATCCAAAAGGAAAAGAGGACTGTACCAAAGAAGAGCAAAGCCCTCTAAAGGAGCCTGATTCTCTGCCTCTGGTTTTATTTGTTGCAACCAGTGATGAGTGGTACTCCGATATCGCTTTCTTCCTTACCTACGGCGAATGCCCAATGCACCAAACTGCAAAGGAGAAGCGCAATATAAAGCTCAGGGCAGCTAAGTATGTCATCTGGGATGACAGTTTATATAAGCGCGGGATAGACGGTGTCTTTCTGCGATGTGTTGACAAACCCCAGCAAGTAAGATTGTTGGAAAGTTTTCACAATTCAGCCTGTCGGGGTCATTTTTCTTCTTCCGTGACAGCACACAAAATCATTCGAGCCAGGTACTATTGGCCAACGCTCTTTCAAGATGCAGCTACCTGGGTGGCAAAGTGTGAACCCTGTCAGCAATTCGTCGGCAAGCCCAAATTGGCTGCCCTTCCCCTTAGGCCGGTCATTATCAATGAACCATTCAGGCAATGGGGAATTGATTTTATTGGAGCACTCAATCCTCAATCGAGTGCCGGGCAGGGCTCTGTCCTCACAGCAACGGATTACTTCACTAAGTGGGTGGAAGCCATACCTGTCAAGCACGCCACTTCTGAGGTGGTTTGCAGTTTTATCAAAGAGAATATCATTATCAGGTTCGGTGTTCCAAACAAGATCGTTGCTGATAATGCTTCTAACTTCTCCTCGCAGGAAGTTATTAGTTTTTGCTATGAATACAGAATAACTTTAGCACATGCCTCGGATTATTACCCTCAAGGAAATGGTCAGGCAGAATCCAGTAATAAGAACTTGGTGACCATCATACGGAAATTAGTAGATGAAAATCAGCGCATGTGGCACAAGTCTTTGTACGATGCTTTGTGGGCGGACCACATTACCCCCAAGAGATCTCTCGGCATGTCACCTTTTCAAGTGTTTTATGGCACTGAAGCCGAACTTCCCATTTCTGCGGAACTTCCTGCTCTACGCTTGGCACGAGCAATCGAAGATGAAACTTTTCAGAATTCTCTAGAAAAGAGAATTATGTATCTGGCGGAACTTGAAGAAAAGAGAGTAAGAGTGGTCGACAAGATCACTGAACATCAGAATCAAGTGAAGAGGCTTTTTGACAAGAAGGCCAAGCAGAGAGATTTTCTAGTGGGAGATCTCGTCCTTCTTTGGGACAAGTGAAGAGAACCGAAGGGCATGCATGGAAAATTTGATTCCCTATGGAGAGGGCCCTTCAAAATCAAGCGACTCAATGGAGAGAATAGTTTCTATCTCTCATAACTGGATGGAGCTAAGCTCCCGCTTCCCTATAGTGGGCAACATCTCAAGATCTTCAGGAAGTAGAGCTTGCTCTCTTCTTTGTACAGTTTATTTTAGTTGTGTGTTTGCTTTTTTCGTGTGTTTGCTTTCAGTTTGTTGTGTGTTTCCTTTGTTCTCCCTACGGTCCCCCTTGTTTTTGACTCCATACCCAATGGATAGGAACATGTGATCTGGGATTCTCTACCCCCGAGTTTGCTCAGGGAGAGTCCCCAAAAAGAGCCAGCTGTTATCCCGTAAAATTGACAAGGGCAATTTTACCGATAACCATACCGAAAATTTTGTTTCGATCCCTCGTTAGGGATCCCTCGCATTCGAAATGTTGCAAAATCCCTCCCCGGGAAATCTAGTTTTTGAACTTAGTCTTTTTGAGCCTTTTTTGGCTGGGCGCATGGTTTTGCCTTGCAACATCAAGTTTTGATGCGCCCCCTTAAAAGCCTTTGGCGCATGGTTTTCCATGTTGTCACTCCTTTCGGTGCGCCAAAGGATGTTGAGTCAGTTTTTGGTGTGCCTTAGGGCGCACGTAATCTCTATGTTACACCAAGTTTTGGTGCGCCAAAGGGCGCACATAAAATCATGCCGACAATGCATTTCATGTGCCAAAAGGCGCACCCTTTCTCCTGTTGTCAGATACTTCCATGCGCCAAAGGGCGCAAGCTTTCCTCTGTCGACAGTAGTTTTCATGCGCCATTTCAAAGAGTGGTTGGCGCATTGATGACAAGTTTTTCTATAAATATCAGTGCGCGCCCAATGTCATTTTCATTCTTTTGTCAAGCACGTGATATTTCTGGACTTGTCAGCCCCTGCTCTGTCACTTTCATCATGTTGTGGACCCGCTCAAGGAATCTTCGCTATAATTTTAAGGTAAGAGGTTCTTCCCCTTCCCTGTTTTATGTTTTCTGTTCTTTGAGCTTGTTTTGTGTCCGGTTTTGGTGTGTGCTTGCTTGCTGGCCGGTTTTCATCGAAGTATGTTTATGTTTAGGCTAGCTTCCCCCCTGTGCTGCCTGGTTTCCCGTCTCCCTTTCTTCTTTTCCTCCCCCCTTCCTCTCCCTCTTTCCGGATTTGTTGGAAAAAAGGGGGGCTATTTTGTAATTTCTTGGTCTGCTGGATCTTTTATAAAAACCCTGTTGCACCAAGCATCCTTTGAAGGAAATAAGAATCAGTTATATTGAGTGATCAAGTGTATTTCCCATGGCGCACTGGCTCGTCATGTTGCACTTAATGCAATCACGCCCTTTGGCGCATCTACCCACCATGCAACATACTCAAGATCCGCGCCAAATGGCGCACCTTTCCATCCTGCTGCAGTTGAAATTCATGCGCCCCTAAGCGCACCCTTTTTGCCTATTACAAGCTTAAAACCTGCGCCTCCTTTAAACCTTTGGTGCACCTATTCTCCATGCTACATAATGTTTTCATGCGCCAAAGGGCGCACTCAGCTTTCATGCAACACAAGCCTTCTGCGCGCAAGTATAAAGATTACATAGGCATTGGCGCACCCTCCGATGTAGTAACATGATGTTGTGTAAACCCTCCATGCGCCGCGCTATATTCCTTTGGCGCATCATTTGTCCACGTTACATAATCTTCCCATGCGCCGAAGGGCGCACCGAACCCCAATGTAACACGCATTTCCTGTGCGCCCTGCTATAAAATGTAACCTGCTTCATCCATGCGCCATGCGCCCTTGGCGCCAATATAACCTCTGCAACATTCCTTTCTTGTGTGCCTTATCTATTTGGCCTGCCAGTTGCATTTTTCCTGTGCCCTAAGCCTTTAAATATCTAACTCCTTCTGCTAGCTTTCCAATAGAAGATAAAATGACTAATTCAACCTTTTTGGATTGGGTCTCTCTTCTTCTTCGTGCAGATCAGCAACTGAGTTCGAAAGAACACATGTCTACGTCAAGCAAGAAACCCACCAAACCAAGAGGAAAGGCCAAGCTAACAGAAGAAGAAATGAAATACAAATATCAGAGGGTCAGGATGCCCGAATCACAGGCTGAGTGCAGTATGGATGTCAGAGACTCTGAATTGGGTCACATTGACATGGATGAGTTCTGGGTTAGAACTCAAAAGGTTACAGGAAGTCCATGGATGGACAAGTTAATAGGTAGTGCTCTGCATTTCCCTGGCGGAATCCCAGTCAGCGCTGTAAACAACGAATTCATGATGGTGGTTGCCCAATGTTACAACAAAGACACAAGATGTGTCGAGAACAGTAAGGGCGAGGTAGTCATAAACCTCACTGCCCGTCATTTTGAGTTAATGCTTGGCATCCCTCACCACCGGAACTACGTGGCTGTTAGCCAACAGGAATGCATCAAGGCCTGGGAAGACAACGAAAGCCAGTGCATACAGTTAATGAATGAGGTCTACCTAAAGAATAAGAAGGTAATGACCCGGTGGCCTCAGACTATTCACCGAAGTGATTTCTCAGAGGAACTCAGTGACACGATCACCTTCCTGAGCAGAGTCTTCAGGCTTTCAGATGCCCACTATTTCCATAAGTGGATGCTGCGGTACCTAGAGACAATGAATAAGAATTTTCCCGATCAGCGCTTCTGCTGGGGGGAAATAATAAGCAGCACCATCTCTGAGCAGCTACAACAGCTTGCCACAACTGGAGTATTTCATATGAACTCCTATGTAGTCTACGCTGCAGCATCGGCAAGGGATTACCCAGGGCTCAACCGAAGTGGAGTGTGGCCTCAGGCCAGGATATTTGATTACTACCCAGAGCTGAGGTTGGAGAATAGCATCCCTCAATTTGCTAAAATCAATGATGCATTCTTCTATCACGTCATCTGCCTGCTGAGGCCCAACATGACTCATAGCCGGACGACCAAGAACATAGTAGCAGTCACAGAGAAATGGGGAGCCTTGTTCACCCAATTTCCCACGTTCACCTATCTAAGGGCTGTCAACTTTTTGGGAGAGCCAACCAGGCTACCAAGGTATGCTGGACCAAAGTTGATTCTACTGGAGTTATCAAGGCAGCTGGTCACATACCATGAAAAGTGCCTCAAAAGAAAGAAGGGCGGAACTCCTTTCCCCCTCACGGTGGGCCGGTACACATGCTCCTCCTATCACAAAGTGAAGGAAATGTTCGCAGAGCTGGAGTTGCTGAATTTGAAACATGACTTCCCAGCCAGGCCTACCTTCGATCCTAGGGGCTGTCTACCAAGGGCTAAGCTGGATCCGATCCATGTCCCTCAAATTGAGGATATTTACATTGACGTTCTCCATGAGGTGGAACTCAGAAGAAAGGATCACTGGCGCTTGGCATTAACGGAAATCATCCAATACGGAGTGGCCATTGTCCCCAAAGGCTTCCAAACTACGGAAGACGAAACTGACAAGGTGTACAATGACACGAAAGGGGATGATTGGCCTTTCCCGGACATCGACAGAAGCAAAGCTCCTCAAACAATTGAGGAGAGGGTCAAAGAGACTATTCGGAGAATAGAGCATTAGTGCCGCATGAACGGACTAATCTACCTCGGGGTAGATTTCACAACTTCCCCTTTTGGCAACGCACCTCCAAGGTCGAAGAAGCAGCTGAAAGGCAAAGGTGCAGAAGGTGAACCCAGCACCATTCAAGAGGAAGCCCCTCAAAGTCCTCTTCCTTTAGAGCCTGAACAAGTCATAACTCTTGATGAGGGATTGACAGAGGATAGTCCTATACGCCCATCCACCCAGGATGTCAGCGTCGCTACAACTTCAGAGGTCCCTTCTATCCCTTCTTCTTCTCTTCCTTCCCCTCCTCGAGTGACTCAAGCGACCATCCCTTTGGTCGCGTCCTCTGCCCCTTCTTCTACTCTTTCCCCCGCATCTTCGTCTATCTTTTCCTCCCTCACTGATTTGTCTTCCTCTATTTCTTCCCTCATCTCCGAGCTCCCTTCCCTTTCGATGTCTTCTGCAATTGCGGTTCCCCCCCCTCCCGTGGGCACTTCTTCGGCTATTCTTTCAATGCCGCCGCCGCGTGTCTCCACGTTTTTCCCCTCTTCTACCATTGCTGCCTCCCCCTCTGTCTGTGGTCCTTCTTCTATAGGACCAGCTTGGATCTCTCAGCAGCTGAGCCAACAAAAGAGGAAAGTTCCCATCGCTCCGATGGACTTTTCTGTCATTCCAGCTAAAGGAGCAAAGAAGCACAATCCGGTTACACGCTTCTCAAAAAGCGCTGCAGGTGAGAGAGTCATGGAGATAGCGTACCCCGATCCTCTCAAAGAAAAAGAAGATCTGTCTCTGACAGATTTCACCATGACTCAGGTCACAATGGGGACATCCTCCGAAAGTCTCCAGGGGGAATCTCTTTCCGCAGTGGATGCACTCTGCAAAAAGCTTCAAGAAACGAAAGAGGAGAAAAGGCTACTGAGGGAGCAGAATAAATATCTGCTTCAGGCCTTACAGAAGATGGGAAATGCACCTCCCACAACTGCCGCCGAGACTCCTGAGCTGCTCAGTCAGGAGAAGATCAATGAGTATTCTAAGATCGGCGAGCAAGGTATGGCTGTTTCTGCTTGGAGGAGCCAGATCATCAAAGATAGTGAAAAAGTAATCGCCGAGTATATCAGTTTATACCTGAACATCGAGAAGGCGAACAAGGAACTCTAAGCATTAGCAGGTCCAGTATCAGAAGAGTTGGAGCATGCTAGACTCCAGCATGAGGCCTTCTAACAAATGTTCGACTGTTCAGTCGAAGATCTGGTCAAGTTTGGAGTCTTCGGCCACCCAAGGGCCCTCAACAAAACTATGTCCACTCTGGACTATCGGATAGATCAGCTAGAATTCGTTCTGGAAAAGATAGACAAGGTAAAGGAAGAGGCCCTGGATGCAATGCATCAAATGGAGAAAATTGTTCTATCTATGACTCCAGGGTTGCTCACTCCTTCCCTTACCTTGAAATCAGCTGATGACACTATCCGGATTTTCAAGGAGATTGTCTCTCAAGGAACAGGGCCAGAGGTCACGTTCAACATCGAATCTATCAACAACCTATTGGCCTGTAGGGACTTCATCGGTTCCCTAATCGAGGCGGGTAAAGACTATTCCAAGATCCCAGAAAAGCTCATAGATGAGTGGGAAACTTGCGAAGCAATCAGTGAACAGCACAAGGATCCATCACAGGATCAGTTTGGGCCGATGATCAGCAAGTTCTTGGAATACCGCGCTCAGTTCCACATCTCATCTCCTGAGCAGCATCAGAAACAGGCAACCCCTTTTCGGCCACAGGATGATGATGATGAATAGTTTCTCCTTCTTCTTCTCCTTCTTCCTCTCTCTATTCTCTGACTTTCTTTTCGTAATATCTGAAGTAAGTTGATACAAACGATGACATCATCCATGTTGCATCATGGGATGATGTCATCTATCAAAGTTGTCAAAGTCAACATGACTTTTAGATATTTTGTAAATATCTTGTAAATAAGTGGTTAGCTCCATTTTGTCTTCTCTCTCCCTCATATTCTATAAGTACTAGAATACTTGTAGTATTCAAGGGGTGAGCATTTTTTAGATAGAAATAGAAGTGAGGAGGGAAAGACTTTGAGCTTTCTTGTAACAGAAAAGAACAGTAATACAAGTATTCAGACTTTGTGCTAAATAGTTGTGTTATACGTTAGATCTTTCTTACGTTAGATCTGTATGTGTTTAATCTGTTGGATTCATATCTACTTTTCCGTCATTTGTTTATCACTATTGCTTTGTTTATTTATGCAAGTAGGTTTGGCTCTGTTTACTACCAAACTAAAAACATAAATCTTCTGACCTTTCTGCTTTGGAATTCATTTCTTTTCTCCCTTCCGATCTGTTCTTTCTCTTCTCCCTCTTTCATTCCTTTCTTTTCGCAGCCTGGAATTCTCTACTGGGATGAGATCCCAACCCCTGAAGGCAGAATTTGTGAGACTTGCATAGATTCCTGCTAGTAGAAATAGCAATAAACCAGTTTCGCTTTGCTGTCTCAAAGAGGGGCTAAGCCCTGCACACTGTTGGCTCGTCTGTCCATAGATCTGTCCACGCGACAGATTTTTGGACCAACAAGTCTCAAGAGAGACAATCGAGAAACGGCTCTGACGTGTGGTAATGGCCAGAAGCGACCTTTCAACAACCCGTTTTTATGCTAATGGGTCGCATTCTTCTTCTGCACGGCCAGAAGTGACATTTTAGCGGCCAAATTAATACAAATGGGTCGCATTCTCCTCCAAAATTGTTCAAAGTGACAGGGTATGGGTTGGTAAGATTCATCCTATGCCGTTTTAATGCATTGGCATTCAATGAGGAATGGGCTTGCATGTTTTCCCATGTTTTCTGTCCCCTGGGCTCGACCCATGCAATGTAAAAGCCAGATTTGGCTCATTTTGAAAAAAGGTTGTTCATTCTTTCTGCTCTACCCTCCCTTCTTTTCTTCTCTAGGGTTGAAAATGGAGTTCGAACCTCCTCCCTGGTCTGTAATGGCGTTTTTTGCCTTTTACTAATGGAATGATGTTCTGTGCAAACTTCTGGAGCAACAAAACGTGTTTTGTGATGCATTTGTCCATCGTTCCTCATTTTTGCTTGTTCTCTTCTTGCCTCTCTTCATTGCAGGTATTTTTGCATGTTTGAATGTTCATTGCAGGTCTGGAGCTGTGTTCATGGAGTTTTGGGACATTTTCTGTGTGAAATCTATCCTTGGGCCTGTGATGCATCTGTCTATCCTTCCCATTGCTCACCTCTCTTTGTCCCATGGCAGTTTTGATAGATGTTCAACATCCTCCTTCTCTGGTGTATCACCGTTTTAGTGTAGGCTTTTGTTCTTTTCCTTTCTCTCTCTCTCTCTGTCTCCTTGGCATTGTTAGATTAGGATTAGATTAGCTTGCCTGCACTGGAATAGCTTGTGGCAGGTAGTTTAGGAGCAGGAACCAGCCTTCTCTGGAGATTCCTCTCTCGGTTTCACAAGTCCCACGCTTGGAGAGAGGTTTCCATGTTGTGCAATCATACTGGATGCTTGAACATCAACCTAGAAGCCTGATGTGTGTCCAGGGGTGCTGTGATTTTGCACTAACAAAAACCTGGCCTAGAAAGAGTGTAAGATAAACAATAGATTCAAAAAGTAAGAAAATATGGCCAAATAAATGGGTTAATTAGTAATTTTCTTACTTAGGAATCATATGAATAGTAGTATGCAGTTAGGACTAGATAGATACCCAAAGTGTGTGATTTAGTGTCTACACTTTCCCCCACTGTACATGTTGTTGAGTTAAATATAGATAATCTAAAGTAGATTAGAGATGCACACCTGATCACTATGTAGATCTATGGTGAAATATCATGCCGAGAGACAAGGAAAAGTGTGGAGTGATAAAAATGTGAAGTATGCAAACTAAGGAAGAGGAAGTGAAAAGTGATGATGATAATGATGACCCTAGGACAAGATCACATGTGTATATTTCATGTGTGTAACTTTTTTTTTGTGTTGATTGTTGTGGATTTGTTGATTTTTATTGTTGTGTGAATGATGTTAATGATATGATGTGACTACTGATTAGCATAAGGACAGACTTGCAAAGGAGAAGAATGATCAAGAAGTCAAATAAGAAATTATATGATGAAAATGAGTAAAACATATGTAAGGAAATATTTGAAATTACAAAAAAATGAACATGTGCTCCTGATCCGTGATGAGTGAAAAGTGTAGAAAAGATCCTATAGATGATGTAGAACAATGAGTTTTTCAGGTGATCTCACACTAGTTACACTGTGTATGAGTTTTTTGGGTGATCTCATGCCAAGACATGGAAGAAGTGTAGGTCGTAAAATCTATTGTTATCCTTCAACCTTTAAATGCTTCCCGCAATGTGATCACCACTACATATGGTGTGTAAAAATTCAAACAGTTTTGATCCAATGATAAATTATAAAATATTGTGTAGTACATGCATGTCGAATGCTAAGGACTATGTGTCATGTAAAATCCATTGTGTGAAGTGTTATAGACTATGTTGAACTGAAAAATGTTGTGTGACTGCCCCCTAGTCGCAAGTGTCTAGGAAGGGTCATAAGCACCTAAGCACTAATGTCATGGTCTAGGTGTTGGTGTCTGTGATGTGGTAAGGACCAAATTAAGGATTTAGGTTATTGTTGTGACCGATGACTGTGTTGTATTGGTACTGAAATATGTTGTGTAATGACTGTGAACTTTTGAATGGGTAGATTGATTCACCCAAATGATTCCCCCTCATTTGGGGTGCAATCGACATTGCTGAGGAGTATGCAGCCCAAAGGAGGAATAACCATTGTGCTCAAAATAAGTCCCTACATGGGGTAGGGACTGTTCTTGGTAGAAACCAAGGAACACGTAAAAAAAATGGCTAGGAGACAAGTCTTAATACATGAAATATAAACACACATGTAAAAGGCAATGTGTAAGCTAGGAACGCAAAAATTTAGTGAAAACACGCAAGAAGACAAAGTAGACCGTGAAAAATGGGTTTCAAACATGGGACATAACTCACGATGTCGCAAGAAAATTAAGTATATAGTGTCCACAAGAATAGAGACATTCATAGAAAAAGAAAGACATATGGTGAAGCTCGTAAACAATGACATGCAATAACAGACAAGAGCAAGCAATGTAACAGACAGTCATGGAAGCAAATAGACCTATAAGGAAAATTTTGTACATGAAGAATTTTTTATCATGTTAGAGAGATTGAAATTATGTCAAATTTTGTCTAATATGATAATGGTGTGCTATGAAATAATGAAACAATAATACCTGTAGTGTACGAAAGTGCATGCCCCCAATAGTTGATGTGGGACTAGTAAGAGGTAATGTGCCAAACATCTGTGTTGCATGTATAGATCTATAGAATCTACGATCACAACTAGAAATCAATTAAATGTGCATGTTCATATAGAAATATAATGACATACAATGTATATGTCTAGCATGTGTAAGAAGTGTGCATGTAAACATGAGTAAGGAAGATTAAATGTGACCAAGATATGCAATATGTTTCGGATGAAATGGAATGGAATATAGTGTGACTATCATAATAGCCACGTTCCCCACCAAGTGGATGTGTATGAGTATTCATGTGATTAGGTTCATTTATATATTCCCCCTCAATAGTTAAGAATTAACCATAGAAAAAGAGTGTGTCATCGAGAAATGGTTTGAATGTGTGTACTAGAAAGATGTGATCAATAAAGCGTAGAGCGTAGCGAGTGAGTGAGTGAACACATGAGTGTGGTGAGTTTCATTTGATATGTAGACCCTTATTATTCAAATATTGACTGTGGAACTAGAGTGTGTCATAGGATAATGACCACAGCATGTAGAAGTAGATCCAAGAAATATTTTTCGTGAATGCGTAAAGCTGCGTAGAAAGAGATGAATGCATGAAATTTGAAGGGTGTAGTGTGTACTGGTTGAGGTTCATGTGTATAGGATGCCCTCAACAATCAAGTGTGAACCATAACATGAGAGTACATAATTAGGTAATGGCAATACATGATTGTATCAAAATGTGTGTAATGCATGTGAAAGAATAGATGTGAATTCACGAGAGTGATGTTAAAGGGGAATAACTATGATTCCCCAAGTGTGTAATTTTAGATTGATCAAGAAAATTCATCTAAGATGTTTTCATTATCATGATCAAAATCTAATGCAGAAGCATCTCAGACTTGGTAATCAATTCTATGAGGTTAATCAAGCAAAGATCTATTGAGGCATAAATTGTAAATGCCCATAGCATATTCTTCATAGGTGAAAGGAGGTAGTGGACAACCATGCACATACCAACAAGTAATATTTGGATAATAACCAAGAAATGAGTCATTGTAAATGAAAACATGGCCAAACGGCATGGGGAATCAAATATTAGTATGATCATGGCCTAACGTGCCCCTATGTAATCAAGCCAAGACTGTCCAATTGTAAGTGAAAAACTTTGATGGGTAAGTGCAAGAAAAATTTTGAGATAAAATATGTGAAGACCATAAGAAGCAGTAATGTAAATGAATCCATGGTAAAGATGAGGATCATGAGGTGGTGGGAATATTTCATATACTTTAAATACTATCTGATTCAATCCATCATGTGTGCATATAGTAGCAGTGAAAATAGGATCGAATGTAATGTATTCCCAATAAGATTCATTCAAGAAAAGTGTGTATATAAATGGAGGGCACACTAAGGGAGGTTGTGCCCAAGAAGTGAAGTAGATGAAACGACGTCCAATGGTTGGACATGCCCCCGATAAAGTACCATAGCATTAGTAGAAACAAGGGGCTCAAAATTAGATGGAATAGTGTCTAACCTACAAATGGTTCCCTTAAGTGGAGGTAAATTATTTGGATAATGTTCAGGTTGTGGACTAGGAGCTAGATGCACAATAATAGAAGCAGGAATGGGTAATGCAGTATTGCGATCTATGTTGCAATATTGGAATGGCGTACGATCAATAGGGATCTCATATTCAAATCCCTCATGCAATAATATAACACATCAGTGGACTATAGAAGACACTTCTTGCATTTGATGAAGCCATGGTCTACAAGGTAAGAAATTATATGAAAGTGGGAGATCAATGAAAAAAAATGGAACATGAATAGTCTTTGGCCCAACTTTGACCAAAAATATGATGGTTCCTAAGCATGGGAATGTACTAGAATTATATGATCGCATAGAGAGAGATGTTGGGTTAATATTAGCAACCGAAAGGCCTAGAGCCTGAATAAGTGACATAGGACAAAGATTAAGTTCATAACCAATGTCGACTAAAACATTCTTGATTCCTAATTTTTTGATATAGACTTGTATATAGAGAGGAGGATCATTATCATAAACAACAAGAGTTTTCATCTATAGCCAATGGAAAAGTAATTTAGTGAGAAAATTCATTGACAAATGTTTGATAATTAATATTGGGAGGAGAAGTGACAGGAATACGAGTAGTAGCCAAAATATTTATGATCTTAGCTTGGCACTCAACATAGGTGAGAAAGAAATCATGGATAGAAATAGCCATGAGTATATTATCCTAGGAATATAAAAGCAATAAAATTATGAGGACCTTAAGAATGTTTGAGCAACAAGTTCACCAACTGATTAAGAAAATAGAGAATTTATAGATGCCTAAATCCAACTGCAATATAGCAGTAAATGAATAAGAAATGAAGTACCAAATTTGACCCAAGGAAATAAGAAATTAAGATTAAAACCCTAAGTTAAGATGATGAGATAAAATGACTTAGCTTATTTGCAAATAAGCCAAGATTGTGATGAAGTGACAAACTGATGAACAGAGAAGGAAATTTGTTACACCGAGCCTCAAAAAATTGCAAGAGCATAAGGAATTCCTAAACCAAGGAACCTATGGAGGTTTAGGGGCACTAGAGACCTATTATAGGCACTAGTGTCTATTCAAAAGATGTGGAAACAAATTTATCATGGTCACAATATGTGTGTTTTCCTTCTCTTCTTATCACTAGTAAGTCACATCGAGCCCACATATATCACCTATAACCTGCAATGAAGAAATTACTTGCAAAACTGTCAAAACTACCTCAAATCCCAAAAATAAAATCATGAAAATGAGGGGTCAGACTGTTCTCAGCTTTCAAAGGAGTGATCTTAAAACTGAGCTACACTATATCTCATACGCAATGTAGTTTTATTTGTGTGTGTAAGTAGAAATGTTCCCTAGGTGGATCTTTTGCATGTCACACTTGATAGGGAGCAAGTAGCTAGATGTAAGAAATGTAAATATATGTGTGCTTGAAATAATGAACTTCCCCTTGTATGCATGTATACAGAAGTCTCATTCCCTTTCCCCTTGTGTGTGGATGTTAGATGGATTCTTAAGTGCTCTTGTAATTGCCTTTGAATGTAACCTTAGGTGGTGATGGTTAATGTTTAGTGATTGGTCTTTTATTATGATCACAAAAATTATATTTATATGATTCCATTTCTTTAATTTTGTAACTAACCCCAAAAATTTCAACTACCAAAATGATAATATGTCAAAATGGATAGAAAGGAACCAAAATATGTGAACAAAATACAAAGGGGTTAGGGGCGCCTAAAGGGGATAGGGGCGCCTAACGCTGACATCCTGGGTGGGCTCTGGTGTTCAGGTTGTGAAATGAAGTAAAAGATAGAATGGGCTAGAAATAGTGTAAGATCAAAAATAGAATCAAAAAGCAAGAAAATATGACCAAATACATGGGTTAATTAGTAATTTTCTTACATAGGAATCATATGAATAGTAGTATGTGATCAGGACTAAATAGATACCCAAAGTGTGTGATTTAATGTCTACAACCACTTCTTATCCCTAATCCTACTCTTCCTGATCAAACAATGAGAAAAGGAAGGGAGAAATAAGAAAATTTTGAAAAATATGGTGATGCACTAGAAATTTCCAAGATCTTTAGACTTGTTTTAACCAAGCAGAGGGGCCATGGGAGCCACACACATCATACACAACTCACAATAAATATGTTAATGAAATAGTGTTTTAGAGAGAAAAAGGTTTGCATCTATGAAAAAATAAAGAAGGGAAACTAATGGATTTTGAAGGAAATTTGGTGACTCCACTACCAAATCTTCTACAAAAAATTGATTAAAAGCAATCTATGACATACAAGTTAACATATAATTTCATAGAGGCATATAATTTAAACTATAAATCAAGGATAATTGAGTATCACAAAATAAAATTAGTTTAAAAACATGACTTTACACAAGACATAGGCTATGAGAAGGTCAAAATAATTCCTTTATTGCTTCAACAGGTGAAACAAGTATAAATAATCTATCATGAACCATTATCCTTCACTCAGAAAGAAGAAGAAACTCCATAATTGAATAAAACTTGGAGAGATATCTTTTATATTTAATTTTGGGCATTTTTAATAGAAAATTTTGAGAGATAAGGGAAAAAACTCAGACATGCAAGTCTAGTTCTAAAAATAACCAAATCATGAATGGTATGCATACAAATTGATGATAAAATCAAAAATCATGCTCAAAACACCAAAACGTGTCAAAAAATAGCCAAAACACATTCCCAGAAAAGCAAAAAGAATTTTAAAAATAGATTCTCATTTACATGTTGTTTTTCCAAAATTTTCAACTTGTGCATGCTCCAATTAAGTCCTCTTGCATGCTTTGATCATATTTTATCTTTTAGATGCTCCAAAATTAGATTTTGGATTGAAAATAAAACTAAAAACTAAATTTGTGTTCATCCCCGTGCATTGTGAAATTTCTATGTTTTTCACTTTCTACTGTGACTTTTTGTGCATCTTTCATTTTCCTTTGTACTTTGGTTTTTTTCGTGGATTTGTTTTTCTTTCATATTGCAGATTTTTCCTTGGTTTTTTGTGCATATTTTATTTTCCTTTGTACTGCAGAGTTTTTTGTGGCTTTTTGCATGACTTTTGTTTTCCTTCATACTATAGCTTTTTCTGTGACTTTTTACACAGATTTTTTTTCCTTTGTATTGCAAATTTTTCCATGGATTTTTGTATGGATTTTATTTTCCTTTGTATTTTGGAATTTCTATGATGTTTTGCATGGATTTTATTAAATTTCATACTACCTCTTCCCTGTAACACTTAAATTTATGGTTTTTTGAGTTCTTTGGTCTACCATCCAAATTTTTCTATGTCTGAAACTTGAATAAGTTTTACAAATAAGCATGGGGCATATTTGGATAATATTAACTATCCTTTAGAATTATAACACTAATTCTCCTTAAGCACCTTTGGTATCTGCATCTTGCGTGTAGCCCTATATTTGATCCCAAACATTTTAAAATCTTGGTGGGGACCTATCTTAGCCAGTCGTATATCGTGGTCAACCTATCATGAATACTACTATTCTCTAGATTAGGTGATGTTCAATTTTATTTTTTAAGCATTCCTACTTATCTTATGTGATCAAACACTATGTGAATTTCCTCCCATGTTTTATTCCTCTTGCATAAGAACTTGTTGATTTAATGTCATTGATCTTGTGTAAAAACTTTCATGACCAATATTTTCCAACAATTTTTAGACCTTTCCATATTCTATTCCATTTGCCATTATGCATATCTATACCAAAAATCACATTATCTTCTAGGAAAAAATATGACCTTGTGAGAATCATACTTTTAATTGTTTATCATGTCACATCTCCTAATTTTTCTTAAAATGGCCAAAGAACAACAAGTGGATCTTCTTTTTCTTTATATATATCTAACTAAATATTCCAATAACCCAATTCACCTTCATCCTACAAATTTTGTCTCATCTTTTAAACCCCCCATTTCCCTTTATTTTAACATACAAACTATATTCTCCACAAAATTTCTAAATTCACCATCACAAAAAAATCCCAATCATCTTTTCTTGATAGAATTGGCCCTTCAGCAATTAGAACTTGTCATATTCAACTCAATATAAACTTTTTTGATGCCATTGGATAGGTTGCATAGATCATGGTAAATCCTAGCTATTCCCTTTCAAAATCCCTATATTTTATCATCTCTACAACACTTCAAAAAACAATTATCTATCTATAACCTAACCTAGGTAGTTGTATCAGAAACTATGTTTCTGACATGAATGATCACGTGGAGTACAATGTACACCTTTCCCTTTCTCACATTTTGGATCATCTACTAATACTTATCCATCTCCCACTTATTCTTTTGGGAATCACTTAATTCTTATATTTTCCTTTTTTTAATATTAAAAACCTCCTACTTTCATCACATTCTTATTATTGGGTCATCATATAATTTGTATTATCACTCATCCTCTAGATTTGGTGCATCTCATTATTCCCTCCATATCACATCATCCTACACTGAAATTAAGAACCTTATAGCCATTTAATCCAAGAAAATATAACTCCAAGAAATATTTAATGAACAATAACTTCTCTTTGATATTATACCAAATAATGGGTTTGTTCTTCAAGTGAACTTAGATAAAATGAAATCATTTTTAAACTTAACTACTTCATCATCTTTTTAATTTAATCTATTTTCATCCCATTTGGGTTTATCTTTCCCACTTTTCTTTATCCTTTCCCTTAGGTCTCTAAAACTTAGGTAATATATCTATCTATACCTCCAAGCATGCTTTCTCTTCCACATCGTGTCTTATTTATCTAATTTTAACACACATTATTGTCCTTATATCATCTACACACTAGTTTTTTCATTATTTAATGTTTCTATCTTCATCTTGGCTATCATCATCCATATGATATCCTAACTAGGTTATTTATATATTATTTTATTAATCAACTTATAATGTTTCATTTTGGTATTATATTGTAAGGTTTCCAAGAATATATTGCAGCCATCATAAGAAATCTAAGTGACACTAGTAAGTAAGTATGAGGTAGGTATATTTCATCTTGTGGAGTTCATTTTTTCCTTTACAACACTTACATTTCTACTTTACATTTGTTAGTTTAGGTTATTATTTATCCTTTAATTTATTTACTAGGATAATTCTTGCAATTATGTTATCCCTACAATTATTGAGTTATATTTCTTAGGTGTACTAGTTGTGTGGAGTTAGTTCTCTATTCATCTGGAGTAATCTTGGTAGTGTTGTGGAGTCAGCTTAACTACTAGTATTAGTTAGTGGGAGTTCTTAACCACTAATGTAGGCAGTAGTTTCACTTCCCTCCTCCTATATGTACATCCTGGTTATTGAGATAATTCATGAGATCAATGGAATTATGATGGATTTCCATATATGATATTACAAATGTTTGGTTACAAATCCTTTTTGTAATGTTATTTTAGTGAATTCCTTTCATCTTATTAAATGTGATGTGTTATTATCATCTAATATATTTATGGCTTGCTATAATTTTCTTATCATTCCTTTCAACTTTTAGTATTTTTAAAGCTCAAAATTGCACCCTGATCTGAATCATGGGAGATCTACAATTTTGAGAAAACATGGGGCTGTCTCAAAGTGTGGGACTTGCGGTTTGAGATAGACCTCCATAGAAGGTTGAATTCCTCTATTATGTATATTAGGGGAACATGTAACACACACCCTAAATTAATTATAACACTACTCCTAAGATAACCTGCTCTAAACCATCCGATGGACCAAGGAGAATGATGTACGAGCATCATGGAAAGATAAGAATTATGTGGTCAATCCTCCTTATTTTCATCATTTGGATTTGTTGGAATATGTTAAATTCCTTAGATAGGCTGAGGGAGTCATTTCAAGAATGAAATAAGATTTAAAATTTTGAATTCTCTTCCTTTTTCAAACTGTAAAAGCTTGGAAAAGTGAATATTGGTTTGTAAAGTGCTTGAAAATTTGTTTTAAAGGGGATTTCATGTGGGATAGGTGTCTAGGATTAATGTGATAGTTTTTAGTATAAATGTAAGCCAATGAAATGGTTGAAAGTTGTAAAATGCCTCAATATGTGAATGTTGGCATATGAATGGTATATGATGAGTTAGTTAGGGATATGTGTGTGAGGAAAGAGAGATAAAATAAAATGGGAGGTGGTAATTTATATCATTCCTCAAGGTAAGGAGAGGTTGTGAGGCAATAAGAATGAAGTTTTGTAAAGAAGATATAGTTAATATAATATGAATATTTGTTTTGTTGCTTAGAGATCTATAATTTTGGTAAACAATTCAAAAAGGTGTGAATTAAAATAAGAAAGCCCTCATTTTATTGAGATGTAAGATTATTTATTGTCTCTTTATACTTATCTCTATGTGTTGAAATGTGATATTGATGGTTCCAACATGATGAAGTCTTACACGTGGTCAATGGTTTTTGTGTTGATGTTTATATTAGCAAAATAAAGAGTTTGTTATGTTCCCTGACTATGTTTTGGTAGATTTTGAGGTGTGACCATTTTTTAACCTCGATGGTAAAGCCGCCTCTATCTACAAATTATGGTATGAAGTGACTTCAATGAAAATTTAAGGTTGCAAGTGAACGTTCTTAATTTTATGGTTGCAAATCTCTAAGAGATCAAGACTAAGATAGCAATGCACAATTGAAGACAAGATCTAGTCATTTCCTTAGCATGCAGGTGAGTATCCAAGGATAATAATTATTATTTAAAAATATCATAGACTCTGAAGTTGAAGTTAAGTAATGAACCTTTGTTATGAACCCTTGTACTTGGTGTAAAACTATGTAAAAATGAATGAAACCTTGTTTCAACAAACTAGTGAAAATTGTTTCCATGTGATTTTGAATATATATTCGATACATGAGATATTTATAGTCCAATAGGACAGTGTAGGAGACCATGAAGATCATGGAAAACCTAAAGTATTTCCTATAAATAGAGAATTGATTAATTTAATTAATATTTCATCCATCTCGGGCTAGCAATACAGTCAATGTCCTGGGTTTGATAAGGGTTTGGTTTATAAGGCACCTAAACATCAAATTTTTAACCAAAAACTAGTAAATATCATAATTACTAGCCATTTTAAAATATTCTTAATGAGATTAAATTGTCTAATGGATATCTTTTGATTTTTTCTTGAAAGCCTCCATAGAAACACTGTCACAGTTTAGAGTGCTAGTTTGGTAAGGTGGATTTGTAAAGGAAGTATGTTTCTGAGATAGAACCCAACCAAGGAACTTTGCATGCAAGTTAAACAAGAAAATAGGTGCTTGAAAGTGTTGATATTTTTTTGAATGAGTGTTTAATTTTGTTGTAATTTCCTCGTTTGATTTGAATCAATGATGTTAGCTACTAAAGAAATCTAAACAACTCAAAACATGGAGGGTTTAAGGTACCTCAAATGTGTTATGGATGCAAAAAGACGGATGCAAAGTGAATGATCTCACTACAAATAAATAACCTACAAGTAAGAATGACTAAAAAGGGGGTGGATTAGATAATATATGTGGGGACTGCATGATAAATCCGGCTCCAAGAACTACTACCTTCCTTTCACAGATGTCAACCCTCGTTTGATAAAATAAATTGATATAAATGATAAGTAACTAGATAGCATGAAAAAATAGATATAAAACATAATATGAAACCTATAGAAATAGATGGAAAAGAAGTGATCTAATCTAAATAAGCATGAAATAAAATTTACCTAGATGGGTCAATGGCAACCCAGAATGCACAGAGGTAGGTTGGTAGTGGCCTGAGTGAATGGATTTGGATAACAATGTAAATATGCATACTTACAAAGATTTGAATGCAGACTGCATATAGCAGAAGCAGAGGTAGATGATGGAAGTGACATGCATAAGGGAATATGAGGAAAAATAAACCATATGATGGAAGAAAATAGAGGTAAGGAGGGATTAATTGACAAATAGGACCCGGGTCGATGACAACTAGGGTGCAGATAGGCTAGTTTTGATACAACAGAAAAAGTAGGATGGTGGTTGTGGAGTCTAAGAGGGATGAAAAAGTCAAAACACAGACATATAAAGGATCTGAAGATAGGAAACACTATGACATAAGGATGGGTCAACGCTGACCTGGGCTAGGAGATAATGATTAGAGTAGAGTAAAATAAGGCCAAAGACAAATGGATGGAATGGATGACCTACAAGCAAAAAGGGTGGAAGAGAAGGCTGGTAATAGAGCTCTGAGTGGTACTGAAGATGATCTGGTCTTGCAAGATGTTAGATATAACAAGATAATTGTATAAATAACATAAGATAGCACAAAAATCAATGTAAAACCTCCCAAATTTAGGCGAGTGATGAAAACAAGATTCAAAGGACTATAAGAAGGTTGGCACTATTACGTGGATGCTCTGGTTTGAAGATGGATTTGTAGAATGCAAGAAAATTAAGTGTTTTGTCATGCCTATGTTTTTTTATCTTTTTTAGGAAAGGGAAGAGCACAGTCTTATAGGGTCGAAAACGAATTGGTTGGGTCACCACTAACTAAGGGGAAACTTTCCCCAATGGGGGTTGATTTTTTGTTTTAATCGATATTTTAGGTTTTTAAGAATGGGAAAAACACTTTAAAGCTTGTAGGTGGGAATATGTTGTTTAGGGATGTGTCATGGGTAGTTAGGGGATAAAGATAAGTAGGACTAAGGAAAGAAAAATTTTAGGGATGTAGATTTTAGATAAAATCATTCTAAAAGGAAATTCCATTAGCGCTAGTGGATATTAATTAATTAATTAATTAATATTATGTAATTAATGTTTATTAATAAATATTAATAAGGATTAAAGGTGATGGGATAATAAATGGGCATTTAATTGAATTAATGTTAAGGGGATGAATTAAATTAAGGGGTTCCAACTAGTACCATGGTGAGATACACTCACACGGGTAGACAAGGATAGAGATACTGAGTTTAGGTGTCTACATTTTCCCTTTTTTGTTGAGTGGTTTTCACTAACAAGCCATGACACAAAAGCGATGAAAGAAAAAGAGTACGTTGAGGAGTGATGGAAGGTTTATAATAAGTTCCCCCTAAAACAAAGGATCGATCATGCCAACAAGAATCGATGATGTGTTTGAAAAAGGTAGATAATGAAGGGCGGGTGGTGAAGAAAAATGGGTAAAAGGATAATGCAAGGCAAGATGCCCCAAGATAAAAGGATCGCAATAACAATTAAAACTATGAAAATGACTCTGATACCACGTGGGTAGGGGACATAGGGTGGTCTCAATGGAGACATCAGAAATTCTCTACGGGCTAGTGAGTAGGTAAAATCACTATGAAATGGAAAGAATCCAATGGGAAACGTCTCAAATGGATGTGATTCGGGATGACCAATGGGTGATAGGAAAACATCAAACCATGTGCAAAAAAATGTAAAAATAATGAAAAATCCTTTGTATATGAAGAATCGAGTGAAAAGGGTATACGTCTGCAAAGGACAAGGATGAAAATAATGGTGCCCTAGTATAGGGCATGAAAATGGCCTAAAAGTAAAAATACGAAAAAAGTGATGGTATAAAATGCCCGAAGGGGGAGTAAATATGGCCACAAGGTGGACTTTGAGATCAAAAATGGATGATGTCCTAGAAAATGACACAAAAAAAAGGAGGAAGGAAAGACAAAATGAGTGTTGTAAAGATGAGTTAATGTGATATCATTGACAGGTAGCATAAATGGGATTAACATAAAGAAATACACAATTAAAATAAAAAAAAGGAGAGATGAAAAAAATATAGAAAGGTTCAAAATAAATGTAAATTAATGATGGAAACCTATGGATACAAATTATATTATGTCATATCAAGATGAGCATGAGAAAATTATGCCTCCAATTGCATTGGAGGTAACCAAGAGGGGGATCCAGGTAAGGTAAGGCACATTCGACCAAAACATGATGTTAGAATATAGCCAATGATAGTTAGTCATACCAAAGATCATGAGAGAAACATGGATGGAATGAACTCATAAACCTATAATCAACATGAAAAAAGGATTTTTGATGTAACTTGTTGTAGTTGTGAAAATTTGCAACAGGGAAATTGACAATTTCCGAGCATGACAACTATACATAGATGTTGAAATTTTCATGTTTTATCATTCCCAGGAAACCCAACCCAAATCTGTTAGTATTTTAACCCTCTATTTGATATAAAATTGTTCCCTAGGTGGTTTAGGAAATTATATTCATTCCCCCTAGGTGATTTTAGGGAGTTTTGAAAAGATGTTATCTTCTGACAGTATTGGGAAGGGCTATCGCTGGCCTTCCCAAGATTGGATTCAACCCCCTGAAGTGGAACATAAGGGCCAAATTAAACATTGACATGAATTGAATACATTAGAACATCATGGAAATTATTTTGGAAGGCTTTGGGAAGTTTTGAAATACTTGCAGCATTCTAAGTGAAAACAGGGTTCACAAGTCTAGGCAGTTCACAGGCCTAAAATAGTTATTGGGCTTCATAAGAAGATTTTGAGAACTCCAGATGGAGTTCAAAGTAAAAAAAAATATCATCAAAAATAGGATTCCAAGACCTACATTATGGTGAAATAATATTTTTCACAACACCTTGGTGCATATGATTGGTAGGCAATTTTTATCAGGTACAAATGGAGTCTTAGATCAAAATTATGATTTTTCAGGGATCCGATGGTCAAAATAAGAAATGATACCAACATCATTGGATTCAAAATTCCATTTATATTTAGGATCATATAAAATTTCACCAAGAAATTCCACCAGGAGCTCAAGTTATCTGCATTCCAAGTTACCCTCTCAAAGGCAGTTTGGGACTTAGTCATTTTTCTAGAGGACACGTGTCAGCACCAGGATCCTGGTGAGATTTCATGTCCCCAACGTCCCTGAGGTTAGGTACATCAGCCCTTGGAAAATTCACCCAGCCCCCATGTGACCTCTAGGACACTCATATGACCTCAAGACTTAAAAATTCAGCCCCCGGGTGCTTATTGGGAGTACGCATTCCCTACCGTCGGATCGAGCACCACGTGTCATCTCCAGCACCACCATGGAATTTTATGTCCCTTATGCACCTAAGGTGGGGGACATCAGACCTTGAAAAATGCACCCAAACCCTATGGGAAGTCTTCTGGACACCCACGTGACCGTAGTTCAGCCACCAGGTGCATTTTTGGAGCATCCATTCCCTGTCGTTGGATCGAGTGCCACGTGTCACCTCCAAGACCACCGTGGAATTTGATGTCCCTTATGCACCTAAGGTGAAGGACATCAGACATGGAAAAATGTGCCCATCCCCCATAGGAAGTCATTTGGACACCCATGTGACCAATTTCCAGCACCAAGTGCTTTAAAGAAGATTTTTCCACCTTCATTCCCTGCCGTCAGATCGCCGCCACGTGTCGTCCTCTTGACCACCGTGGAATTTGATGTCCCTCACATCCCTAAGTTTAGGTACATCAAGTAATGAAAAATTTTCCCAAGCTTCTCCTTCCATGATTTCAAAATAATTCAAAAAATCTAATTGGGTCGGTCATGTGAATCCAGCTGCTTCCACTCTCGTGCACGAGTTCAAACTTCATCCTACCTCTACAACAGCCTAGGAATACACTCTGCGATTGCAAATGCACAAAAAACTAGTCAAGCAAGGAAGTAAAATCCCTTTACCATTGTGAATGCATAGGTCCTCAAAAGGGGTCCTCATCAAGCTAAGGAGAATCGATGAACAATAAAGATAGAGATCAGACAAATATTTTCCATAGCTAAAATTTGGCACATCCCAACCAGAGCTTGGGTTGGATTTATGCACGAATAAATGTATCGTTTAGTAGTGTTCATTCCCCTAGAGGGAAAGATGGTCAAAGAGAAATCTTAGGAAACTCCCCCCAGGTGGATGCGGGAGAGCTCTAACCATCGTGAGTGTGCGGCTCTATTTTTTCGGCTTAACGTAGAAAGAAGTGGGAGGCTTCAGCCATCATGAGTGGATGTCGGCTCGAAGTATTTTTTCATGTAAAGCACCAGAGGTGGGAGGCTCCACATCCATTGTGAGTAATTTTCTTGAGATTTACGGAGGATAAAAACAAGACCTGCAATTTTGACATGGTTCTAATTTAATGGCTATCGTATATACTTAGCACTACCAGGTCTGATATAATTAGCATTTTATTTTATGCTCCTTCTATTTTTAGATTGGCAGGCCTTAATATAAATAGAGGTATGTTATTGGTTCAAAAACCTATATCAATTATTGTTATTCCAAAGAAATGTTGAGTGTTACATAGGGAAAATTTATAAATATAGCAGGTGTACCACCTATACATACTGGACTAGTTTATGGGAATTTTTTTGAGAGGACATGGATCTTAGTTTCGAAGATGTTTATTTCTTTGGAGGTGCAATAGTATATAATTAATGCACTATTAACGAACATTTTTTTAAATATTCTAAACCTATTCAGTGTGCCCTCGATGCACCTGTTTTTTAAAAATATATTGTTTTGATCCAAATTAGTGATTTTTGAACGCATTTTTTCAGGAGGAATCATGGTGATTAATAGTTAATATTTTGATCGAGGGAGTTGCTAGGTTGATCTTACAGATTTATCTCTTACTATACTAAGTTACTATTTATTTTATTATTTGATTTGCATCATGATGGAGATTGATACAAGGGTAGGATCGGATTGAAGACCTAGAGGAAATCATGTGTGCATCAAGGAATTAAACTCAACCATAGTCAATGGTGTATCATTAGGACATTGAAGAAATAACTCAACCATGGAGTTCATTCAACTTAGTGCATGCATTAAGGGAAAAAAGACTCAATCTCCAGGAGTTTCATAGTATGCAAGTAGTTCGAAAGGTGTACAGTATCAATTGAGTGTTGGAGTAACTCCATACAACTAGGATCAATGGACTCCATTGATGTGACAATATGAGTCTAATTTATGAAAAGGGAATGTAACTCCTATGACCCATAATTACACATATGATAGATTCCATGACAAAAATTTCTCATAACTTTCAACATGACACCTATGATCTTCATTGGGGCTACCACCTTAAGTGAGATGACTCACCTAGTTAGGTGGCACTTACACCTCACTTTACAAACACCCCCCTGTAAATTGAAGTCTCCTTGGATGAGGTAAGTAAAAGTCACTTAAAACATCTACAGTAGAATATGAAGATGGGTCTTAAATCACATTAAGGCCTGATGCAGGCACCCATGAACAAAAAGATAACTCAACTCTCATGGAGGAAAACCGAGTGGGAACAAAAATCCCATTAAAAAGAGATGGTAAAACACCCTCTCTAAACTCTAGAGTGTATTGATACCAACAAATGGAGTATCGACCAAATGACAAGCCTGAAGAGGTACCCATGTACAGAAGGGGAATCTCTTCTATTCCAGACTAAGTACGAAGATTTTGCTTTAGCTTCAAGAAGAGGGAGATGAGAGGAATTTTAGCCACTTTGATTGAGGATTCCATTGGAAAGATATGAATTCATCAAACTTTATGTGGTCTCCTAGAAGAGTGTCGATGTACGATGGTCCTCTACCTATTAGAATTCAAATGCAAGAGATGACCCACTTTTGACTGGTGTGCAAAATTGTGTGATTTGCTAATTAGGAATGATATTAATTAGAGTGCATAGAAGTCTCATTCCCACTTTCCCGCATTCCGAAAAAAAAGTCATCTCTTGTAGGTATATGCAAGAATTTTTCCATTTTGGTCCAGTGGAAGTGTGACTCTAGGATCCCTAGTCAAAATGACCACCACAGGAATCCACCTTTTAATGCACATGCAGCATGCGGAAATTGCACTGAGTGAAAAATAGGAACATCCATTGAAAGGATTCCCGAATGATGTGAAGGTAACACAGACAACCCCCACAATAGAAAGAGGATCCATAAGCAAGGTTCTCACCAATAGAATATGGTGCCTCAAAGGTGGAAGTGATAAGGGTTTACCAAGTTTCTGCATTCTTAATAGAACCGTTAAAACTCCTAAAAATGTTATAAGGGTTTATGTTACCTTGGACGTGATGTGATAAAATACGGGTGCAAGAGAGATGATGGATCCCTGCTGGTGCAAACTAGAATGAAGAATACCTGCTGAATAGAATGACACGTGACTATTAATTAGATAGATTTACATAGGGGAGTCCTGGAAAATTCCAGCTCCGAATGTAATATGTTTCCAATTAGCTGGCTCATGGATGTCATCCCCCATTGTTGAGAAGGTTGAAAGTGCCACCATATAAATCAAAAAGGTAGACTGAAAATGCATGCAAAAACTGAAAGAATACAAAATTTGAAAGAAAATATGATGGATCTGAGATACTAATATGCGTCTGGTTAGAAATCCATAAATTAAGTCCACCCATACATATGGTCTCGCCAACAGTTGATTGTGCACCCAGACGTTATGCAGATTTAGCAGGTCGATCTACGACCTAGAAGTGAAGACTGCATAGAGTCCCAAAGATGAATATGCAAACCAAATATTGAAAAAATCATAAAGAGAGTTCATGAAATTTGATTTCCGATACAGATAGAGTGCCAATATATGCACATGACTTTCAACATTCCATAGAGTCCTTTCGGAATATGAATGCAAAAGAAACCAGGAAAGTTGATTAAAGGAACATGGATTAAGAGGAAGGATTGAGAACTAGGACCATGTTCGATGGCACATTGGGGTACAAATTCAGGCTGATTTCGTAATGTAATAGAGATAATTGGATAAGGATTGTAACGGTTAAGTAGAGGAGAGATTATATTCCCAGAGGTCGTTGGCAAGAGATGGGAGAAGGTTTGTGGAAAATAAAGTAAAATTCTAGACAAAGGAGAATTCCACCTGAACAATCTCTCTTCGAAGGCATCGGCTTGATGACTATGACAGACCTTTAGATAAAGTCAAGGAAAGGCAAGCCAGAAGAGTAAAACCATTCAAGTAATGGATCTTGAAAAGGGAGGTTGACGAAAAAGCTTACAGCAACATCTTCATGTTGTAGACCAAATATGCTCATGCATGAAGGTTAGATAAAATACAACAATGATAATACGATCCAAATATTATGTAAAGACATACAAAATGATAACAATCTGGACAAAATACTGATCATGAACCCATTGATGTATAGCATGTTCTAGAGGGGCTTTATGAGCAAGTAGGCCTATAATTACTTCCCCATGGAATGCTCATGGAACATGAGGTATTTGTTCATCAGGTCGCAAGGAAGCTTGGGAATTAACATGCATCTAATTGATGAATGGAAAGAAAGCACTTAGCTTTATAGGGTAGATGACGACTAGGCTAGGCCACCATGTTGAATGGTTGGGGAAAGTTTTGCACAATTTGGAGGATTTTGGATCTGACTTACCAGTGTGATTTTATGTTTTTAAGGACCAGATGATTGAGGATGCCTTGAAAGTATTAGGCATGAAGATGGATTATCTCTAGGGATGAGGTGTAGGTACAGTATGGTAGTAGAGGTAGGTTAGAAATTGAAGTGTAGGGATGTGTTGTCATGCAAATGTGCAATAAGGAAATTAACAATTTCCAAGCAAGACAACAATACCCCAGATGTTGAATTTTTTCAAGTCTCATCATTCCCAAGAAACCCATGGGCTCCAAATCCGTTAGTATTTTCACCCTCTAAATGATTTCAAATTTGTCCCTAGGTGAATAATGAAAATCTATTCATTCCCCCTAGGTAATTTTAGGGAGTTCATTGAAAAGATGCAAATCTTCTGGTAGTCATTGGGAAGGGCTATCGCTGGCCTTCCCAGGATTAGATTCACCCCCCTGGAGTCGAACGGAAGGGAAAAAAAAAACATGGAGGTGAATTGAAATACCTTGGAACATCATGGAAATGATTTTGGAAGGTCTTGGGGAAGTCCTGCAAGACTTGGAGCATTCTGAGTGAAAACAGGGTTCACAAGTCTAGGTAGTTCACAGGCCTAAAATAGATGTTGGGATTTAGAAGAATATTCCAGGAACTCTAGATGGAGTTAGAAGTAAAACAAAACATCATCAAAAATAGGATTCCAAGACCTACATTATGGTGAAATAATATTTTTCACAACACCTTGGCGCATATGATTGACAGACAATTTTTATCAGGCACAAGTGGAGTACCTATATCAAAACTATGATTTTTCAGGGATCATATAGGCGGAATAAAGACATGAAACCCCCAAAATGGGATTAAAAATTCCATTTACAGTCAGGATCATATACAATTTCACCAAGAAACTCCATTGGGAGCTCAAGTTAACTTCGTTGCTAAGTTACCCTCTGCAAATGCAGTTCAGGACTTAGTCATTTTTTTCGAGAGGACACGTGTCAGCACCAGGAGCCTGGTAGGACTTCATGTCCCTAAAATCCTTGAGGTTAGGTATATCAGCCCTTGGAAAATTTTCACCTATCCCCCATGTGACCTTTGGGGCCCTCATATGATCTCCAGACTTGACAGATCAACACCCTAGGTGCTTATTTGGAGCATGCCTTCCCTATCGTCGGACTGGGCACCGCATGTCAGCTCCAGAGACCACCGTGGAATTTGTATGTCCCTTGTGAACCTAAGGTGGATGATATCAGACCTTTGCAAGATGCACCCAGATCCCCTTATGGGGAGTCATTGTGGACACCCATGTGACTACAGTTTCAAGCCCCAGGTGCATTTTTGGAACATCCATTCCCTGCCATTGGATTGGGTGCCACGTGTCACCTCCAGGATCACCATGGAAACTGATGTCCCTTATGTGCCTAAGTGGGGGGACATAATACATGGAAAAATGTTCCCATCCCCCATAGTGAGTCATTTTGACACCCATATGACCAATTTCCAGCACCAAGTGCTTTAAAGTAACTTTTTCCACCTTCATCCCCTGTCGTCGGATCGCTGCCATGTGTCATCCTCTTGACCACCATGGAATTTGATGTCCCTCACACCCCTGAGGTTAGGTACATCCAATAATGAAAAAATTTCCCAAGCCTCCTTCCACTATTTCAAAAAAAATCAAAAAATCTAACGGCCACTCAGTGCTTCTAGCTGCTTCCACTCCCATGCACAGACAATCTTCATCCTACCTCTGCAACATTCTACCATCACTCCACCATTGAAAATGCTCAAAAAATATAAAAAAAAAGGAACTGAAACACCTTTCCAAATGGTGATGCATAGGTCTCAAGAGGAATCCTCATCAAGCTAAGGAGAAACGAAGAACAACAAAGAAGAGAACAACAAAATCCCCATAGCTAAAAAATGGAAATCTTAACAAATCTTGCAAACCATTGTGCGACTCAATGAACCATTTATTACTGTTCATTCCTCTATCCAATACCATCAAAAATATACCTTAAAACTCCCCCCATGTGTAACAGAGAATCCACAATGAAGAAATCTCCTTTCTGGCTCAATGAAAAAAGAAGTGGGATTTCCCCTCAAACCGGTTGTCAGATGATTGCACGTGAAGCACCAAAAGAAAAAACCTACATCAAAAATACAATTTTATTTACAAATGGAGGAGAAAACCAGACCTACAATTTTGAGGTCCATTAATAGCTACTGTAGATAGAAGCACTACCAAGTCCAAAAAATTAAAACTTTAAAATCTCCTAGATTTTTAAGCGGGCGGGCCTGAAATTTCAGAGGGATGATATTGGGAAAAAACCCATATCAAAAAACTTTGATCCACGTTAATCTGACTCCTAGAGGAAAATTTTCTAAAAATAGCACGTCTACTACATAAGAACTGTTATTTTGGGAAAGTCGTCGATAGAAGAACTTTCGAAGAAGACGAAGACATTGGAGGTGCACTACAGTTGAGAATCCACCAGAACAAACCTTTTTGGCACTTACTAAAAATAGTAATTGTTCCCTTGAGAACCTGCTAAAAAAAATAAATTTGATCCAAAGGAGTGAGGAACGCGGGGAGAAAGGGGAATCAAGGTCACAACACTCAACAAAGGATCGAGGGAGTTGCTTTTTTCACACTTACTAAAAATAGTAAGTTACACTCAAAGAGAATTTTTGGCACAATGGGATGTACAAGGATAATCATTTAGGGGGACATCATTGTTTGGGAGCATCCTAGTCATTTTTCATAGGACATTTAAGATCCACCTTAGTTCATTCAACTTAGCGAGCATTTAGGAGCTAATTTGGCGGAGTTTCGCAGTGTGCAAGGAGTTCGAAGACTTAGAGTTTCACTTCATTTGGAGCGTTCCATCAACAAGGATCAACGGACTTCATCGGGCGACATCTCCTCTTCTTCTTCTCTCTCTCTTTCTCTCTCCTCTTCCCTCCAAATTTCTCTCACTTTCAAATGTTCTTATTCTTCATTGGGGTTTACACTTTTTGATATGCCTTTTAAGTCAATTAAAAATTACTTTAGATACATAATGTAAATTAAGTCTCCTTGCTATTATAAAAGGGACTTAAAAATCTAAAGTGGAAGATGAACAGTCTTAAGTCATAGTAAGGCATATGGAGGGTCATGAGGAAAAAGATAAGTCACCTCTCATTCTATAAACTGTAACACCATTCCCATTGCAAAGGGTTGGTAATTGATTTTGTAAACTCAAGAGTGTATTGAGAGAACAAAGGAGATATCCAAATTATTCTATTTTCCCCTTCTCAAAAATGTCTACTATTCCGACACTATGTACAAATTATGCTTGAGATTCAATAAAGGAATAAGGAATTTTAGCCTCTTTGATTGAGGATTTTATTGGTACTTTGTGTTCATTAAGCTCTATTTAGTCTTGTTGTTTTTTTACAGATTTGTTCTCTTTTGACATTCAAGTTCATGTGATGAAACTTCTGACTGGTGTGCGCAAGTCTCTGATTTTCTACTTGCAACATTGGTTCTCCTACCTCAACTCTCATTCCCTTTCCCACATTCCAAGAAAAGTCATCTCTTACAGGTATATGCATGCATTTTCCACAGGGTCATTGGAGTGCCCCTGTTGGATCCCTAGTTGAAAGGCCACCACAAAAATCCACCTTTTCATGTGCATACACATACGGTAACTACACCGGTTAAGTATAGGGACTTTGATTCCCAGGAAGAGGGTTATCCATGAGTGGTGTTCCCCAAATCTATGCCCCATCTCTAGAAAGGGAAAGAGAAAACTGATCAATACTGGAAGTTTTCTTTAAGTAAGTTGATCAATGCAAGAAGCTTTCTCAGGATGCTAATAAAATGGAAGCCTGATCAATGCGTGAAGCCTTCTATTCCATAATACAAAAGAGTAGCCATCATTTGAGGGTATGGTCTACTTTATACATATATGATATAAATGATAGGAACTATATGCAGGATAGCCATCCTTTGAAGGATTAGTCTATTTATTTGATTTGATTTTCTTCAATTTTTATATAAAAATTTTTCCTTCAAGGGAGCAGTCTATTTTTGATAGCTTTGATTTTGATAAGATCATCCATGAATTTTGATTTTAACAAGGGGAAGAGCTTGGAATAGCTAGGTAGACCACTTAAGAGGGGATAATGAATGTACAAGAGACACCCATGGACCCTTTTCATGTTTTCAAGAGGTAAACAAGATGGTAATAGAGGTAATTATCACAGAGTTCTCACCAATAAGGGATAACCTATTCATAAGGAAGAATGCTACGGGAAGAGCCATGGTGCCCATATTAAGGTCATATCTTGAGGAAAGTGACAATAGACCACATAGTTCCAAATCATTACAATGATAGATGGAAGAGGATAATGATTGAAAGATGATCTAAATATATGACTAAGTTTTCATTGGTAGACATGCTAACAATAGAATGGTTACAAGTGCAAAGCATTAAGAGGCTCCACTTCCGTTTTACCATCAAGGGAGTCCAAACGATAGGCTTCCAAACCATACTTATTTGTAATAATGTATGGTCCAATCTAGTTGGGGGAAAACTTTAAACATAATTTTCTGATTAAAGTCACGTTCAAAAATAGGATGACGGCTTATGCAGGATAGGATATGATGAGAGAAGATAAAAACTATGCACTACCTTTAATGAAGAGAAAATATGCATCCCTAACGAGGTGAGTAGATGGTCTTGTTCGTGCAAAATCACAGCACCCCTGAATACAGATCAAGTTTCTAGGTTGATCACTTATGTATCCAGTGTGATTGTATAACATTGAATCCTTCCTCCAAGTGTGGGACTTGAAAATGAGAAAAGGATTCTCCAGAGAGAGGCTGGTTCCTATTCCTCTGTTCAGATGCACCAATAAAACGTAGAGGTTCACCCAAAAAACTAACCTAACTACTAAGGAGACAGGGAGAGAGAAATGCGTACAATAAAACCTAAACTATGGAGGTGATGCACCGAGGAATGAAGAACATAAGCTTTGCAACATAAACACAGACCATATAGATGCAATACCACGTCATACACAGGTAACCGAAATGCAATGGGAGATCAGAATGACAACAATGAATACATGAGAGGATTTAAATTCAATCACAGACATATATATTGCTCAAAGGATTGATTCAAATACATTGCAATGGCCAAGAGGCACAATGACATTACAGTCCATGTGGGAGGCTTGGAAACTCCACGAATTCTCTTGCAAGCAGGAGAGAAGGGAGGGGTCGCAAAACAGAAATGTCCAACATTAGAAAGAAGCCCCTCCTTACAATTTATAGGAAGAATGAGAGAGAAAAGAGAGAGGAATTCGAAATCTGCCCCAACCACCTCCTGAATGCATTTAACTCATCTCATCATGTCAGAAGTGGCGGATCCTGGCGAAAACGGCGGGCTGCCTACAGGAGCGGCGAACTGTCTGCTGCATTAAAATTGTTTGTTGACGCATCACTTCTGTTTGTTATTCGCGCCAGAGGCGTTTCTTGATTTTCATCCTCCAAACTGAACCAAAATACAAGATTGGCCTTGGAAACGTGTAGAGAATTTTACCAGCTTTCCATTGGTATAAAGAACGTGCAAATCCGAGCTCTGGATCAAAAGTTATGGCAATCTGAAGATTTAGAGCACGGAACAGGCGAAAACGCTTTTTTTGAATTCTTTCCCGCGTTCTGCCGCCTGGATGACACGTGGCATACTCTGATTGGTTGAATAATTCTCTCTCCTCTGCCTTTTGGTGGGCTTTCCTTTTAAATTTCCTCGTGGGCCCCTAAATGAAACACGTGGCAAGATCCTATTGATTCGGCTCGGTGCTCGAAATCTCGCCCTTTGACTTTTCTGACCTGATACTCTATGAGGACACTTGGCAGTTTCTGATTGATCCTCGGCTCATTCGGCTCCTTCGCGCATTTCGCCTCCATTTGTCCCGGATGTCCCATTTGATTTTGGGCCCTTTGTGCTCATTTCGGCCAGTTCGGGCATTTCGCATCCATTTGTCCCAGATGTCCCATTTGATTTTGGACCCTCTGGACTCATTTCAGGCGGTTCGGGTATTTTTGTTCCACTTGGCCCACTTCGCTTCGGACTGCTTGTGCTGATTTCGCCCAGTTCGGCCGGTTCGCGCCTTTTTGTCCCAGATGTCCCAAAGGCGACCCTCTCAGCAGTTAGCCAATTTTTCCTCTCGGTCGAACCGGCATTTCGCGCCCGCCGCGTACTTTTGTCCCGCTTGTCCCAAATGCTTAGTGGGCTGTTTGTGCTTACTTCGACCGAGCCGGCCGGTTCGGGCCTTTTTGTCCCAAATGTCCCGAATGCTCCTAGGACTAGGACTTAGCCGATTTTCACCATTTTTTCTGGATCGACCTATTTGCCTTTCTGCAACTTTGATGCATGTTATCGAGATTTACCCTGGGGGGGGGGAATTTTGACGACTCAGCGGGGTCACCTGCCTGCTAGGTGAATGATCAGTGGCCCTTTAGCGATCCATTGGGCATGGAGTCAAGCAATAACCCGAAACAAGCCTGATACTGCAACTTCTTCTCCAGCAACACTCTGAACTGCAGAAAACATCCTGAGAACAGCGAAACCTGTGCCAAAGCACTTAGGGAAAAAGAAACCTAACTACAACAGGACAATGTGCATACGCACTTAGAGGAATTGAAAAAAAAAATCTAAACTAATATTTACAAGAAAAAAACCTTTCTCCTAGTAGCAATGTTTAAGATAGATTCCGTTAACCGGAATCTGAAGTTCCTCTCCATCCAATGCAGACAATTGGAAGGCATTACTATTTTTGCATCCCATGACCATATAGGGACCACTCCAGATGGCATCAAACTTGGAATGCCTTCCTGGTTTCTAGCTGAAAATTCAGCTTCTTCTTGTAAGAAATTGACGATCTGTTGATCGTTCTCAAACACCTGCCAGCTTGTGTTATTATCTGGAACTGCTGGCCTTACAACCACATGGATGTGTGGCTGCGTTTTTCCTCTTCTGATGCTGTCAACCACATCAAACGTTGCTCCAACTGCTAGAGCCTGTCTGCGGCTTCATTTCCCTTCCTGGGTATGGACACAACGTTGAAAGCTTCAAAATCCTCAATGAGGTCCCATACCCTGTTCTTGTAGCTCCTCAGCAAGTCGTTCTTTGTAGCATGTTGCCCCCTAACTTGGTTGACGATCAGCTCGCTATCTCCAAACACCTGCAAGTTCTTTATGCCCTTTTTCTTGGCCCAATGAAGTCCATGAATCAATGCTTCGTATTCGGCGGTGTTATTTGAACAAGAAAACTGGAAACGGAAAGCTAAATAATACTCGATGTCCTGTGGCGAAATTAACATTGCACCACCTCCAGTGCCTTGTCTGCTTCTCGAACCATCGAAGAATAATCTCCAAATTTTGTTTTCATCCTTTTGTTCAGGCCGAATGACGTCAGGAATGGGTGAACTTTCCTCGTGTATATAATACACGCCCAATTCAGACTCTTCAATTTCTTTGCATGGATCAAATTCATGACTTTTGTTTGCCCATTCATCTAAAGTTAAATCAGGAATTCCCTCAACCTTAGTACCTGCTTCTAGATCATTCGAACATTCTTCTTGATCAAAAGTTGAGCAATTTGCATTGATAGGACCTGGTACATAGGGCTCAATATGGAAATTGGCAATTGGTTCTGACCTGATTGTTGCTTTGGCTCCATACCTTGTCCTAAAAATCATGTGCGACCAATCTGCAGATAAATATCCACCGATTTTTGCAGTGAAGTCTCTTGAAAGACACAACGCAAAGAGTGGCGGAAGGTCAATCACAGACACATCTTGCAAAACTGTAACATTAGGACAGGAATGTAGTGTTAGACTTAGCTCCTTGATGACTCCAATAGTCCCCACTGCCGTTCCATCTAGTTGTACTACTCCTTTCAGTACTGGCTCATATTTCAAACCCAGTTGGTCCGCTATTTGCTTTGGCATCACCGAACTACTGGCCCCCGAATCCAACATGCAGTTGTGCACCAAGTGATTTCCAACAATCAATGAAACATAGAAAGGTGGGGGCTTCAAATTTTTTCTTGTCTGCCCCCCATCATGTTGCACTGCATTAGTGAGAACCTTCTCATGTCCTCGGTTTGATATATTTGTGGCAGACCAATTAGTCATTGCAGCTTGCAATAAATCTCGTTGCCCTGGGATCGCCAGTGATTCCCACATGGAAATGTTCATATGTGTCTTCTTCATTTGATCGATGATGTTGAAAGGGGATGAACTGTCCTTTTGCTGTCCCTTACTTGGTACAACCTTTTCTGGAGCTTGAGCATGTGCGTGTGTTGCTACAACAGGAACCTTGGGTTGATTTTGCACATTTGGAGCTGTGTTTGGTCTACTGACCCCCTGTTGTGTAAGAGTGGGTTGAGAAATAACTGGATTAGATGGTTGTCCCTCTTCTATGCTTCTCTTCTTTGACCGTGTATTGGCAGCCATGCCTTGAAAAGGCTGTTGGTTAACTCCACAGAAGTCTTCCGTTTGCCAATTTGCCAATGTGGTTTCTGTTGGGGGTCCTTCTGGTTGCTGTTGATTATCCTCCTGGCTTGGATCTTGAGCAACACCAATGGTTTGCACCATCAAGGCCTGATTTAGTGCACCATTGAAACATGCTGACTGATTGTGAGGTAGATTGCAAGGGTAACACCAATCGTACTCCTGTGCCATGTTATTTTGTGCTGGAACTAATGCTTTAGAGGCAGATATGGCATTTGGATTAGAGGGCTGGAAAGGTCTATTGACAGGAGGCCTTGTTTGATTCACATTTGCAGCTGGATTGGGTGGTCTTTGAGGCTGATATGGCTGCCTATTAGGTTGAGCTTGAGGCTGATACGAAGGTCTAAAACCTTGAACTTGTTGTCTCTTGAGTGTGACCAGCTCATTACCTAAATTTTGCAGTTGCTTCATGACTTCTTGAAGCTCATTTGGGGCACTTGGAGATGAAGTGGAAGCTTCATTTGAACTCTGATTCCTAGGAGTGGGAATAGGGGCTAAGACAGGTGCTTGACTAGTACTTGGGCTCTCTATACTTGGATATAATGGCATTGGGGGCCTAGGAGCTAGCTTTCCAGCTTGAATCAGACAATTTTCAGCTCTAATGGCAATACTATAAGCAGCAGGGATAGTTGTGCCTCCCATAGATTGAATCAACATAGAAATATCAGAATTTAAAGCTTTAAGGTAATACAAAAAAGCACCTTCTGCTGTTGGTCTGACTGCTACTGGAATTCTATCCCAAGACCATTGAAATCTGAAGTTGAAGTCAGTCAGCTGCTCATTGGAAGCTCTCTTGATGGTTGTCAGCTGCTCCAAAAGAGACAAGTTGTCTCCCTTCTCTCCAAATTGATCATGAAGTGCAATACATAGCTGATTCCAGTTTGTGATAGAGCCAGCTCCAAGGCTCCTAAACCATTGCAATGCTTTCCCCTTGAATGAAGACGCCAGCAATTTGACAGCTACTTGCATCTCATCGATCTCATGAATTGCACAAATGTTAGCAATGTCCTTGACATGGTCACCAGGAGTGGTATGATTTTCTCCAGTAAAGTATGGAATGTTCTTCAATGCTGCAACTGGGATTGGGTTTTGTGCATTGAGAGCAAGTGGGCTGCTACCTGTGAAGTTGACATAGGGGTTCACTGGTTGCGCCATTCTGATTGGTCTTAAAACCCTTGTATACTGAAAGAAAGGCCGCTCAGGTGGAGGAGTTGAAAGAGTTCTGTTTGGTGGAGATGGAGACCTTTGAATCCTTCTTCCTCTTTGCCTTCTTCTTGGAGATAGTTGCAGGTATTCAAACAGCACTTCCTCTTCTCCAGCTCTTGACCTTGTGATTCTTCTCATAAGCTTTTAGGCCTGAATGCTGGAACCAGTTGATTCCTCCCCTTGGAGTCGCCAGATATGCAAATAATAGCTCTTTTCAAGCAAGAAAATTGCAGCAGATGCACATCAACCTTGCTGCAATAAAAAAAAATGAGACCTCTTGTCCCACCGGGCATGCCAAAACTGTTGGTGCAAAATCACAGCACCCCTGAATACAGATCAAGTTTCTAGGTTGATCACTTATGTATCCAGTGTGATTGCATAACATTGAATCCTTCCTCCAAGTGTGGGACTTGAAAATGAGAAAAGGATTCTCCAGAGAGAGGCTGGTTCCTATTCCTCTGTTCAGATGCACCAATAAAACGCAGAGGTTCACCCAAAAAACTAACCTAACTACCAAGGAGACAGGGAGAGAGAAATGCGTACAATAAAACCTAAACTATGGAGGTGATGCACCGAGGAATGAAGAACATAAGCTTTGCAACATAAACACAGACCATATAGATGCAATACCACGTCATACATAGGTAACCGAAATGCAATGGGAGATCAAAATGACAACAATGAATACATGAGAGGATTTAAATTCAATCACAGACATATATATTGCTCAAAGGATTGATTCAAATACATTGCAATGGCCAAGAGGCACAATGACATTACAGTCCATGTGGGAGGCTTGGAAACTCCACGAATTCTCTTGCAAGCAGGAGAGAAGGGAGGGGTCGCAAAACAGAAATGTCCAACATTAGAAAGAAGCCCCTCCTTACAATTTATAGGAAGAATGAGAGAGAAAAGAGAGAGGAATTCGAAATCTGCCCCAACCACCTCCTGAATGCATTTAACTCATCTCATCATGGCAGAAGCGGCGGATCCTGGCGAAAACGGCGGGCTGCCTCCAGGAGCGGCGAACTGTCTGCTGCATTAAAATTGTTTGTTGACGCATCACTTCTGTTTGTTATTCGCACCAGAGGCATTTCTTGATTTTCATTCTCCAAACTGAACCAAAATACAAGATTGGCCTTGGAAACGTGTAGAGAATTTTACCAGCTTTCCATTGGTATAAAGAACGTGCAAATCCGAGCTCTGGATCAAAAGTTATGGCAATCTGAAGATTTAGAGCACGGAACAGGCGAAAACGCTTTTTTTGAATTCTTTCCTGCATTCTGCCGCCTGGATGACACGTGGCGTACTCTGATTGGTTGAATAATTCTCTCTCCTCTGCCTTTTGGCGGGCTTTCCTTTTAAATTTCCTCGTGGGCCCCTAAATGAAACACGTGGCAAGATCCTATTGATTCGGCTCGGTGCTCGAAATCTCACCCTTTGACTTTTCTGACCTGATACTCTATGAGGACACTTGGCAGTTTCTGATTGATCCTCGGCTCATTCGGCTCCTTCACGCATTTCGCCTCCATTTGTCCCGGATGTCCCATTTGATTTTGGGCCCTTTGTGCTCATTTCGGCCGGTTCGGGCATTTCACGTCCATTTGTCCCGGATGTCCCATTTGATTTTGGACCCTCTGGACTCATTTCGGCCGGTTCGGGCGGTTCGGGTATTTTTGTTCCACTTGGCCCACTTCGCTTCGGACTGCTTGTGCTGATTTCACCCGGTTCGGCCGGTTCGCGCCTTTTCGTCCCAGATGTCCCAAAGGCGACCCTCTCAGCAGTTAGCCAATTTTTCCTCTCGGTCGAACCGGCATTTCGCGCCCGCCGCGTACTTTTGTCCCGCTTGTCCCAAATGCTTAGTGGGCTGTTTGTGCTTACTTCGGCCGAGCCGGCCGGTTCGGGCCTTTTTGTCCCAAATGTCCCGAATGCTCCTAGGACTAGGACTTAGCCGATTTTCACCATTTTTTCTGGATCGACCTATTTGCCTTTCTGCAACTTTGATGCATGTTATCGAGATTTACCCTAGGGGGGGGGGAAATTTTGACAACAGGTCTCCTTAGAGAGGGAAAAATATGGCCATAAAGGTGGACTTCAGATGAGAATAAATGGTCCCCCAAGGGAAGGACATATATGGCCACAAGGTTGGTCTTAGAATGAGACTATAGGCGGGATAGATGTGATACTAGGAGGTTAAATTTATGCACCAAACCTCAAAAGTGAGGGGATGAGGGAAACGCATGTGTCCCAGTGAGACACAAAAAAGGGCCATAAAGGTGTAATTAGGATAAACAAAATTATGCCCCAAAGGAGGCACAAATATGGCCACAAAGGTGGGCTTTGATGAAAACATGGTGCCTCAAAAGAGGTACAAATTAGGCCATAAATGTGGACTTAGTATGAAAAAGGTGGTGCACCAAATAAAAGGCACAAATATGGCCACAAAGGTGGACTTTGATGATAACAAAGATGAATGGTCCCCTAACAGAGGGACAAATATGGCCACAAAGGTGGACTTAAGATGATAATGAAATGGTCCCCCAAGGGAGGGACAAATATGGCCACACATGTGGACCTAGGATAAGAATGAAATGGTCCCCCAAGGGAGGGATGAATATGGCCACAAAGGTGGAATTTGGATGAAAAAGATAGAACAAAGGTGCCCCAAAAGAGGCACAAATATGGCCACAATGGTAGAATTTTATCAAAAAAGGTACAAAAATGGCCACAAAAGTTGGCTCAAATGAAAAATATGTGCCCCAAAATAGGCACAAATATGGCCACAAAAGTGGGCTTTAGACGAGATAAGATGGTAGATAGATAAACTAAATAAGATCATATGAGATGGATTTAGATGAGGTAAATATAGAAATGTCAAGGAGGGATTCCTAGAGTGAAGTCCCCAGCATTAAGATATTTGTTGAGTGGATAGGGGTTGTGAATAAGATGTGAAAGGATCAATAACAAGGGCAGAATAATCCCCAAAGAAAGGGATTATGTTGGTCAACTAAGATGTAGATGAGCTAGTATATTTCAAAGGATATTGGATGGGGTTGTCATAGAGAATTTCGATGAAATTTTTTTGATTTGGATTGGACAGATGGTCAAAGATCATAAGAGTGATTGTCAAGGAAAACAACATCAATGAATAAGGGGGGATCTTTAGGAGGCCCGATATGCAGAGGAGAGATGATAAAGGATGATGTGGATGGAGGAGGGGACTTAGCAATTTCGATAGATGAGGATGTAGGAATAGGAGTTAGATTGTTTGTAGTGGATGGAGAAGGATGACTTCTCTAAATCAAAAATCCATCTTTCTCAACAAGATCATGGACAATAGTCTTAAAAGCCTTACAATGTTATATGTCATGACATAGGGTACGATGATAGGCACATATAAGATTAGAGTTGAACCACGATGGTTTCTTAATATGAGGATCAAAAGGTCTAATGGGAGGAAACATGATGGCAAATATTCAGATTAAGTGTCAAAGGGTATCTCCATAGGACCTGATCAAAGTGTTAGTAGGAAGAAAGTGCTTGTGGGTTTTAATAGGATTTTTTAACTTGGATTTAGGGTAAGAAGTGGATGTAGATGTCTTAGTAGATGAATCAAATTTGGGAGGAGTAAATTTTCTGGATTTGGGAGATCTCTTAGATGAAGGTTCTGGCCCTAAAATAGATGAGGGTGCTCCAAGGGTGGATGGTATAATATTGGATTGTTGTGAAGAGGGAAAACCCAACTTCTTACTGGGATGCATGAGAGACATTGGGAAATTTTTACCATGAGTCTTATATTTTGATCAAGAGGACTTACTCTTAGCAGGGATGACAAGAATCTCGACTGGAGGATCTATAGGTTGTGTGGTTGGTATTAGTGGAGGAAGTAATTTTTTTTTTGATAATGTCTAAAGAGGATGTGGGAGTGTCTGATCATGAGGATGAGATGGGAGGATCATTTGAAGTCAAGGTGAGTTAGAATGCTTTCACAGACTCTTCAAATGATGAAAAATATGTAGGAGGAGAAGATGAATTCAATGTAGTTACAATAGGGGATGTGGTACATATAGGAAAACGTGCAAAAAGAGGAACTAGGATTGATTCCACAAATGGTATAATAGGTAAGGGTGGAATGGATTTAGATGAAGTGGTAGGTATGACCAAATCTAATGAATTGGATGTGATAAGGGATGAATTAGATGTAGGTGTAGGATTGATGGTAGGTGTATATGTGTATATAGTAGATGTTGAAGAATTACACATAGAAAATTGGGATAAACTAGATGATATGGCCATGGGAAAAGATGTAGGTATAGGTGATGAAGATCTTAAGGTAGACATAAGTGGACTTTTTATAGCGATAGTTGGGATTGATAAGGATGTGGGTATAATTAGAATGGTAATAGGTTTGTTTGATTTAGATGTGGATAAGGGGTTAGATATGGCAGGTTGGGTTATAATGGATGTATTCAATGTGGATGAAATGGTAGGTATAGTAAAAGTTAATGTGGATGTGGTAAAGGTAGGAATAGATGTAGATGTAGGATAAGTGGTGGAATTTAATATGATATGCAAAGTAGAAGTTGTAGGAAAAATATCTAAGGTATGAATACGTGATGAGGCAAATGAGATAGGTAAGGATGGAGGTGTTTTATGTATAGTATTAATTGCATAAGAGTTGGATGTGTAAGATGTGGAAGTTAGAAATTTATTTTTTGGTGGTGGATTAGGAAAGGGTTGTATGAATATGTCAAGGGGTTGGATACGAGATGAGGCAGGATTTTCTATTTGGATATACCTCTGATTTATAATTTGTTGATCGTGGTCTTTAAAAGAACAACATATCTCAATGTCATGACCTATGACTTGGTGATATTTACAATAATGGCCCTCATGATACCAAGTGTGTTTGGGGTGTAAGTTTTCAATAGTTCAGATGGGAGGAAGTGTGGGAAGGTGAGATGCCATCAACTTATCAAATATTGAACTTTAGGATTCCTCCAAGGGGGTATAATTAGAAGATGGTTTAAAAAAAATTGTGAAGGCAATGTGTATGAGTTAGATGGTTGTAGTTTCACAACATGTGAATTGAATGGATAAGGATTTAATGTTTGATAAGAGGGGATATAATTAAAAAGGTGGAGATTGAATAGGAATGTGATGGGATGGGGTAGGTTGTGATGATGATTATTGTTGAGAAATAGGAAGGCTATGCAATTTTTGAGATTGAATAGATCATTGTGAGCTAGGGATATTTTATTGTTGAGTATTGGGAGATTGATATGGTCAGATAGGGATTCTAGTGATAATTTCATATGAAGTAAGGATAGTGTTGGTTTGAGGTAATGGGGGTGGAATAGGATCCACCGGTTGAGTAGACTGATAGAATTGATATAGTTTGGGAGATCTACTAAATATGAAGTCATACATGGTGCTAAAAGAAGGCCTAAGAGTTTCTAAAGGATTAGGAGATGGTGGTGAGACAAGATTTTTTGTTTCAAAAGGGGGATCAATTTGGATGAAATGGTCTCTACAAGGTTAAGGGATCCAATGCATAATCTCAATATTATTGGAGGAGAAAATATCATTGGATATATTATAGTTTTGAATTGTTTGAGAAGAGGTATTAATAGGACTGAAATGGGAAAAGATTTGTTTATGAATTTTACTAACAAAAAATCAAACAACAACGCTTTTATTAACATGATTAATTAGGAAAGTGTGAAAAAAAATGGGATGGATAACAAGGGTACCTAGGAAATGAAAATCTAAGATTGGCTTTAGGTAGTTATGGTTGGGGAGATTTCAGACAATTGTAGTGACTTTCTATTGGGTGATGAAATCCCAATCAGTCCACCAGGTAGAAAGATGCCTAGATGTTTTATTTTTAGGTTTTGTCTGATAGAATGTGAGATACAACCGATTAATCCCTATTCAAGCACTGTGATCAAGAAGGATGCAAAATAGAAAGGATATTTTTAAACCAAATCCAAATGTGATCTTTCGATGAGGAAACACACAATAAAGGGAAATTGCTATGGAAAAATGGAGAAAATAAGGAAAAAATAGGAATACCTAGATAACCCTTTTCCTTTTTATCTGAAATTTTGAGTGAAGGGCGATCCAAGTAGCTGGACCTGAAACAAGCAAGAAAAAAGTGAAGCCTTGTGTTGTAGTGTTACTAGAAGACAAAAGAAGAAGAAAATAGAAAGAAATGCAAAAGGATTACCTAAAGGGTGGTCCCACAAGATGTGTGAGAAATTTTTTATAATTTCCTCATTTGATTCAAATTAATGATTTTAGCTACTAAAGAAAGCTAAACACTCATAACATGGAGGATTTAAGGTACCTTAAATGTGTGATGGATGCAAGAAGAAGGGCGCAAAGTGAATGATCTCACTGCAACTGAATAACCTACAAATAAGAATTACTAAAAAGGAGGTGGATTAGATAATATATTTGGGGGCTACCCAAAAAATACGGATCCAAGAAGTATTACCTTCCTTTTATAGATGCCAACCCCTGTTTGATGAAATAAAGTGATATGAATGATAAGTGACTAAATAGAATGAAAAAACAAATACATAATAGAATCTAAAACTAATGGAAATAGATGGAAAATAAATTATCTAATCTAAATAAACTTGAAATAAAACTTACCTGCATGATTCGACATTGACCCAGAATGCACATAGGCATGTCAATGATGGTCTGAGTGAGTGGATTTGGATAGAAATGTAAATATGCAGACCTGTAAATATCTAAGACTCGATGTAGCAGAAGCCTGTATAGGATGGAAGTGACCTGTAGAAGGGAATCTGAGGTAAAAGAAACCAGAGAATGAAAGAAAATAGAGGTAAGGAGGGATTAGTTGATAAATATGACCTATTTTTATGGCAATCAGGGTGCAAATAGGCTAGTTTTGATGCAACAAAAAATTAGGATGGTTGTTATGGAGTCTGAGAGGAATCAAAAAGTCAAATCATAGACAAAGAAAGTATCTAAAGATAGGAAACATAGTCATAGAAGGTTGGGTCGACAGTGACCTAGTCTGGGAGATGGCAATTAGAGTAGAGTAAAACAAGGTTGAAGACAAATGGATGGAATGGATGACATGAAAGTAAAAACATTGGAACAGAATGATGATAACGGATCTCTAAGTGTTGTTGAAGATGATCTGGTCCTATAAGATGTTAAATCTAACAAGATAATAATATAAATAACGTAATATAGCACAAAAAACAATTTAAGACCTCCCAAAGTCATGTGGGTGATAAAACCAAGCTTCAAAAGACTGTAAAAAGGTTGGCACTATTGCAGGTATGCTTTGTTTCAAATATGGATTCGCAGAATGCAAGTAAAACAAGTGTTTTGTCACCCCTTTCTGTTTTGGTTTTTTTTCGAAATGTAAGAGATCAGTCTTATAGGGTCAATGTTGACTAGGCTAGTTCACCACTGACTACAAGGAAAATTTCCCTAACAGGGGTTGATTTTGTGTTTTAATCAGGATTTCAGGTTTTTAAGAATGGTAAAAGCGTTTTTAATCTTGTAGGTGGGAAGAGGTTATTTAGGGATGTGTCATGGGTAGTTAGTGGATAAAGATAGGTAGGATAAAAGCTAGAAAAATCATAAAGATGTAGATTTAAGATAAAAGCATCCTAAAAGGAAATTCCATTAGGGCTAGTGGATATTAATTCATTAATGTTTATTAATAAATATTTATAAGGATTAAAGGTGATGTGATAATAAATGGGCATTTAATTAAATTAAGGGGGTCTAGCTATGACCATCATTAGATACATGCACACGGGTAGACAAAGATAGAGATACCAATTTTAGGTGTCTACATGTAAATTGAAATTTAGAGCCCAAAAACCATTGAAGTCAGGCTAGTTATGTTAAGACCACTTGAAAGAAGAAAGGAGGGATTAGGTAAGAACCCAAGAAATTTTGAGCCACTCCTTACCAAGATAAAATGGTATTGAAAAATGTTATGACCTTATTGTGGGTCAACACAGTTTGTCTCAATCATGAGATTACCATAAGAAAATGCTCTTATGAGCCACAAGAGATAGTTTTGAAGGAATTTGAAGAAAATTAGGTTTTTATCAATTTTCGTGCATTGAGATTATTTGTGTAGCATTGGAGGAAGGTAAAGAACATGTTAAGATGATTGAGGGGTGTAGATAATCCTAAAGAGAATATTTTTCTTAGTTTACTCAAGACCATTTGTGGACTAAGGATTGACAACAAGAAAGAAAGAAGAGGTTTGATTGAATTTATTTTTTTTAGTTAAGATGATGGCTGAGATATAAAAGGTTGGCATAAATGAACATGATATATGAATGGAATGAAGAACTAAAAATGCATGGAGGATTCTAAAATTGTATTTTTAGTCCAATAGACCAAGAACAAGATGATGTAAACATGGTAGGTGAAAATTAAAGTTTTCCTTTTTTATGATGAATTATGAATGTACTTTGAACATTAGTATGGCCATTGTATCATGTGGTATCAGAATAGAGGAATGATTGTGTTATTGTGGCTAATAATGAAATTTTAAGTGTGAATGTGAGATTGCATGTACAAGGGAAGAGTTGAGCAAAAGTGAAAGAGTAAAAGAAGAGAGAAAGAGAGAGAGATAGAGGATACCAAGAGACCAAGTTTGAATCCTATTATCTCTGAATCAAATCACCTTTTTTTTGTAAAAGTATGTGTGCTTGAGCTCACGGTGTGATTGGATAACATGGGTACTATCTCCAAGTTGTGGGACTTGCTACTTGAGATAGACATCCAGAGAAATTTGGTTCTTCCTCCTAAAATACCTACCACATTCTACTCTAATGCAAGAGAAACTATCGTTCCTAATCTAACCTTCCAAGGGATAAGGGAGAGAGATTGCATGAAAAACAAAGCCTACACTAAAGCAGTGATACACCAGAAAAGAAGAGTGTGAGAATAGTCTTCCAATGTGTGAAAATTAGAAGCAAAATTTATACTAGAAGGGGTGATAACAATTCATAATACTATTCCAAAGACGCACAATGATAATGAATCCCTGCAAGAGTATAATAGACACAATATATTTGCAATGAGTTTGAAAGGGCAAGAAGAATGTAAACAAACACAGTAGGGGAAGATACATCCACAAACTTGCATCTATTACTTCATGATATGCATAGTTCAATTTATTACAATATAAGGGCCTAGATCACCATGCAAGGAGTCTAGTACAAGGGAATGCACACATTGGATTCATAAAACAAATCTGAAAGAGTTTTGCTACTCGAAAAATATCTCCCTTTACAATGAGCCCAACACTCCAATTTATAGAGTCTAAGGAGAGACAGAGAGGGAAAATGAAAATCCTGAAATATGTCCTTCAACCACTTGCAAGAGGTAGTAAATGAAGTGAAATTATGTTATATTTCTTGAAAAATTCCCCCCATACTATCCCATAACTTGCAGTTGTGAAATATGTCAACCCATGCTTCGTTGAATGCATCCCAATCACCACTAGAATCATTGTTCTAAACTGGGCACATTTTCTTCAAAATATCCATTAATTCTTCATCAAATTCTATATTTCTTAATTCTTGTGCATTGGTCTTGGAACCATGATTCCAATGGTACCAATTTCATGTGTTTTCATTAAGAAACACAAAAGTTATGGCCTTCTGAGTGCAGGTAGTTATTTTGGGTCTACTAGGCATTTCTATCATTTAACTAGACTGGATATTTAATCCATAAAAGTTGGAGATGTTTCATTTATTTTCATATACTTACCATGCCCATTCCAAAAAGTCAAATTTCATGAAAATTGAATCTCGAGGTAAAAATTTATGGCCGTTTAAAGTTTGAGAGGGTCAGGCATTAAATTTTCCTTTGTATGCAGGCATTTCATCTATTTTGGGTCTTAGTGTCCCGGATGTCCCTTGTGCGACTTGGGCCAAAAACCTTCACTTTTTTTTATTCCCTCTTAGTGTGGAAATTTTGACCTTTGATGTCCCGAATGTCCTAGCTTTGACCAGGCCATGAGAACCGTTGACCTCTACTTCCTCTACATGTCTCAACCTGCTTTGTAAATCAGACAAGTCAGCTTTTCGGAGCCCATGCGTCCTAACTATCTCGTGAACCGTGTGGGAAAAAAACTTCCACTTTTTCCAATTTGAATTACCTGTAGTGATTTCAGCAATGTGTCTCCCAGTTGGCCCAACTTCCCACATAACATCTGAGATAAATTTCTCTACCTTTTCTTATTTGCATTGTTTCTGACTATTTCGGCAATGTACGTCCTGACTATCTTGGCCGAACTTGTGCGGCTTGGGACAAAAACTTCCATAAAACCCGCAATACACTAAAACAAGCCATTTTCAGATTTTTTTTCTTGGATAGGGAAGTTAGAGGAAGGTAAGGGGGCCCCCAAAAATCCATTTTTTTCCTTCCATCATTTCTACTTGCTCCAGCATGAGGAAATTATGCAAGATATTCAAATTACCTTGAGGGGTGGATTTGGGATAACAAATCCTAGGTGAGGTGTGAAGGAGATTATAGTGAAATACACTTTTCCAAGAGAAGGAAAGAAATAAATGGACAAGGAGGAGCTATTGAAAAAGCTAGTGGGAATGTTAAGCCACAGGAAGAAGAGTCAAGATGACAAAAAGAAGAGAGATAAGGCCAAGAGGAAAGAGGAAGCTATAAATTTGGATATTTGTTTTGAGAAATAATAGAGAGAGCTTAACAAAGACATAGCCAAGGTTGAGGAATGGATATTGAGTATGGAAGAATAAGATGCAAATGAAGAAGAAGAGTATTAATGGGAAAGTGAACAAGAAGAATAATAAGAAATTAGAGATGATGAAGTGATTTATTGCTACCTTGAAGAAGGATAGTTACTTAAAGACATGGATGAGATAGCAAAGGAAAATGAAGAAGATGCAGCAGAAAATCATTATGATGATGAGGTATGTGAATCAAATATTGTACCTTTAGAAGTTTTCTTGTTTACAAATATACCAAAACAAGATGAGATCAGATTTTATAGGCATGTATATGATTAAGATGATAGAGAAGTTAATTCATAGCTAAATGAAGAAATGAATGTCTTTGATGATTTTTTTTCTCATGTTGCTAAGAAGGAAATAATTTTGGATGAGGTGAATGTAGGTGAAGATGAGGTAGAGAAACAGATACAAGAAGTGATGAATGCATTTGAGGAAGGAAATGTAACCCAAATTGACATAGAAAGTACTTGTTTGATGACTAAGATTGATGTTTCATTAGGTGAATTCCTAGAAATTGTGGAAAATGACTCCATTGATGAATTTGAGAAGAAAAAGGAAAATGAGATAAGAAAGATAAAGTGGGGTAATGAACATGATTATCATTTTTTCATAGGTGAGGTGGATGACATTTTTTAATATTTATCATGTATGATGAATGAGAAAAAATGGGATGAAGGTACAACTCAAGGAATGTTCGATTCTTGGGTAAATGAATATGCAAATGAGGATAATACAGGTTTAGGTACAAGTCTAAGGCAAGTTGAGATGATGAAGAACATGAAAAAGTAATCATGCAAGTAAGAAAATTATTAATATGGAAAAAAAACATTGAAACCAAAGTGAATGGAAGATATACATGGAAGAATTATATGATAAAGCATGAATAAATATGTGCATTTGTTGTTGTGTTTATTTTTGCAGGTACAAGTGATGGAAGGCTAAAGTTGAATAAGATCAAGTTGGAAGTCAAGAAGAAGCTCAAATTAAAGGAAAATGTAAATATGAAGAATATTTTGTGAGATCCAATTGGATGTGAGACTAACAGAGGCAATAGGAGTACAAGAGTAAGGGTAAGAACAAGACAATAAAATCAAGAGATATTATAAGAAACCAAATGGTTGTTGTTGTTGCAAATCAGCAGCACCCCTGGATGCAAATCAGGGTTCAAAGTTGATGTTTCAGGCATCCAGTGTGATTGCACAACATTGAAACCTCTCTCCAAGTGTGGGACTTGTAAAATGAGAGAGGAATCTCCATATTAGAGGCTGGCTCTTCAAACTCCTCTGATCAGATCTATTATTTGCACAACTGCAAAGGTTCAGATCCTAATTTTATCTTAATTTGCAAGGAGACAGGGATAAAAATACAAAAATGAGACTAAACTAAAGATGGTGATGCACCAAAAGGAGTGGTGAAACATTTTTTTCCATGTAAATAGACACAAATTCATGAAATGCAACAAGGGAAAACATAAACAAGTTGATAGATGTAATTAGAGGTCTTAAAATGAAGTAAAACAATACAAACAGAGGTCTAAAAGCATTCACAGAGTTTACACTTTCAATTCCATGTAAAAATCTCTTGCATTCCACCATCAAAGAGGTATAAACCTATTACAAACTGTGGAAAAGGTCTGATTCTTACAACTATCACTTGCTGGAGGTGAAAGAAGAAGTTTTCAATGCCAAAAAGTGTTCAACCATGAAGAAATGAGCCAAATCTGGCTTTTATAGTGCATGGGTCGAGCCCAAGAGAGAGAAAACATAAAAAATGTGGGAGCCCATTCCTCATTGATGGAAAATGCATTAAAACAGCATGGAGGACCTTACAAACCCATACCTTGTCATTTTTGACCATATTGGAGAAGAATGTGACCCATTCTGTATTAAATTTGGTTGTTGAAATGTCATTTCTGGCCATAGACATGTACCAGAACCGTTTTTGAATTTTCTCTCTCCAAACTAAACCAAAATTTGAAATTTACCATGGAATCATGTAGATAATTTTAACAACTTTCCAATGATATACAGAACACAAAAATCTAAGCTCTGGATCAAAAGATATGATCGTTTGAAGATTTAGGGCAAAAACGGCCCAAAAACGGATCGACGGGAAAAAAAATTCAAATTTTACCTCTTTTTTGTCTTTGGAAAAAATTTCAAAAATTCCCCACGCTCCATTGGTTGGATGCCACGTGGCAGCTTCCTATTGGCTGCAGGCCTCAAATGGGAAAATTTTCCACAAAAACTCTGCCGAGCCATAACTTGAAAAATATGAGTTAGGAGGCAAACTTTACCTTTCTAGAAAGCTGAGAGACAGCTCTATCTGATGGTGCCATTTCTAGAAAGCCTTGAGTGCCTTAAAATCAAAAAATGTGGACTGAGGCACAAGAGAGGTAAGAACACAAGGAGTTAGCCACAAAAAATGAGCTGGGGCACATTTTGGATAACAATTTTGGTGACTCATAGGTGTCATTTGCCTGCTAGATGAAAGTACCAGTAGCCTGAAGTAGTCTATTGGGCATGGAACCTTCAAATATTCTATTTAGAACCCCAATTGACTTAGAATGTGCAAGGAGGAAGATGGAATATCACATGATGGAAGCAAGGACTGCAAAACATCTCCAGGGACAGCAAGCTGTGCCAAAGCACTTAGGGAAAGCAAAACTAACCTACAACAAAACAATGTGCAAAGCACTTGGAGGAATGAAAATCTAATCTAATATTTACAAGGTGGTAAATTTCCCTCTAGAAGCAACGCTTGGGATAGATTCCATTGACTGGAATCTGCAGCTCTTCACCATCTAATGAGGCCAATTGGAAATCATTGTTGTTCTGGCACTTTGTGACCATGTATGGGCCACTCCAAATGGCATCAAATTTTGAATGCCTTCCCGGTTTTGCTCTATCCACATCCCATTTCAACACTAGATCTCCAACTTGAAAAGATCTATCCTTGGCCTTCCTATCAAAGGTCTTTTTGATCAAAGCTTGATCCTTTTCCATTGCTTGGGATGCCTGATTTCTGACCTCCTGCAGCTCCATCAACTTTGCATATCTCACCTCCATGGGCTCAAACTCTAGCAACTCTAATTGCTTCATGAGTTCCAATGTTGGCAACTCAAGTGACATGGACAAGATTTCCTCTCTTCCATAGACAAGTTTGAATGGGGAGTTACCTGTGGATCTCTTGGGAGTTATCCTCTCAGCCCATAAAGCTGATTTCAGTTTGGTATGCCAAGACCTCTGATTCTTATCAAGAGTCCTCATAATGATCCTCAACAAGTTCTTGTTTGTAGACTCGGCCTGGCCATTACCTTGAGGGTAATAGTTTGATGAAGTGCTTAGGTAGATCTCATTCTTGACAGCCCACTTAGTCACCTTGGATCCAATGAATGCCAATGCATTATCTGAGATTATTGTAGCAGGTATACCAAATCTGGTCGCTATCCCCTCATAAAAGTCTAAGATGCTGGACTCATTTGCTTCTTTGAGTGCTACTGCTTCAGTCCACTTGGTGAAGTAGTCTGTGGCTGTCAAAATCCATTTGTGCCCTTGACTTGAATTAGGATTAATGACTCCAATGAAGTCTAAACCCCATTGCATGAATGGCTGGTCAACTGAGATTGGATGCAATGGAAGGGCAGCAAGTCTCTCTTTTCCTGTGAAGAATGCAAAATTCTTACACCTCTTGATCCATGCATAGCAATCACTAAAAATTTTAGGCCAATAATAACCAGCCTTCATGATTCTTAGAGCTGTCACTCTCGGTGTAAAATGACCACCAGCTGATCCACCATGGAACTCTTCCAACACCCTATGAATCTAATTTGTGCTAATGCATCTCAGCAGCACTCCATTCACATCTTTCTTGAACAAAACTCCATCAACAATGGCATATGGGACAGCCTGCAATCTAAAGTGTCTTCTTTGGGTCTTGTTCATCTCCGGGGGGCATAGGCCTGTGTATAATACCTTGGGTCCAGCAAGGAGTGGGGGCAGCATTATCTTCTTCTTGATTGCCACTTGGCTCATGGCTGTCCTGGACTGTCAAAACAGCCTCTTCTTCATTGCATACTTCTTTTTGCTTCCCCAAAACCAGCTACTCACAAAATCCTTTCCCTCTTACCAACTTGGTGATCTTGATCTCAATGTCATACTCCATGACATGGGTGATCCAACCTGCCCTTTTCTCGTTCAAATCTTTGTTGAGGAGGAAGTCCTTAACCCCAGCATGTGAGACCAGCAACTGGACCATGTTGTTTGAGACTAAATGCTTGAATTTCTTCAAGCTTCTGATTACTGCCATCACATGCTTCTCAATAAAAGAGTACTTCACCTCATAGTCATCTAGGCTCTGGCTGAAGAAGGCAATTGGCTGCTCATCATTATCCTTGTTTTGCTGTACCAAAATGGCATAAATAGTGTCATTACCTCCAAATGCATAGAGGATGAAATCCTTAGATAATTCCGGGTTGATGAGAGTTGGTGCTTGAGAAATGGTTTCTTTGATTGCTTCAAAAATCTCCTTACCTTCTGCTGTCCACTTGAAAGCCATGCTCTTCTTTAACATTTTGGTGATGGGCTTGACAAGGGCTGCAAAATCTGGGACAAACCTCCAAAAAAAGTTTATCCTCCCCAAGAAACTCTAAAGGGCTTTCTTGTGGCTTGGCAATGGTAGTGCTCTTATGGATTCAACCCTCTCTGGATCAATTGCTAATCCTTCTTTGGAGAAAATATGGCCAAGGAGCTTTCCTTCATGTGCAAGAAAGATACACTTTCTAGTATTTAAAGACACTCCAAATCTCCTGCACCTCGTGAAAACTTGTCTCAAATGAGAGAGGTGGTCTGCTGCATTTTTGGAAAAAATAGTGATATCATCAAGGTAAATCAGCACCACATTGTTAATCAAACCTTTGAATGCTATGTCCATTACCCTTTGGAAGGTAGCACCAGCGTTGGACAGCCCAAATGGCATTTTCCTGTATGCAAAAGTTCCCCATTTGGTTGTGAAGGATGTCTTGAACTGGTCTTCCTCCTTCACCATAATCTGATTGTAGCCTGAGTAGCCATCAAGTAGTGAAAACCTCTCAGAGCCAGCCACAACTTGCAAGATTTGCTCCATGGAAGGGAGTGGGTAATGGTCCTTGAGAGATGCTCTATTTAAGTCTCTGAAATCAACACACAATCTGATCTCCCCACTCTTTTTTCTGACTAGAACCAAGTTGGAAACCAAACTAGAATGCTTGATTGGGAATATGATTCTTGACTCAATCAGCTTGTCTAATTATTTCCTCATGAGAGGCTCCATGTGTGGATTGACTGGTATTTGTTTCTGCATGACAGACTTAGTATTTGGATCCAATTCAATGGTATGCTGAGCTATGTTGGGATTGAAACCTTTCAAATCTTTGTAGCTCCAAGAAAACACATATGGGAATTCTTGACACAGCTGCATGAATTCATACCTTTCTTGTTCAGTTGTCATCTTTCCAATTTGCAATGGTTTGTTCTCTTCTACCAAGATGGATACTGAATCCTCTCTCTTGACCTGAATGTTTGCTTTCTTCTTTCTAAATTGATCATTGGGATTAAAAATGGACTCCAAAGTGATAAGTCCCTTGGGCAGCTTGTTAGTTCTCATCTGTACCACCTGGTCACCATACTGCTGTTCCAATTTTCCTTGATTCTTAGCTAAGAACTCGGCTTCTTCTTGTAAGAAATGGATGATTTGTTGGTCATTCTCAAACACTTGTCAACTGACATTGTTATGTGGCACTGAAGGACTCACAATCACGTGGATGTTTGTCTGTACCTTGTCTTGTTGAATGCTTTCCACAATGTCAAAGGCTGCCCCTACTGCTGCAAGCCTGTCAGCAGCTTGATTCTCTTTCCTAGGAATGAATTTGATGCCAAAACCCTCAAAATCTTCCATGAGGTGCCACATCCTGTTCTTGTAGCACCTGAGTAGATCATTCTTGGTAGCATGTTGTCCCTTGACCTGATTTATAATCAATTCACTATCACCAAAGACTTGCAAGTTCTTTATTTTCTTCTTGAATGCCCAATGCATCCCTTGCACCAAGGCTTCATATTCAGAAGTTTTATTGGAGCATGTAAACTGAAATCTAAAAGCTGAATAGTACTTTACTCCTATAGGTGAAACAAGCATGGCTCCACCTCCTGTACCTTGTCTACTTCCTGATCCATCAAAAAACAGCTACCATACCTCATTGTCATCCTTGTGGTTTGGCTTGGTGATGTTAGAAATAGGCTGATTTTCTTAATGTATATAGGACCCGTAAGCTGCATTGATTGCCAAGTAACCCAAAAATATTCCTTCATTACTTCTAGAGTCAAACATGCCCAAATTTTCTTCATCTCTTTTGATGTAACACTTTCTTCCAAATACTCTTATGTATTTTACATTTGTAGGCTTGTTCTTCCACAGTTCATAAGGTGTCTTGTCACAATTTACCCTCAATTATGCTTTGTTTAAGATGTAGACCGCTATGTGTACCACTTCACTCCAGTATCTATCTAAAATATTTGATTCATTCATCATATTTCTTGTCATTTCTTGTATAATATTGTTCTTTCTTTCAACCACTCTATTCTGATGAGGTGTCCTTGTGGCTGAGAATTGTCTTTTGATTACATGTTCTTCACAAAACTCATCAAACTCATTGGACTAAAACTCTTCACCTTTATCTGATCTTAAGCATTTGATCTTCTTGTTCTTCTCATCCTCCACAAGTTCCTTGAACTTCTTGAATCTATCTAGAGCTTCTGAAATTTTTTTTAAACAAGCCAACCTTGTCATTTTGGTGTAATCATCTATCAACAACATGAAAAATACCTCACCTTGTATGCTTTCAGTTCTAGTAGGACTGCAAATATCTGTATGAATTAACTTCAATGGTTTGTTTGGTGAGTAATCCTTTTATTTGAATGGTCTCCTTATTTCTTTTCAATGGAGGCATGTTTTGCAAAGTGTGTCTGCTAGTTTTACAATATTTGGCATATGCCGCACAAAACCTTTAGCACTTATTTTTACCAGATTCTCAAAGCTCATGTCTCCAAGCCTTCTGTGCCATAACCAGATGTCTTTAACATTACATCTGAAGCTTTTCTTCTTATTTATTCCATTCAGAAAATACATATTATTATTCATCCTCTTGGCCTTTGGAAATTTCTTCCCTATTTTGTAGTTTATAATGTCACGGCCTTTATCATGGAATATTACATTATATCCTCTCTTACACATTTGAATCACACTTAACATATTATGTTTAAGTCCTTCAACATATAAAACATTCTCTGTGATTGTTTTGCCATTATCTAAACTTAGAGTTCCCTTTCCAACTATGTTTTTTGAGTTGTTTTCACCAAATCTAATATCTCGTGATGAATTTTATGTTAGAGTGATGAATTTATTTTTATCACTTGTCATGTGAGTGGAACATCCAATATCCATGTACCAGATTTTATCTTCATTTTGCACATGAAATGCAATTTGTACTATTGAACAAAACTCTTTCCTATCATTCATATCTTTCTTAGCAACATACATCCATTTTTGTTTAGGATATTCTTCCTTACTATTGCCTCATTCCTTTTCTTGAAATATTTATAGTGTACATAATTATAGCTCAATCTAGTGTAAAATGGACTATAACTTCTTCTATATCCTCTAGAGAACATTTTACACTTAGCAGCCTTATGTACAAACTGATTACATGAATAACAATAACCATAAAAGTAGTGTGTGTACCTATAGACACCAAAATTGGCTCACACTCCCATTATTCCCCTTTCGAATAAACTAACTTGAACACTTTCACCTAACTATGACCCTTACATCCCACATTAATATTAATTTAATCACTTTAATTAAATTAATACCCATCCTCACAATATTCATTATTTAATTATCTTAATTAAACTAATTTCCACCTCACCTAGACACCTCATTATAAACCTATTTTTAGTATCTATCCACTCACCATAACTAACTAAGACTTAGTTCAATCCTAAAAACCAATGCCTATTATTCCTCTAACCACATTCCTACTCATTAAAATATAATGTATGTTTTGATCCATGATAAATGGATAGACCTGGCCAAAATTATTGCAAGATCAGTCATTTTTAGTAAACCTAGGGAATCTCACCTTAACCAACATCGACTAACCCAAAACCGATGCCGATAACCCTAAACCATCGTCGGTTACCATATAACCATTTTGGAAACCTTGTTTGAGAGGTTAGACATAATTGAGAGTTTTTGGAACAAAGGATATCTACATGCAAATAAGAACCAGAGCTCTTTCACACATCCAGGCAACCATAACCAAAACAACCATTGATCATAAGGTATTTTCATTCACAGGAGCACTGCGGGAAACAAGGCCATGATATTGATCATCATTTCACTGATACACCATCACCACCACCCAACCATTGAACCTGAACAGCAATAAGTGTGTCTCTAACCTACATCACTTCATTTTCATTCATTTTTTAAAGTTCTTCACATTTCTTTATCAATCATCAGTTATATTTTCACCCCACCACTATTGCCTTCTTGTGACCTAACCCTTTCCCATCAATCACAACCTTTTTAATCACCTTTATCTAATCCTGAGTATCTCTGGATATTCCCAACATCTCCCCAAATGTAAACCAACTCCTCACCATATTTGATCCAGTTTCAGACAAATCCAAAACCATGAACTATTAAGTTATTACCAGCCCGCAATAACCATCGTCGGTCCTTACTAAACCATCGTCGATCATACCAGACTAACATCGGTCTCTGTATTTGTAACTCCTGTTAATACCAGATCCTAATAACCCTTTTTAAGTGATTCAAGTGACCTAGAATTTGACCATGACCTATTCCAATACCTTGGTTATTTATCTTATTTCTAGATCTGATCATAGCCTAGCCTATTATGTTAGATTTTATTATTGTATTTAGATGAGATACCTAAATCATATCAACTACAATAGGATTCTATTTACTTACATTGTTTCTTACATTAAATTGTATTAAAATAGTGGGTTGACTACCACTGAGGAAGTATCATACTTCCCAGATCTAGCACATGTTAGGTAGCCCACTAAAATATATTATTTAATCCTCTTTTTTTGGTCTTTTTGTGTATTTCAGGTAGTTCCTCCTAAACAAAAAGAAGCTCTCATAGTCATCATTAGATCAAGAAGTCAGAATGGGTGCAATAACCTCCAACTGACTGTCACTACATGTATTCCTCCTTGGCCCACACCCTTATCTGTTTCGTCTAAAAACTTAAAGAAAATGGTGAAAAAATTTAGCATCCCCGGTGGGACCCATCCGGGGTTCCTTGCATCTTATTCATTCCTAGGAAAAATTTGTATGTTTTTTTCCCTTCTAAAAGGCTTCTACATTAATCTCCTTCTCTGGAATATTCCTCTCTTTCTATTGTATCAAAGAAATCATGTTTTGGTGCTATAAAAAGAACACTTCTTTTCTTCCATTAGTATTGCATTAGTGAAAAATCATCCCTCTTCCTATTCATCATTTGCTACATCGAATATCATATTTTGATTTGGGTCTAAAACACTTGCATTACATTCTAATTTTGTGCATTATAGCTCACATTAAAAATGAGGGCAACCTATATGCTGGAATTCATGCCCAGCTTATGGTTGACACAATTAAACTATAGAAATCACTTGTTTCTCTCTCTCTCTTTCCAAACTACACAAAAATTTAATATACACACCTTCTTAAATGACATATTACCTGGGAACACATGTAAATGATCACACAATTAGAGGATTGACAGGTAATCCCCAGCTGGTTATCTCTTTCCAGTACCCCATCAGATGAAGGACTTCCCCCACAATAACATAACCCGAAACCTCGCCCTTTAGATTTCCTTTTTTGTAGGATGCCTTCCCAACCAAAAACTTTGTTCTGAATTCACATATCAGTCATAAATAGCATAAACTACAACAAATATAAAATTCACTTTTAGGACAATCTTTTTTTCATAGCTTTTTGCTTGACATGCATTTTGAGGTGAGAGGATAAGTTTTCTTCATATTTCTTTTTCCTTTCACACTCTACCATCATAGTTGGAGTATTCTGACTTTCTCAGAGTGTGTCAGGGCCTCATCCTATCATACCTAGGCTTTTGGTTTGATTCTTCATACAATCTAAATTCACAACACCTCATTTTTATTCATTCTTAAGATTTCATAGTAACCAGCATCGGTCCCGCGACCATCATCATTTTACATCTGACCGAAATCAGTTTACCTAACTAGCATTAGTTCCTTGTTCTATTGGTCAGTTTACCCAGAGAACACTCATCTCACCTTTTTTTCTATCTAAAAGTTTCTATGTGTCACCATACTCTTTGTATTCTAATCATAGTCCTCCAATATAGTCTCTTTGTCTAACAATCACTAGTTTCTACTTTATTTGCTGAAACTGTTATTCTTCATAGTAACTGTCATCAGTCATCTAGTGACAGGAATGGGTCACACCTTAACTAGCATCGGTTCTTGCAACCAGCATCGGTCACCCTATTTTGATTTTTATCAAAATATTTACCAAATATTCCTCTCAAAATCATTTTTTCCCATCTCTGTTGTCCCATGTGTTATTTAGAGATTACAATTCACCTGATTAATGTTAATTCACATGGTGTTGACTATCAGCCAAACTAACGCCCTTGTGTTTCACATTAGCCATCATCCATTCTGTCACCTATGGATCTAACACATCTTATCCCCATTGCCACTAGTGACGAGGAGTTTGTGAGGCTCCTCGACCAGAATATTGTTACCCTCTAGTACCACCTTTCTCATTATTCCACATGGGATTCCTCAAGACAATTAATATACGACATGCCCATATTTATCCCTCCTACTTTAGTGCTGACTTCTGCATCAGCTAGCACTAGTTCGGTGCTACCGTCATCCACTTTATCACCTCTGGTGTCTCAAATAAATCCCACATCCGTTATAATTGTAGCATTTACATCATCGATCACACTCATGACATCAATTGTCCCTATAATAACCTCTATGAGTATAGTTTCATCTGTACCTGCCACTTCCCATATACCCATTATATCGCAACCACCTCTAGTGTCAGAAACTTACACCTCTTTCCAAAACCTCATCCTTTCTATCCCACAATCCTTACCCCCAATTACCACTAGATTCATTACAACTACCCCATCCGCTTACACATACTACCAACAACCCTCGACCTCATCTATCACTTATGTTGTCTATGTGCCACCCACATCTATTCATCCTACGCAGTTCTCATATTTAGTACCACCATATACCAATATACCACCTACCTCGTACCTTCAGCATCAACCCCCTTGTTTTGTAGGGGGCACCCATTCATCCTAACCTACTAACAAACTCATTAAAATGATGAACAAAAAGATGTAGACCTTATAAGCATCTATTTATGAATCCCATAATTCTTTAACATACGATGAAATATATAATGAGCCTATCCATCCATCTATTCCCATTCATCCTTACCCAATGTATTAGAAAATTCCTAAATTCAATCGCTTCAATAGAAAATAAGACCCGCAGCAACACTTGCAGTTGTTCAAACATGGGTGTTACCTAATCGTCCACGACGATGCTTTTCTCCTAGGAACTTTCCCAATTTCCCTGACAGGACCATCATTGGATTGGAACAGTGGACTACCTTGAAATTCTATTTATTCCTTTAATCAAGTAGCCCAAGCTTTCCTAGATCATTTTTCAATCAATGTTACCAAGATAGTCACCATGACCGATCTCTATTCAACCCAGTAGTATGAAGATGAATCTGTCACAGATTTCGTTGCCCGCTAGTGGAGTCTTATTAACCAATTGACGTTCCAACTACCACAGACTGAACTTATCAATTTTCTTCACTAGATCTTGTGCCAGACACATCTCACCAACTCTACATGTCCAAACCTTCTGAACCTTTGATGAATCATTCACCATGGCCCAAAAACTAGAAATTCGTGCCATAAAAGAAATGAAAATCCAATTACGGAACAAGAACATTCCATTTAAAGAAAATGATTCTTCTTCATCTTCAAAACCCCAAAATAACTATTCAAAGCCCAAAGGATCTGCCAACATGGAAGTCTTCAAGGTAGGTCCACCTCATCCTTCTAATCAGGCGCAAACTTCTTCCAATCTTTCTCCTGTCCAGGCCTTTCAGTTTCGGTGGGAGCAACGGAAGTACACTTCAATCAAAGATCCCTATTCTTCGATCTTGGAAAAAAATCTTAAAGATGGAGTCGTTACACTTCATCCCATAAAACCTCATATAGGTTTCGATCCCACTCGTCCTATTCCCATGTGGTATAAATAACATGACTACTATGATTATCATCATGTTAAAGGACATAGTGATGGTATCTGCATAAATTTTAAAAACATTGTTCAAGAGATGATAGACAATGGAGACCTTGTCGTAGACAACCCAAATGCGCCAACAAATCAAAAATTACTCATCTTCAAAAATACATTCCCTAATCATAAACTATCATCTAATCAGAATAGTGAACCTTCATCTAGTGACAACAACGTCTGTGAGGTTCACGTAGTTTTTGATATCATGCCAAATGTTCCTCAAAACTACCTACTTCATCTATTGAAGAAATATTGGCACAAGCTCCTCCACCCATAGAGGAGCATACCTCTTCTACTCCTCCACCCATAGAGGATTCCCCCTCATCTCCCCTTGCTCTTGTGGAGGAACCCAAACTTTCTACTGATGTCGTGTCATACTTTGCTTCCCAACCTTATGAACCATCAACACTTGTTATTCTCCCATTCACAAGACAATCATCATTTCCTTCTCCTCCACCAAGAGAGAGGTCTACTTCACTTGACCTATTATCTCTCCTACTCATGGGAGATCCTTAAGACATGTCACTACCTGTCAGGGATATTTTTTCGTTAGCATCTTAGAACCCTATTGGCATGATCTTGACTCTTTTACCTACATAATCTGAGGCCAGCCAATTCCCTGTCTCACAGACATATTTTACAGGCATTGCTACCCAACCCATTCCATCATCTTCTTCAGTAATCCCATTTTCACATTTGGTCGATTGTTTGGATTACATTGATTAGACCATGCTTTGGGGATGTCTTCAGCTCCCCGTTCTGACCCAAATGCAAACATTTCCTAAAGATACTTCCATTATCTACCCAAAGGTATTTTCGGCAACCAAAACTACACTAACCATGCTGATTGAAACAACTTCCTCTTCATCATTCCTACCTCCATCCAAACTTCTACCCATCACTACAACTATTCCCAAACCTAAAACCCTACCCACACTTATCCCCCCACCCATATCTAGACCCATCACTACTTTCGGTGTTATGCCGACATCAAGCCTTACTCACACAGCTGTCAATTTGGACCTAGCAGCATCTTCCAAAGTCTGTAACAGTATTATCCCCTAGCCTAAAAAAGAAAACCCAACCCTCTAGGTCACATAAACTAGTCTCTCCTACCATACCTCTATCACCTTCCCCCCTTCCATCCATCCTAGGGCCTCATCCATCAACCTTGACCAAATAATCTCACACCCACAGCTAGTCAAAAGCTAAATAACCTACTACTACATCATGAGCCTTTGTTACACCTCATTCACCAAAAAACCAAGCTCCCTCACCCTCCCCCGTGCACTTCTTGCCACTTATACCTCCACCAGTTACTATAACCCCAACCTTGCCTATACGAATTCAACCAATGTCACCTACCCAACCTTTATCGACCACCTCCACCGAAACTCGGTTTCCCCCATTTGGCCACCATTTTATTTTCCTTCTACATCATGTACTCTCGTGTCACCTTTACCCAAAAAGGTGCAACCTAAAGATAAGAATCTGCTACCCTCAAATAACGTAGTCAAACTAACCAAACCTTCAATCGCCAGCTCTTCTACCCCACCTTTACCCAAACAGACCCCAACAAGACCTAAGACCACTCCACATACCAAACTAGTAGACCAACCCATTCCCCCTCCTATAAAGCCCCTTCCCTCACAATCAGCCACACATTTACCCAAACCCACACTCACTTCCCATTTTGATCCGTTAGTGGGGTCCTACGCTAACATTTTAACCAATCTATTGGACACTTCTGTCATCATATTACCACTGCTTCGACCTTACGATCCTCTCAAACCTAAACCAAAAGGGTTAGATGAAACCAAGATTTGTGCCTATCATCGTGTGCGAGGATATGATTTTGAAAATTTTAAGGCTCTAAAGACCGTTATCCTTCAACTTTGTCCTCCTGAACAAAATTTCGATGATGATGACCTTCTTGATGAGGAGCATGGTCCACCTTCACCTATCACCATATATCATCATCCTTTTGTTATCCTATAAAATTGACAAGTGAAATTTTGTAGCTAACCAGATCAATATTCCGTTTCGGTCCCTTGTTAGGGTCTATTGATGTTCTGAATGGCCTAGAACTCCCTTCCTGAAAATCAACTTTTAAGAACTTGGTAATTTTAAACCTTTTTGGGTTAGGCACAAGAACCATTGATGCAACATCTTACAAAACTATGCCCATCTTTGCCTTTGGTGCACTTCCTGGAGTGTCAGCACTCCAAATGTTGCACCTCCCAAAAGTGTGCCTAGGCACAGCCATCATCCTATCGACACATCCAAAACCGTGCCTAGGTACAATCTCCTCCATGTCGACATCTCTCCCAACGTGCAAAAATAAAATTTGGTGATGCAATAAATGCACATTTTTCTATATATAGGTGCACCTGACCTGTCATTTTCACAATTAAAAAAATGTGAAAAATTTATTCGTCTGTGCCTATCAGTTGTTCTCGTCATCCCGTGCATGCCATTTGTCATGATCATGGATCCCACCTCATCCCTTTGTCATTATTTATACCGAGTAAGTGGTTTCTACCATCCTTGTTGTTATTTTTATGGATGTTGAGCTAGGTATTAGGATTATTAAATAATAAAAATGAATTTAGAAGGAAAGGATAACGCCATTTACAAACCCAAGTACCCACCTACAAACTCTCCTTTTCCTTTTCTTCCAAATCTATGAATCTGGGAGGCTCAGCCTCATAAATAACTGATGCCTATTTGTCCTTCACTCCTTGCCTTGCTATTTTTTCCCTCCTGGACATCAAAATCTAAGCCAAAAGAGTAAAAATCAAGGAAAAGGCAAATCGACCCACATAGTGAAACTATTTTCACTATGGTGCATTACAAACTCTTGTTACACTAAAAACAGTCGTGCCCCTTTGGCACACTATTTATCTATGTTGCATCAAAAACAGTCTCGTCATTGGCGCATAATAGGATCACACAGCATAAGCCCTCCTTGTGCCCTTTAGACTACAAAATTCCTAAAGGCGTTAGCGCTGGCACCAAAACAACTACAACAACAATGCATGTTGTGTAAACCCTTTTAGTGTTGCGCCAACCAAGCCCCTTGGTGCACATCACCCTCATGTAGCATCTGCCACATCTGCGCCAATGGCATACCCTGAGACCTTGCTACACCAAATAAAATTGCGCCCAATTAAAGCACTTCCTATGGTGCAAGCACATATTCCTTGACATCAACATCTAAATGTTGTGTGTGGCCTTTCAACATCCCGCGCCCCTTTTGGCATTTCTCTCCCCCATGCAACACTCCCTAAAAGTATTCCTTGCTTTTCAAAACCCCTGAAGCCTATAGTACGGGTGCACCTTGAGCCCAGAGGCTCATAAGTTGGTAATTTTTCATTCTGCAAAGCTTTTATGGACAACTTGATGGATAACGTGGCCCTTCTATGTTCGAACTCTCTAATTCTTCTTACAGAGCAACAACAATCCTTGAGTGCACTTATGTCTTCATCGAGTAAGAAGCCAACCAAGGAAAATCCAAGTTGACAGAGCAGGAAATGAAGTATAGATACCAAAAGGTCAGGATGCCTGACTCGCTTGCAGAGTGTGATCTTGATATCAGAGATTCAGAACTTGGGCATATAGACATGGATGAATTTTGGGCCAGAACCAAGAAGGTCACAAGCATCCTGTGGATGGATAAATTGGTTGGCAATGGTCTACACTTCACTGCAGGGCTCGCAGTCAGCGCAATTAATAATGAATTCATCATGTTGGTGGGCCATTATTACAACAAGGACACAAGATGTTTCAAAAATGAGGCGGGCAAGGTGATAATCAAATTCATAGCCTGACAGTTTGAAACTATCTTCGGCATCCCCCGCCATAGGCATTTTGTGGCAGTAAGTAAAGAAGACTACATGAAGACTTGGACCAATAATGAGGACAAGTGCATGTAGATGATGAATAAGGTATACCTCAAGAATAAGAAGGTGGCGAGCAGGTGGCCCCAAGTCATTCATCACAATGATTTTTCAGAAGAGCTGAGTGACATAATTACCTTCTTAAGAAGAGTACATGGGCTCACTGATGCCCATTACTTTCACAAGTGGATGCTTAGGTATTTGGAAAGAATAAATAAAAATGTGCCTGATCAGCATTTTAGCTGGGCCGAAATTATCAGTGATACAATCTCGAAACAACTTCAATGACTTTCAATAACTAGGAGGTTCTATATGAACTCCTATGTATTATATGTAGTTTCCTCAGAGAGGTACTACCTAGGGTTAAATCAGTATGGGGTATGGCCCCAGGTCAAAATATACAAATACTATCTAGAGTTGAGGCTTGAGAACAGCATAGCTCAGTTCAGCAAGATCAATGATGTCTTCTTCTATGGCATCGTCTGCCTCTTGAGGCCCAACATAACTCATGGTCAGACAAGCAAAAGCATGATCACTACCACAAGGAAGTGAGGAGCATTGTTTACACAATTCCCCACCTTTACCTATCTCAGATCTCCCAACTTCTTGGGAGAACCCACAAGATTGCCGAGATATGTGGGGCCTAAACTAATTGTTCTGGAGTTGTCAAGGCAGCTTATCACCTATCACAAGAAGTGTATGAAGAGGAACAAGGGAGGAACTCCATTCCCCCTCATAGTAGGTAGGTACACATGTCTCTCGTAAAGTAAAGCTCAAGAGATGTATGCAGAGCTTGAATTTCTTAATTTGAAGCATAATTTCCAGGCAAGGCCAACCTTCAATCCTCATGGTTTCCTTCTAGGGGAAAAGATTGATCGTATCCACATTCCTCAGATCGAGGATATCTACATCAACTTAAATCATGAAGTTGAACTCAGGTGAAAGGATCACTTCCGGTTGACCCTGGCAGAGATCATTCAATATGGCGTAGCCATCATCCCAAAGGATTTTCTAGAAACTGATCAGGAAATTGATCAATTTTACCTAGACAGAGAAGAGGATGATTGGTCATTCATGGATATTGACAGGACCAAAGTGCCCCAGACCATCCAAGAAAGGGTTCAACCTACTCTGCAATGCACTGAACATTGGTGTATGAAAAATTGTATCATCTATCTTGGTGTAGATTTTATCACATCTCCCCTAGGAAATACACCCACCAGGCCAAAACACTTTCCTAAAGGAAAAGGAAAAGAAAAAGTGGGAGAGGCAAGCACTGCTTAAGAGAAAGCTCTTGAAAGCCCTCCTACTACCACAGAAGAGCAAGTTGTGGACTTAGTGTCCCCAGGAAAAGAAGAAGCAGTAAGTGCTCTAATGGACACATCCACTCAGGATATTGTCACATCTACAACTGGAAAATTACCAACCATTCCCTCTTTGGCTTCTCCTTCCCCTCCTCATGTCACTCAAACAACCGCTCCTTTGGTTATGTCTTCTCCTCCGTCTTCTTATGTTCCTCCTCCCTCTTCCTCCATCTTCTCTTCCCTTGAAGAACTATCCCCCAGCATTTCTTCCCTTATCTCACAGATCCCTTCCACTCCCACAGCCTCCTCTCTTTTAGTGACTCCTATTCCCATGAGCGTTTGTGTGTCAACCCCTTTCTCCATGTCGCCACCAAGTTTTTCGACACACTTCCCCTTGTCCACTGCAGTTGTTCTTCCTTCCACCCCTATTTCTTCTGCGTGCTTTGGTCCCACTCCCATAAGTCCAAGATGGATCTCAAAACACCTAAGCCAACACAAAAGGAAATTCCCCATTACACCCATGGACTTCTCTATCATTCCCGACTAAAGGACCAAAGAAGCAAAAAGCGATAAATCACTTTTCACAAAGTGTCTCAGGCAAAAGGGTTATGAAGATAGCCTACCTGGATCCCATTAAGAAGAAAGAAGATTTGTCTCCTAAATATTTTACAGTGACCCAGGTCACAATGGGAACATCATCAGAGAGCCTACAAGGAGAGGCCTTGTCAGTCATGGATGCCCTTTGCAAGAAATTTCAAGAAGAAAAGGAGAAGAAGAGAATGTTAAAGGAACAAAATGAAAATCTTCTCCAAACTCCGCAAAGAATGGACAATGCACCTCCTATAGCTGCCGCCGAAACTCTTGAAGCCCTTAGTCAGGAGAAGATAAATGAATATGCCAAGATTGGTGAACAAGGTGTAGCAGTATCCTCCTGGAGAGAGCAGATCCTTAGAGACAATGAGGAAGTAATCACAAAGTTCACAGGACTCTACCAAGGTATAGATAAGGCAAACAATGAACTCCAGGCAATAGCAGCACCTATCTCCAAAGAGTTGGACCATGCTAGGTTGCAACACGAGACATTCCAGAAAATGATCGACTGCCCGACAGATGACTTGTTAAAATTAAGCGTCATTGATCACCCGCGAGAACACAACAAAGCACTTGTCACTTTAGACTATCAGGTTGACCAAATGGAGTTTGTCCTAGAAAAGACAGACAAAATCAAGGAGGAAGACCTAGACACAAAACATCAAATGGAGCAGATCATCTTAAGGATGTCTCTAGGGTTGCTTAACGTATCGTCCACCTTAAGAGAAGCAAATGATACTATTTAGCTTTTCAAGGGAATTGCATCACAAGGCATGGCGCCAGAGGTCACTTTTAACCAAGAATCTATTAACAACCTTCTGGCTTGCCACGATTTCATCAAGTATTTAATAAAGGCAAGAAATGAATACTTCAAGTTCCCTTATAGGCTTAGAGATGAACAAGAAACTTGCTAAGTCATCAGGGACCACACAAAAAGTCTCGATCATGATCAACTTCAGAAGATGATCAACAAGTTTATGGAGTATCGAGCTCAAGATCATATCGCCTCTCCAGAGCAGAAGCAAGACACTCCATTTGAGCAAAGGGATGATGATGAATAGGCTTCCTCCTTCTGGGATAAATCCCATTTTTGTAAAAGTATTTAAAATTATGTTGACACATGTGATGACATCATCCATATTGCATCATGGGATGTTGTCATCCACCAAATTGTCCCAAAGTCAACATTTGACTTTTAGATATTTTGTAGATATTTTGTAAATAAGTTGTTGGCTCCTTTTTTTTCTTCTTTCTCCTTCTCCTTCTATAAATACTTAGATACTTGTAGTATTTAAAAGTGTGGACAATCTTGTATGAAAAATAGAAGTGAGAAGAGAAAAACTTTGAGCTTTCTTGTAACAAAAGAAAACATTAATAAAAATATTGAGACTTTGTGCCGAATTCATGTGTTAAATGTGTTAGATCTTTCTTACATCAGAACTGTGTGTCTATTCATTTAGATGCATATCTACTTTTGTCATTTTGTTTATCAGTATTGCTTTATTTGTTTATGTGAGTAAGTTTGGCTCTATTTACTGTCAGCCCAAAACATAAACCCTCTGACCTTTCTACTTCAGAATTCATTTCTTTTCTCCCTTCAGATCCATCTTTCTTCCATTCCTTCCTTCATTCCTTTTTGTTCTTCCTCGGAACTAACTCTACTAGGATGAGATCCCAAACCCCCCTAAAGGTAGAATACTGTTGGACTTACACAGATTCCTGCTAGTAGAATAGCAACAAACCAGTTTCACTTTGTTGTCTCAAAGAGTGGCTATGCCTTGTGCATTATTGGCCTATCTATCCATAGATCTGCCCACCCAACAGATTTTTAGACCAACATTTTTTGGTGACTCTACTGGGGATCGAACTAAGAAAATAAATAACTAAATAAAAACTGTCAAAGTCACTACCAGTTTGAAAATTTTAACCCTTTGTTAAAATCTGAAATTTTTACAAAAGTGACCCAAACTGAAACTTTTCTTAACAGATCTATAGATCTGGACCAGTTAGAAACCTTTAGTTCACTGAGTTTTTATAAAAACCCGTATATTTCCGTAGATCTGAGATCTTGATATTTTTACAAATATTTTCAAACCCTTGCAAAAATCAAATCTAAGATCAAAAAATCAGCTTATTGAAATCATCTCACTTTTCATCCCTACTAATCCTTGTCATTAAACCAAAAATGGTTGTTTAAAAAAGGGATAAATTTGGATATTTAGAAAAGTGCATGCTGCTGATTTTTCTAGAAAAATCAAGAAAATCAGCTAAGTAAAAATATTATTATAAATCTGCTCCAAATTATTGCCAATCTAATCAGATACACTGGCAAGTGAACCAATTACCCGTAGAAGAAGAGCTCGTGGAGAATTCGATCCTATTTTTGATCTACTTTAGAGGTGCAATTTCAGTATTACACCAATACATTTCTCATTGCTGAGTTCAGCTAATCGGTCAGCCAGAAGTGTCTCGCCCCCACCAAAGAACTGGTTTTCACAGGGAGCTTCCACGTCAATTTGTAGTTCCCTGTTACTAAGTGGAACCACACTCCCAGCCCGTGTCCTCTTTCCAAATTTTCAAATGGTAGTACCATAGGGAAACGCTATGGGTCCTCTTGCATTGCCACATCCAGTTCACACACTCCATCATGGGAACTGCAAGAATTTCCCAAGATTTTATGGGAGCAGAAATCAAAGCATGGATTCACATATATCTGCATTCATTATGTCATGCAACATCCTAGATGTGACCCATGAAGATGTGTCGGTATGCCTCTTTCTAGAGACCTTGCAAGGACCTGCAGTAGAGTGATTCCAACACTTGCCGGCTGGATCTATCACTAGATGGGCCACATTACAAACTACATTTGAAGACAGGTATAAGCCTTCAGAAGATGCATTTGCATTACTATCAAAGATTACTCACTTGAAGAAAGAGGATAATGAAACCATGCATGATTTTTTCACCCATTTCAATTCGCTAATTAACCTTGTGCCACCTGCCATTTTACCAACACCAGAAAATCAAAAGTATTTCTTTATGAACGCCATGAGTTCAAGAGTAATTTTCTTACTCTTACAAGAAAAAATCACCACCTTGTTCTTCCCTCAAGTTGCGGCCATTCGGATAGAAGATAACCTACTTATATCTGACGAGTTAAAATGAGAGCCATCCAAACCAAAGGCTTTGACTCCTTCTCAAGCTACTTCATTAGATCCGGCATTCCAGAAGATGGAAAATGACTTACTCGCATTAAATAAGCAATTAGCTCAAGATTCATCTACCACTCCGTACCGAGATATCCCACTGAGGAACTTCACTCCCAACAATTCCCCACAAAGGTCGTGTTTCCCTGCTGCTGCTCCAAGGTTAGCACTTGAGGCCCCTTCAATTAATTCCCTAGTTGAGATCAAAGAGGATGAACAAATTTATGAAGAACCTTCATCGCAAGGTGAAGATGATCAAAATTTTGGTGAACTGACTGGTGACTCTAGGATCAGGTATATGGAATTTGAAGATGAGGGATCTGATGAAGAGGAAGGTACCCAAGGGTATGCAAGAAGACAGTCATATGCTATTTTCACCTACTCATAAAGAAAAGAAGCAGAAGTTACTGCCAGGATACAAAAGGAGAAGGTTGTATTGAACACGCCTCCAACAATTGCTAAAAGAGGTAATTCTCTTCCTGCTCAACCTCCTATTAAACCTTTTGTGAAGGAATATTTTCCTCCTATCTCTCCTCCAAATCAGCCTTTTTCCATTTCTATAAAGGCCAGTAACCCTCGCCTACCATCGCAAAATGAGGGACTCATTCCTTTGTCAACGTAACCCTTGGTCACATTCAACATAGTTGATCATGCTAAAAAATCCAAAATTCAAATGTCTGAGGCTGGATATCTTCAATCTAACCCTGAGTAGCTTGTAAGATTGACCGAATATATCCAAAGTCAAGTTGTCATCCCCTCTATGTCTCCCTGAAAGGAATCCTTTCCACTCCTCCTGCATCTCGCATAAATGTTACCTTGACTTCCGTGTCAGGAAAAATTGAACCTTTTTATCTCTCCCTCCTGATCAATGGTCACAAGCTAAGTAACTGCGTAATTGATTCTGGAGCTTCCAATAATGTCATGCCAGAAAATGTCACCCATGCTTTGGGACTCACTCTTACCAAGCCTTTCGGTAGATGTTACTCCATGGAAACTAAACAGGTTCCATTAATTGGTCAGATCAAAGACGCATAGTTCACATTTGTAGTATTCCCAGAGAATAGGGTAAAGATGACCATCCTCATTATTGATATTCCAACAGCATATGGAATTTTACTAGGGAGAATTTTTTACAGGGAAGTTGGTGGAGAGATTCATATGGACTGGTCCAAAGCCAGAATCCCTGTCAAAGGAGTAATGCAGACATTGTAGCCTGAATCACAAAAAAGTACCTGGTCACCAACTCTGACGACCCCAAGGACCAGATTCTCTTCGAATCATCAAGGATGGGGAACTACTTCTTATCCACTGAGTCTGATGGAATGGCCGTTCTCATCTAGGAGGAAGACCTTAACAAGATATGGATGCTGCAGTTTGATGGCAGTTGTGCGACAAGTGGATGTGGCGCTGGAGCCGTCCCGATATCTCCTGGAGAAGAGATTTTCCATCTTTCTTTCAAATTATAGTTTTTCAATACAAACAATACTGCTGAGTATGAATCTTTGCAACTTGGCATGCAAGCTACAAAGGAAAGAGGAATCAAGAACCTAAAAGCACAAGGTAACACCAAAATGATTGTTAATCAAGTAAAGGGAGTATACCAAGTAAAAAATGACAGACTCAGGCACTACTGCAACGCAGTATGGGATAGCATTCAGGAGTTTGATTCCTTCTCAATCAAAGTGGTCCCATGATCCCAAAATGACATGGCCGATTCATTAGCCGTCTCTGCCTCACTTATGCTCCCTCACTCAGGGCTGAAAACAGACACATATACCATTGAGGTAGTCTTTCACCCAAGTGTGCTAGACAATTCTCACCACTAGCAAGTATTCAATGATGACAATCAACTTATTTCTTTCCTAGAGAAAGCAGACAATTTAAATGAGCTTCATTTTGAAGGATCTACTTCAGTATGTCGTGAGTCCGTCACTGGTCAAACAAATAAATCAATAGAAGGTGGAGGCATCTGTCAGCTCAAGGGGAACAAAATTCTGAAAGTTTTAGTCTCCCTGGAATGATTGTTTGATAAACATGACCGCTTCATCAAGAAAAAATGACAGAATGACCCTAGATCTTCTCCAAAGACTGAATCTGTTAATCTAGGCTCTATAGAGCATTCGTAGTTTGTGAACATCGGGAAGTGTTGTACACCCAAGGAAAAGTGGAAATTTTTCAAGTTGTTAAAGAAATATATGGACGTATTGGCATGGTCTTATGCCAATCTAAAGTCTTTCAAGCCTAAGGATGTTTAGCATGACATCCCGTTAAAGGACGATGTCAAACCCTTTTGCCAAAAACAGAGGCACTACAATCCTAAGATCTCAGGCACCATCTAGCCAGAAATATAGAAGATGTTGGATGTGAGAATTATCTTTCCTATCCATCACAGTACCTGGGTCACAAAAATTTCACTCATGTGAAAGAATAATGGAGAAATACGCATATGCGTAGATTTTTGCATCCTGAACCAGGTGTCCCTGAAGGACAATTATCCGCTACCCATAATGGATCAGATTCTGTAAGTAGTAACTGGTTCAGAGATGTTGTCTAGGCTTGATGTTTTTTCAGGATATAATCAGATTGAGGTCTCACCTGAAGACCAATTCAAAACAGCGTTCACTACTCCCTCGGGCACATTCACCCACAACAGGATACCTTTTGGCTTGACCAATGCCGGTGCCACCTTTCAGCAAGCTATGGACTTTACATTCAAAGGTATGATGGGGAAGGTCATCATGGTTTATCTGGATGACTTAAATGTGTTCTCTAAAAAATGAAGTGATCACTGTGATCATTTGGAATAAGTATTGATTAGATGCCGAGAACACGGGATTTCCCTCAATCCAAAAAAGTCTATTTTCGAGGTCACTGAAGGAAAGTTGCTGGGACACGTTGTCAGCAGGGAAGGAATGAAAATAGACATTGAAATATTCAAGGATATTCAGAGCCTTACCTTGCCCATAAGCAAGACTGGTGTTCGCTCCTTCTTCAGAAAGGGTGAATTTTCTCAGATGCTTTGTTCCAGACTTCGTTGAAAAGACTCGTCACATATAAAATATGATGGAGTCACAAAATTTCTAGTGGAGTGAATAAGGAAAGATTCTATTTGAGAATATAAAAGCCTCAGTTGCTCATGCACCAATTCTAGTGTGCCCTTACTTCTCCAAATATTTCATCATGTACAGTTATGCGTCCATGCATACTGTATCTACCATCTTAATGTAGAAGAACTCTGAGGATGTTGAATCCCCAATCGCATTCATGAGCTCCCCTCTCAAGCTTACTAAATTGAAGATGTCTCAATTAGAAAAACATTCCTCCACAGTAGTCAAAGCAATCAAGAACTTCTGGTACTACATCCTAAACTCTCATACGGTAGTGTTGGTTCCTGACATGGCAGTTAAGTCTATCCTAACTCAACAAGAGTTAGGAAGCTTATGAGGGAATTGGATAGAAAATGTCCAAGAGTATGATCTAGACATCAAACCAGCCAAGTTGGTAAGGGGTAGAGGCCTATGTCAACTCACGGCTTACAAAAAAGATTCAGGGGATCCTGAAGAGAAAGTTGATTGCATCAATGGAGCGTAGGATAAACTGAAGAAAGTCAATTCTCTACCTATGGTTCTATTTGTTGCGACCAACGACGAGTGGTATTTTGACATCACTTTCTTTCTCACTTAAAGTGAGTGTCCAGCCCATCTAACTTCAAAGGAGAAGTGGATAGTAAAGCTTAGGGCAGCCAGATATGTCATATGGAATGACGGTTTATACAAGCATGGGATTGATGGCATCTTCTTGCGATGCGTTGACAAGCCACATCAGGTGAAGTTACTAGAAAGTTTTCATGATTTATCCTGCGGCGGTCTTTTTCCCTCTTCTGTGATAGCACATAACATCATTCGGGCTCGGTACTACTGGCCAACGCTATTTCTGGATACAACCACCTTGGTAGAAAAATGTGAGCTCTACCAATAGTTCATTAGTAAACCAAAATTGGTTGTTTTTCTCCTCAAGCTCGTCATTATTGATGAACCATTCAAGCAATGGGGAATTGACTTTGTCAGAGTACTCCATCCCCAATCAAGTTCTAGACATAGTTACGTCCTAATAGTAATAGATTAATTCACCAAATGGGTGAAGGCCATACCTGTTAAGAATGCCACCTCTGAAGTTGTTTGTAACTTCATCAAATAAAATATCATTGTGAGATTTGGCATCCCACACAAGATCGTTTCTGATAATGCTTCCAACTTCTCCTCATGGGAAGTTATTGGTTTTTTCTATGAATATGAAATAACCTTCTCCCATGCCTTGAATTATTACCCTCAAGGGAATGGTTAGGCTGAATCTAGCAATAAAAACCTAGTGACTATCATATCGAAGCTAGTCTATGAGAATCAACGGTCATGGCACAAGTCATTGTATGATGCCTTGTGGGTAGACTATATTACCCCAAAGAGGTCTCTCGGAATGTCACCTTTTCAAGTGTTATATGGAATTGACGCTGAGATCCCTATCTCCACAGAACTCCCTGCTCTACGCTTGGTACGAGCGATCGAAGATGAAACTTTCTAGAATTCTCTTAAAAAGAGGATCATGTATCTAACAGAACTTGAATAAAAAGGGGTAAGGGTGGTTGACAAGATCACCAAATATCAGAATAAAGTCAAAATACTATTCAATAAAAATGCCAATATGAGAGATTTCTAGATGGGAGATCTTGTCCTCCTATGGGACAAGCGAAGAGAACCAAAGGGAATGCACGGGAAATTTTATTCTCTTTGGAGAGGGCCATTCAAGATCAAACAGCTGAACAAAGAGAATAGCTTCTATCTCTCATATCTAGATGGAACTGAACTCCCGCTTCCCTAAAGTGGGAAATATCTCAAAATATTCAGGAAGTAGAGATTTATCTCTTCTTTGTACAGTTTGCTTTAGTTGTGTGTTTGTTTTTATCATGTGTTTACTTTCTGTATGTTATGTTTTCCATTTCTTTTTCGTTGCCCTTATTTTTGACCTTGTAACCCAATGGATAGGCATATGAAAATCTAGGATTCTCTACCCTTAAGCTTCACTCGAAGATAGTCCCCAGAAAGAGCTAGCTGTTATCCTGTAAAATTGACAAGGGAAATTTTGCAGGTAACAAGACCAAAATTCCATTTCAGTCCACTGTTAGGGTCTATTGATATTCTGAATGGCCTAGAACTCCCTTCCTGAAAATAAAATTTTAAGAACTTGGTGTTTTTCAAACTTTTTGGGTTGGGCGCAAGAACCATTGATACAACATCTTACAAAACTACGCCCATCTTTTCCATTGGTGCACTTCCTGGAGTGTCAGCACTCCAAATGTTTCACCTCCCAAAAGTGTGCCTAGGCACAGCCATCATCCTGTCGACACATCCAAACCCGCACCTAGGCCCAATCTCCTCCATGTCAACATCTCTCCCAATGTGCCAAAAGAAAATTTGGTGGCACAATAAATGCACATTTTTCTATATATAAGCACACCCGACCTGTCATTTTCACAATTAAAAAAAATGTGAAAAATTTATTCCTCTATGCCTCTCAATTGCTCTCATCAGCCCGTGCGTGCCATTTATCGTGATTGTGGATCCCACCTCATCCCTTAGTCGTTATTTATACTAGGTAAGTGGTTTCTACCATCCTTGTTATTTTTATGGATGTTTGGCTAGGTATTAGGATTGTTGAATAATAAAAATGAATTTAGAAGGAAAGGATAACACCATTTACAAACCCAATTACCCACCTGCAAACTCTCCTTTTCCTTTTCTTCCAGAACTAGGAATCTGGGAGGCTCGACCTCATAAATAACTCATGCCTATTTTTCCTTCACTCCTTTCCTTGCTAGTTTTTCCCTCCTAGACAACAAAATCTGAGCCAAAAGAGTAAAAATCAAGAAAAAGGGAAACCAGCCAACATAGTGATACTATTTTCACTATGGCGCATTGCAAACTCCTGTTACACTAAAAACAGTCATGCCCCTTTAGTGCATAATACAATTGTGCATCATAAGCCCTCCTCACACCCTATAAACTAAAAAATTCCTAAAGGTGTTAGCGCTGGCGCCAAAACAACTACAACAACAATGCATGTTGTGTAAACCCTTTCTACATCACAACAACCAAGCCCCTTGGATCACTTGACCTATGTGTTGCACCATTTGCAAATGCACTTAGTGCACCTCACCCTCATGCAACATCTACCACATCTGCACCAATGGGGCACCCTAAGACCTTGCTATACCAAACAAAATTGTGCTCAGTTAAAGAACTTCCTATGGCACAAGCACATATTCCTTGACATCAACATCTGAATGTTGTGTGTGGCCTTTCCACACCCCGCGCCCCTTTTGGCGTTGTTTTCCCCCATGCAACACTCCCTAAAAGTGCACCTTAGTTTTCAAAACCTCTGTAGCCTATAGTAAGGATGCGCCTTGCGCCCAAAGGCTCATAAGTTGGTAATTTTTCATTCTGCAAAGCTTTTATGGAAAACTTGATGGCTAACATGGCCCTTCTACGTTGGAACTCTTTAATTCTTCTTGTAGAGAAACAACAATCCTCGAGTGCACTTATGTCTTCATCGAGTAAGAATCCAACCAAGTTCAAAGCCAAAGCCAAGTTGACGGAGCAGGAAATGAAGTATAGATACCAAAAGGTCAGGATGCCTAACTCACTTGCTGAGTGTGATCTTGATATCAGAGATTCAAAACTTAGGCATATAGACATGGACGACTTTTGGGCCAGAACCAAGAAGGTCACAGGCATCTTGTGGATGGATAAATTGGTTGGTAGTGATCTGTACTTCACTATAGGGCTCCTAGTGAGAGCAATTAATAATGAATTCATCATGTTAGTGGGTCGTTGTTACAACAAGGACATAAGATGTGTCAAAAATGAGGAGGGCAAGGTGGTAATCAACCTCACATCCTGACACTTTGAAACTATCTTCGACATCCCCCACCATAGGCATTTTGTGGTAGTAAGTCAAGAAGACTGCATGAAGACTTGGACCGATAATGAGGACAAGTGCATGCAGATGATGAACGAGGTATACCTCAAGAATAAGAAGGTGGTGAGTAGGTGGCCCCAATTCATTCATCACAGAGATTTTTAAGAAGATTCTAGTGACACGATCACCTTCTTAACCAGAGTACATGGTCTCCCTAATGCCCATTACTTTCACAAGTGGATGCTCAGGTATTTACAAATAATAAATAAAAATGTGCCTGATCAGCATTTTGGCTGGGCCGAAATTATCAATGATACAATCTCAGAAAAAATTCAATGAATTTCAATAACATGGAGGTTCTATAAGAACTCCTATGTAGTATATACAACTACCTTAGAGAGAGACTACCCAGGGTTGAATCAGTATGGGGTATGGCCCCAGGTCAAAATATACAAATACTATCTAGAGTTGAGGCTTGAGAACAGCATAGCTCAGTTCAGCAAGATCAATGATGTCTTCTTCTATGGCATCATCTGCCTCTTGAGGCCGAACATGACTCATGGTCAGACAAGCAAAAGCGTGATCACCACCACAAGGAAGTGGGGAGCATTTTTTACGCAATTCCCCACCTTTACCTATCTCAGAGCTGCCAACTTCTTTGAAGAACCCACAAGATTGGCAACATATGCGGGGTCTAAACTAATCCTTATAGAGCTTTCAAAGAAGCTTATCACCTATCACGAGAAGTGTTTGAAGAGGAAGAAGGGAGGAACTCCATTCCCCCTCATAGTACATAGGTACACGTGCCCCTCACAAAGTAAAGCTTGAGAGATGTATGCAGAGCTTGAATTGCTTAATTTGAAGCATAATTTCCCGGAAAGGCCAACCTTGGATCCTTGTGGTTGCCTTTTAGGGGAAAATATCGATCCTATCCACATTCCTCAGATCGAGAATATCTACATCGAATTAATTCATGAATTCAAACTCAGGTGAAATGATCACTCCTGGTTGGCCTTGGCGAAGATCATTCAATATGTCGTAGCCATCATCCCAAAGGATTTCCTAGAAACTAATCAAGAAATTGATCAGGTTTACCTAGACACGGAAGGGGATGATTGGAAATTCACGGATATTGATAGGAACAAAGTGCCCTAGACCATCCAAGAAAGGGTTCAACCTACTCTACAACGCACCAAACATTGGTGTAAGAAAAAAGGTATCATCTATCTTGGGGTAGGTTTTATCACATCTCCCATGGGCAATGCACCCACCAAGCCAAAACACTTGCCTAAAGGCAAATGAAAAGATAAAGTGGGAGAGGCAAGCACTGCTCAAGAGAAAGATCCTGAAATCCCTCCTACTACCATTGAAGAGAAATTTGTGGACTTAGTGTCCCTAGGAAAAGAAGAAGTGGTAAGTGCTCCAACGGACACATCCACTCAGGATGTTGTCACATCTACAACTGTCGAATTACCAACTATTCCCTCTCTTGCTCCTCCTTCCCCTCCTCATGTTGCTTAAACAACCACTCCTTTGGTTGTGTCTTCTCCTTCATCTTCTTCCGTTCCCCCTCCCTCTTCCTCCATCTTCTCTTCCCTTGCAGATCTGTCCCCTAGAATTTCTTCCCTCATCTCATAGATCACTTCCACCCCCATGGCCTCCTCTCTTGTAGTGACTCCTATTCCTATGAGCATTGGTGTGTCGGCCCCTTTCTCCATGCCGCCACCAAGTGTTTTGACACACTTCCCCGTGTCCACTGTAGTTGTTCTTTCTTCCACCCATATTTATTCTTCATCCTCTAGTCCCACTCCCATAAGTCTAAGCTAGATCTCAGACCACCTAAGCCAACACAAGAGGAAAGTCCCCATTGCACCCATGGACTTATCTGTCATCCTAGCTAAACGACCAAAGAAGTAAAAAGTGATAGCTCGATTTTTAAAAAGTGTCTCAGGTGAAAGGGTTATGGAGATAGCCTACCTGGATCCCATTAAGAAGAAAGAAGATCTATCTCCTATAGATTTTACAGTGACCTAGGTTACAATGGGAACATCATCAGAGAGCCTGCAAGGAGAGGCCTTGTCAGCTGTGGATTCCCTTTACAATAAATTGCAAGAAGAAAAGGAGAAGAAGAGAATATTAAAGGAACAAAATGAACATCTTCTCCAAGCTCTACAAAGAATGGGCAATGCACCTCCTATAGCTGCTGCTAAAACTCCTGAAGTCCTTAGTCAAGAGAAGATAAGTGAATACACCAATATTTCCGAACAAGGTGCAGTTATATCCTCTTGGAGAGAGCATATCCTTAGAGATAGTGAGGAAGTAATCACGAAGTTCACAGGCCTCTACCAAGGTATAGATAGGGCAAACAATGAACTCCAAGCGATAGCAGGACCTGTCTCCAAAGAGTTAGACCATGCCAAGTTGCAACACGAGACATTCCATAAAATGATCAACTATGTGACAGATGACTTGTTAAAATTTGGTGTCATTGATCAACTGCAAGCACACAACAAAGTGCTTGTTGCTTTAGACTATCGGGTTGACCAAATGGAGTTTGTCCTAGAAAATATAGACAAAATCAAGGAGGAAGCCGTAGACGCGAAACATCAAATGGGGCATATCATCTTAAGGATGTCTCCAATGTTTCTTAACACATCATTCACCTTAAGAGAATAAAATTATACTATTCATCTTTTCAAGGGAATTGCATCGCAAGGCATGGCACCAGAGGTCACTTTTGACCAAGAATCTATTAACAACCTTCTGGCTTGCCATGATTTTATCATTTTTTTAATAGAGGCAAGAAATGAATACTTCAAGCTCCCTTATAGGCTCATAGATTAACAAGAAACTTGTGAAGTCATCGGGGACCACACAAAAGGTCCCGATCATGATCAACTTCAGAAGATGATCAGCAAGTTTATGGAGTATCGAGCTCAGTATCATATCGCCTCTCCATAGCAGAAGTAAGACACTCAATTCGAGCAAAGGGATGATGATGAATAGGCTTCCTCCTTTTGGGATAAATCCCATTTCTTTTAAATTATTTAAAAGTATGTTGACACACGTGATGACATCATCTATGTTGCATCATGGGATGTTGTCATCCACCAAATTACCCCAAAGTCAACATTTGAATTTTAGATATTTTGTAGATATTTTGTAAATAAGTTGTTGGCTCCTTTTTGTTTTCTTTCTCCTTCTCTTTCTATAAATACTTGGATACTTCCATGACATACCCTCTCCATCCACCTCCCCTCATATTAACATGGTTCATGTTGCTCCCGCACTCAGAAAGATAAAGGAAAGGAAAAATGAACTAGCCCATTAACCAACCCTGTATCCTATATACCATCTGCACCCGCTCCCAAAATCACCATCCGCGAACCTACGTACCCAGTCTCTAACGGGGTCACCCATCGTGGAATGATAAAACAATTGCATTAGTATCCTCTTAAGATGTATTTATATGATCTCATCTAGACTTCCAAATCCCATAGACAAACACTTATCAAGGTTTTACAATCCATTGAAGTTCTACCCAATGACCCCACACCAGTGGCCTCTATTATCACCCCTCACCATGTGGCCTCGCTAACAAAATCAGCTCCTCCTTATACCCCCATAACCACTCCTCACATTGCTACCCTCAACTTATCTAGAGAGGAGATTGTACCTCTTAAGTCAGATGACCCTGATCCCACCCTATTCATTTCTATCTATATTGCTAACATACGCATATGATGTGTCATGATTGATGGTAGTGCTAGAATTAACATCATCTCCTCCCACACATACAATCAAATGTATGAACCTTCTAATTTTATGCATGATAACCCAGTTATGCTACACTCCTTCAAAAATGCCATCACCTCCACCCTTAGCACTATTGTCCTTCATTTCGTGTAGGCCCTCGCATCATCATAGAACTGTTCTATATTTTCGAGGAGGAATTCCAGCATAACCTATTACTCAGTAGACCTTGGATTCACATCATGGGTTGTGTCCCTTCAACTTTACACCGTTGTGTAAAATTAAAGCATGAGGGACATAACTACACCATCCCCGCCGACCCGTCACCATTCAAGACCTGTAACATGTTGTACTAGCCCAATGATGTGCTTATACCAATCAAGGCATCTACCACTACCCCCATGTCACCTTCACCCACAAGCCCATCCACCAATGCTACCTCCACCTCTACCACACCTAACCCTGCTATCCCTACTGTCGTCGGAGCCTCTACAACTAACTCATCTACTTCTTAATCATCTAGCAAGTCTTCTATCCCTGCTACCCACATGTCGACTATTGATCCCTTAGAAGGTTTTTTTCAACACCTCACTCTAGGGGAGTACCACTTATATAATATTGACACATTCCTCACTCCTCAAGAGTACGGGAGCCTATGCTAGCAACCTAGTTATGACTACTGCGTAGGAAATTTTTTTCCTAAGGGTCCTCCCAACCTTCACACTAATCTAATGTATAGGGGACTTGATATTAGTACTTATTCTCCCAAACCTCCATCCCAAGCATGACCATTTTCATCTAACCTACAATACCTTACAAACCACTGCTTCACTCACACTTTCCTCCACCATTCCACATGGAAAGGCTTTGGCTTCAATTTTTATGAACAGGGCCATCAATCTATCATTTCGTATACCACCCATAAGCATAATGACCATAGTGGCATTGGCTTTGCCACATAACCTCCCAAGAAGTCCTGCATTGACCTCATTAAAGAAGACACACCTTCTCTACCTCATTCACCCATGTCACTATCTTTACCCACAGATTCCATAGATCTCAAATCTATTCCTCCTAACTTTTTTTTTTGTAAACACATTTTCCCTGGGACCTCTGACCTATAACCGCGATGGTGAGGCTCCCTCTTCTCTCCCCTTATTGTATCCTAACACAATTGATGATGATACACCTTCCATTAACATCATTCAATGTTAGGATGATGAGTCCATCCTTACCTACCTTGGTGTGGAAGACTCTTATATTCACCGGTCATTACCCTCTGAGACGTAAACCATGTTGAACAAATCAACTATCGAAATCAACATTAATAATCAAGACAACTCACACATCCTAAAGATAGGTCAGTCTTTAAATTTTGTTGAATAGTAAGATTTGGTTTCTTTCCTTCAGGACCATAGCAATGTTTTTTCCTAGTCCTATGCCAATATGCCTAGTATTGACCCAAAAAACATGGTCCACAATATCATAACCATTCCTAATGCTAAACCCATCAAACAAAAACTACAGAAAATGCATACTCACATTGCTCTTCTCATAAAAAAAGAACTTCAGCACCTTCTCTCAGTTTCCTTCATCCAACCCATTGACTATCACCAATGGATTTATAACATCATTCCTATCATGAAGGTAATAGGGGGACTCCACATTTTCACAGACTTAAGTGACCTCAACCTAGCTTGTCCCAAAGATGACTTACCTCTACCAGGAATTGACCAACTTTTTGATCTCAACGCCAGCCATGAAATACTATCACTTATGGATGTTTTCTCATGTTATAATCAAATATTACTTGCTCCAGAAGATCAACACAAAACTACCTTCATCACTCCTTGGGGGACCTTCTGCTACAGATTCATGTCTTTTGGCCTTAAAAACATTGGTGCTACATATCAGCAAGCCATGACTTACATCTTCCATGACATCATGCATCGCATATTGGAAGATTAAGTAGATGATCTTATTTCCAAATTCAGACATCGAGCCAAGCACCTGACCATCCTTAAGGTCATCTTTGAATGCCTCATTAAGTATTGTGTTCATCTTCAACCAAAGAAGTGCATCTTTACGGTACTTTTAGGAAAACTCATTGGTTTCATTGTTTCTTTGTGTGGCATAGAAGTTGATCCTACTAAAGTAAATGATATTCTAGAAATTCCTCTGCATACTAATCTCCATCAACTTTGAAGCCTACAAGGTAAGTTGCATTCCATTCATCATTTTATCTCGTAGCTTTCTGACCGCTGTCAACCATTTCACCATCTTCTCAAGAAGGATGTTTCATTTGAATGGGATGAGGAATTCCATAAATCCTTTAATGCCTTAAAACAATACCTTCTTCAACCACTAGTGCTCATTCCTCCTAAGGATGACCAATCCTTTTACCTATACATTTCTGCTACTAACCATTCTTTAGGTGTCACGCTTTCTCATCGCGACGAGCAATATAGAGAGAAAGTGGTTTATTACATAAATCATACCCTTATGGATTATGAAAATAGATACACCCATGCTGAAAAAATCTACTTACCCTTAGTTTTCATCACCACCAAACTCCGCCATTACCTACTCAACCACAAATCCTTGGTTGTTACCAATAGTGACCCCTTACACTATATATACGCCAAACCCTATCAACATCAACGTGCCACACGTTCGCTTATGATTATTTCCGACCTTGACCTCAAATTAATTCATTAGAAGTACATCAAGGGCCAAGCTATCAATGAACAACTCACAAATGTTCCCTGTAGACACTAAAATTAGGTCACACTCCCCTTTTTTCCCTCGACATATAAGCACCCTTTATTACATTTACCTAGCCATGACCCCCTTCACCCATTAATATTAATTTAATTAATTAAATTAAATTAATGCATTATCCTCACTATATTTATTACTTAAATATCTTATTTAAAATAATATCTACACATATAGTTCACTTAGACACCTCACCAAGCCAACACAACCTAAGACCTATTTCTAGCAAGTTACCATAACTAACTAAGACTTACCCAAACCCTAAAAAGCAATGCCTACATTCCCTCTAACCACATTCCCGCATCCTCACAAGAGGCTTCGAGTCTAATCCATAGAATAATGACATGAGATCCAAGGAAATTAGGAGGATCTCTCTTATTTTAGTAAACCTAGGAAATCCCGCCTTGACAGACGTCAATTACCCCTAACCATCGCCAGTTAAGCCAGACCACCATTAGTTACCCCTTTTAACCCCTAAACTACCTTATTCTCAAGGTTGGTAAACATTGGGAGAAAGTTGATGGGAAAGAAAAAAATATTAGAGAGCTAACGTATCTTCAGAGAGAAAATTTCAGCAAAAACTCACATCCAAGGAAGGAGATTGAGCATCTTCTCCTGCACAGGCATCCCAGCCATGATCTGATCTATTCAAGCAAAGAGGAGTATGTATGCAGCCCATGCAGAAGATTTTCTTCAGTTGGTGATCACTTGCATCCTTCAAACCCATCATCAGCACCTCCATCCTTCACACACATACCTTTAGGAATGAAATCCAAGTAAGTATAACATCATACTTCTTCGGTTTGTTTCATTTCATCGTTATTTTATCACCCATTGTTTATCTTGCTCCCCATTGACCTTCTCCAACATTTTCACCTCCATAGACCCATTAAAACCTTGCAAAAGGATATTCCACTCACCCAATACTTTGTCTCGACTAACCAAAACCCTTTGTCCAATCACAAAGGAGACCAAAACCTTGTTCTGTGACATTTATAGATCTCACAGTAACTGACGCTTGTTATACCTAACCACTGTCAATCACCCTTGACCAACGTCGGTCTCTGTGTTTTACCACACAGCCTTAAATAGAGACCTACCTACCTAATTTTACCTCACCCTCACTCACCTGTGACCTACCCGAGACCTTTATCAGACCTGCAGAACCCAGAACCAACCATTTGACCTGTGGATTCTATTCTAGCTTAGCCTGTTAGATTAGATCTATTTTCTTATTGTGTTTTAAGTGAGATGCCTAAATCATTTTAAAATAACAATAGGACTTACTTTATTTATAGCATTAATTTGTTTAAAATAGTGGACTGACAGCCATCTAGGAAGTATCATACTCCTCGGATCTAGCTTACGCTAGGAAGTTCACTTCCCATATTGTTTAATTCCTTCTGGTGGTATTATTTTCATTACAGGTAGTTCCTCCTAGCCAAAAGGAAGCTCTCATGGTCAGCTTTGGATTCAGAAGTCATACGCACACAACAACCCATCAACCGACATTTGAACAGGTATTCCTCCTACGCCCATTACCCTATCTATTTCATCAACACTTCAAAGAAACAATCTAAGAAAAAGGTGAAACATTTTGGCATGCCCAATGGGACCCATCCAGGGTTCCTTACATTTCATTCATTCCTAGGAAAAATTGTGTGTTTTTTTCCTTTTAAAAAGCGTACACATTAATTTCTTTCCCTGGAAATCCACTTCATCTTTCTACTTACTCTAAAGGAAACTTTTCTTTTGGCGTAATTAAAAAGAATCATTTCTCCATGTTTTTTGCATTCTAGTGAAAGAGCATCCCTCTTCCTCTTCATCTTATTGTGTCATCAAATTTCACATTTTTTATTTGGGTTTAAAACCAATTGCATTCCATTCTGATTTATTGCATTAGCTCACATTAAATGAGGGCAACCTATATGTTGGAGGTCATGACCAGCTGATGGTTGAAAAACGAATCGTAGAAAAGAACTTATATCCTTTTCTCTTTCTCTGAGTCTTACCAAACCACACAAAAAAATTCAAATACATCCATTCTTAAACAACATCTTACTTGGAAGAAGTTGTAGGTGGTCACACGATCATGGCACAGTGGGCACCCAGCTCATTGCTCTGTCATTTCATACTTCAGAGCGAAGCCCTCCCCCACCATAACATACCCGAAACCTCACCCTTTAGATCTCCTTCTTTGTAGGAAGCCATCCTCACCAAAAACTCTATTTCAAAATTCATGTGTCACTCCTTAAATACCATAAGCTAAACAAACATAATAGAAAGGGCACTCCTAGGATCGCATTTTCTTAATGTTTCTGGCTTGTGTTTTGAGGTGAAAGGTCACGTTCATCACTTTTTTTTCTCATCCTTGTATGCTCCTCAACATAGCTGGTGTATTCCGGCTTCACCTGAGTGTGCCTAGGCCATATCATCGTCATTTCAAGAATTCTAGGTCTGATTCTACATCAGATTTTAATTCACAACCACTTTCTTTCATCACTGTTTCAATTTCACAGTAACTGTCATCATTTACCCTTGACTGGCATCGGTTATACCCTACCGACGGCGGTTCCAGATCCTTTTTATAACCTAATCAAAAGGAAATTTTCACTTTACTTTCTTCCACTTTCCACAGTCTCTTTCACAGTCACTTCTTCCATTGATGTTTTACACATCCCTAGATTCGGCATACTTGTCAGATCTTGCCTTCTGCTTTGTTGTTTACTCACTATCCATTTTCTAAAGTGACCGGCAGCAGTTACCCCTAACTGACATCGGTTTTCCCTAACTGGCGTCAGTTAGAATATTTCATATTCCACCCACCATTTGTTACTTCATCCATTTTTTATCACCAGATTCACCTGTTCCTATTGTTCTTTGTATCATTTACAGAGAAGCAGCCCTACCTAATCAATACTGTTTCACATGGTACTGACCCAAAGACAAGAAAACACCCTCTTGTTCCATGTCAGTTACCAACTACTCCCACCTAGTCCTTCACCACCTTCTATTTTATCACCAGTGATGGATCCTATCCAGCCTACTAATATCGCTACCGGAGATGAGGAGTTCACACGACTCCTTGACAGTAACCCTGCTACCTTGCAATTTTACCTCTCACACTCGTCCACTCGAGACACCTCAGGTTAGTTGATATATGGCATGCCTGTATCTATCCCCCCAACTCTCACACCCACTTTCGTATCAGCCCCATCTGGCTTCGTGCTACCTGCATCCACCTTACCCCCATTTGTTTCGTAGTTAGGTTCTATACCCATCATGACAGCCACGTCTGTTATTTTGGTGGTACCCATTACATCCACCATACCCTCGATGACTACCCCAAACACAACCTCATCCATCCCTAATGTCTCACACATACTTGTAGCTACATTCCCACCTCCAGTATTGGTGACTCATTCCCCATTTCAGAATGTGGTTCTTTCCATTCCACAATCATTAGCCCCTATTTCCACTAGGGTTACCACGACCCTTCCACCCCCATATACATAATACCAACAACCACCTGTTTCATCTATTATTCATTCCAGTTACGTACCCCCTATTTCATTTCCTTCTTCTCCACCACCTTACATCCATACACTAGAATGTCACCCCCATTATATGCCCAAAACCAACCTCCTCATGCTATAGGAGGCATCCAATCATCATAACCCACAAATGACCTAATTAAATTGATGATGGATAATATCCAGGCACTTGAGGCATCGGTTTCCAGCTCCCGCAACACTCTCACTTATGACGATATTTGCAATGATCCTATTCACCCATCCATTCCTATCCGTTCATACCATGTGCATTGGGAAATGCCTAAATTCAACTGCTTCAATAGTAAGGAAGACCCACAACAGCATTTTCACTCATTCAAACATGGGTTTTATTTTATTTATCATGATGATGCCTTGCTTTTGAGAACCTTTCCCATGTCCCTCACTGGACCTGCATTAGATTGGTATAGTGGATTTCCCAAACACTCTATATTTTCATTCAATCAGGGAGCCCAAGATTTCTTGGATCATTTCTCCATCAATATCACCAAGAAGGTTACCATGACTGATCTATATTCCACACATCAGTATGAGGATGAATCTATCACAAATTTTTTCACTTGCTGGTGTAGCCTGATCAATCAACTTACCTTCCAACTACCACAAACTAAACTCATAGAGCTCTTCACACGAGCTTGCGCTAGACATATCTCCTGGACCTTGCAAGTCAAAACTTTCCAAACATTCGATGAGGCATTCACTATGGCACAAAAGTTAGAGATTCAGGTTGTCAAAGAGAAGAAAATGCAATTGTGAAATAAGAATTCAGCATTCAAGTCGAATGAAACATCTTCTTCTTCCAAACCACCAACCAATTCTTCAAAGGCTAAAGGTATCGCTAACGCAGTGGTACTCAAGGCCAGCCCAGCTCATCCGTCCAATCAAGCTACACCCTCATCTAATCTATCACTTGTCTAGGCTTTTTGATTCTGATAAGAGTAGCAAAAATATACCCCAATTGGGGAACCTTACTCTTTTGTCTTAGAAAAGCTTATCAAAGCTAGAGCCATCACCCTTTTAGCAATAAAACCACACACTATTTTTTACCCTGTTTTCCCTATGCCCGCATGGTATAAAGAGCATGATTTTTGTAACTATCACTGAGTGAATGGTCATAGTGATGGCAACTGTATCACTTTCAAGAATATTGTCCAAGAAATGCTCGAGAAAGGCGAGTTAACTGTGGATAATCCCAACACCACCCCTAACCAAAATCTACAAATCTTCAAAAAACCATTTCCCAATCATGCCCCTTCATCCAATCAAACCAGTGAGACATCCACTCATGATACCCATACCCATGAGGGTCATGTGATATTTAACGAGGTACCTATTGCCTCTTAATCACCTCACATCCCTTCCATAGAGGAAATCCTAGCCTGAAATCCTCCTTCCACATTGGAACCAACCTCCACCATTCCTTCACCAACAAAAGAACACCTTTCATCTCCTTCATCACCTACGGAGGAGTCTTCTATTAACATTGAGACCATCTCACCCCTATCTTCTCCACTTATAGAACCTTTACCTACCGTACCTCCTCCACCCGTAAAGGAGCACCCATTACCCCCTCCACCCACAGAGGACCACCTACTACCTTCTCCACCCACAGAGAAGCACCCATTACCTCCTCCACCCACTGAGAAGCACCTATCCATTCCTCCACTTATAGAGGAACTCCCATCATCTCTTCTACCTATCATAGACCCAGTGGAGATACCTTTGCCTCTCAGCGAACACTCTCCATCAGCTACCCAACATCCAATAGACCTACTTTCAGCTCTCTTACCCATGGAAGTTGAAGCTGGCGAATTCCCTGTCTCTAAGATGCATTTTACAGGAATTCCCATTAGGTCCTCACTGACTCCACCCATAGACATACCGCTCTCACGTTTGGTCGATAACTTAGATTATGTGGATAGGGATTTATTATGATGGTGCCTCTTATTCCCTATCTCAACACAGATGTAGCAATCCCTCGATGACACCTCCACTATCTACCCAAACACATTTCCACCCATCAAACCAACTACAACCACTACTATCGCAACCCCTTCCATGATACCCGTTAGCACTCACACCACACCCTTACCCATAACCTGACCTATGCCTAAACCCAAACCCATACCCACAACATTTACCTCCACTAAACCTATTACCACTTTAGGGGTCACCCCGACCACCAGCCTTACTCATCCACCTATTAAACAAGATTTATCTACATCCTCCAACAACAAAACCACACCTACTCTGACACCCAAACTAAAGAAACAAACTCATCGACCTCATGCCCCAACCACACCAATCACAACCGCACTTTTCCCATCCGCCTTTAGACCTCAATTTCCCAACATGATCAAGCACCCTTCACCCATCCATAAACCAATAACACAACAACCCATTCCTTCCTCGCATACCTCTAACCTACCCAAGCACACAACACGACTTATACCTTCACCTGCAATCTCTTTACCACCAATACCTCCAATCCCTTCAACTATTGCTTCACTACCCACTACACTTCAGTCTTTTTCCCGCACACCCCAAGTACGACCTGCATCATCTACCTTCATAGCACCCCTGTTATCCCCATGGGTAACTCGCCCTCTTCCTCTATCTTCTTTTCCTTCCAGACCTCGTACACCCACATCACCTTTACCCAAAAAGGTGCAACCCAAAAAAAAAACCCTCTACCCCACAATAAGGTAGTCAAAACAACCACAAATCCTCCTACCTATTCATCTACTGTACCCCTACCCAAATGAACCCAACCGATACCTCAAACCACATCAACACCTAAACCCATCGCTCGACCCATTCCTACTCTTCCAAAAATAGTTCCCTGACAACCAACTACACCTACACCCAAACCCACATTTACTTCCCATTGTGATCCACTAGCAGGGTCTTATGCCAAAATTTTAACCAACCTCCTAGAGACTTCTGTTATCACATTACCGCCACTCCAACCTTACGACCCCCTCAAACCCAAGCCAAAAGGGTTTTACGATACTAAAATTGGTGCATATCATCATGTGTCAAGGCACGATGTAGAGAGATGCAAGGCCTTGAAAACCATCCTTATCCAATTGTGTCCGCCGGAAACCAACTTTGATGACAATGACCTTCTTGATGAGGATCTTGCTTCACCAAAAACCATTCATACACTGCCCACTCAATAACCACAACCTCCACCCTTACAGCTCCTAGAACCACAAACAAAATTTGAAATTAACATGGTTCACATCAGAGAACTTGCCACGCCACCACCCAAATTTCATTGTGCCCAACTGACCTCACAGGGATTTTCTCCTCCAGTAGGTTTTTCCCCTTCATGTCATTATACCACTTACCCTACACCTTCTCCATTTGAAAACTTCCCTCAAATCAACATGGTACACATTATTACACGTGCATAGAAGGGCAAAGAAAAGATAGCTAACCCACCAACAAATCCTATACCTAACATACCATTTGCACCCTAACCTAAAATAACTATCTGTGGCCCCACATACCCCATTTCTAATGGCGTCACACATCGCACCATGCTCAAATAACTACACCAATCTCCCCTCAAAATGTCTTTATACGACCTCATCCAAACCTCAGAATCCCATCGCCAAGCTCTCATGGAGGTTCTTCAATTTATTGAGGTTTTACCCAATGACCCTACACCCGTAGCCTCCATTATCACACCCCATCATGTAGCCTCTCTCACCAAATTACCACCTTCATCCTCACCTCACCTTGTCCACCAGGTTTCCTCCCTTAGCTTCTCAGAGGAAGAAATCGGGCCATACCAAAATGATGGCCCAGACCCAACCCTCTTCATCTCTGTCCACATTTATGACATACGGGTACGTCGTGTGATGATTAACGGAGGTGCTAGCATTAACATCATTTCATCCCATGCATTTTTCTCAAATGTGCATACCTAAAAACTTCATGCATAAACATCCAGTCATGTTGCATTCATTCAATGATGCTATCACTTCCACAATAGGCACTGTCATCCTACACATTCGTGTGGGCCCCCACACTGTTCTAGAATTATTTTATGTTTGTGAGGGGGAATTCCAATATAACTTGTTGCTTAGTAGACCATGGATCTGTGTCATGGGTTGTGTTCCTTCCACTTTACATCATTGTGTAAAGTTTGAACATGAGGGACACACTTATACCATTCCAACTGACCCATCACCTTTCAAAACATGCAACATGCTTTATCAACCCAATGATGTGCTCATACATGTCAAGCCATCTACCTCTGTAACCACTACCATTCACCTACACCTCCATCTACCAGTATAGCTACTGCTTTCACCGCACATACCTCCTCTATTCCTACCACTGCTATAACCTCCCCGACTAACCCATTAGCTGCCCAATCTGTTAACTCCACCTCCACATTGACCTCTAACACATCATCCATACCAGCTACCCACATACCAACCACGGATCCCTTGGAAGGTGTTTTTCAATACCTCACTCTGGGGGAGTACCGCTTGTATAGTGTCAACACATTCCTTACTCCGCATGAGTATGGAAGCCTTCACCAACACCCTCACTATGATCACCGTATAGGAGAATGCTTCCTTAATGGTCCTCTTCATCTTTGTACTAGTCGCACCTATGGGAGACTTAATACTACTACTTACACACCTGAACCACCATCACAACCCCACCCATTTTCCGCTGACTTCCAATCACTTACCAATCATTGTTTTGCCCACACCTTCCTATATTGTTGTGCATGTAAGGGTTTTGGTTTTTTCTTTTATGAGAAAGGTTGGCATACCTTTATTCCATTTACTACCCACAAACATAATGACTGGAGTGGTATCAGCTTCCCTGAACGTCCTACCAAATAGGCCCACATTGACCTCATTACAGACCCTAGCCCTTCTCCACCTTCATCACCACCCTCACCGACAGAGTTGATGGATCTTGAATCTATCCCTCCTAAAAAAAAATTCATAAACACCATTTACTTGGGGCCTTTGACTTATCAACGTGAAGGCAAGGCCCCTTCCACTCTCCCATTCATGTATCCTAAGATGGTCAACGATGACACACCTACCATTAACTTCGTTCAATGTCAGGATGATGAATCCATACTCACCTACCTTGGTGTAGAAGACTCGTATATTCATCAATTGTTACCCTCTGAGACGTGAACCATGTTGAATGAATCAACTATCGAGATCAACATTCATACTCAGGACAACCCGCACATCCTAAATATTGGACAATCTTTAGATGCTGCTGCGTAGGAAGCCATCACTTCTTTTCTGTGAGATCATAACCACCCTTTTGCTTGGTCTTACGAAGACATGCCTAGTACTGACCCCACCATAGTGGTCCACAATATTGTAACCCTTCCTGATGCCAAACCTATTAAACAAAAGCTGAGGAAAATGCACCCCCGCATTGCTCTTCTCGTCAAATAAGAACTTCAGCGCCTTCTTTCAGTTTCCTTCATCTTACCCATTGATTATCCTCGTTGGATTTCTAATATTTTCCCTGTTACTAGAGTAACAAGGGGACTCCGCATTTGCACAAACTTCCGTGACCTTAACCTCACCTACCCGAAAGATGACTTTCCCTTGCCCGGTATTGATCAACTGGTTGACCTCACTACTAGTCACGAGATGCTCTCACTCATGGATGGTTTCTCGGGTTATAAGAAAAAATTTCTTTCCCCAGAAGATCAGCACAAGACCGCATTCATCACCCCTTGGGGAACCTTTTACTATCAAGTCATGCCTTTTGGCCTTAAAAATGTTGGTGCTACATATCAGTATGCTATGACTTACATCTTCCATGATATCATGCATTGCATATTGGAAGATTACGTGGATGATCTCTTGGCCAAATCTAAATGTTGTGCCAAGCACCTCACCATCCTCAAAACCATCTTTGACTGCCTCATTAAATATTGCGTCCGTCTTCAACCTAAAAAGTGCATCTTTGCAGTTCTCTCAGGAAAACTCCTGGGATTTATTGATTCCCTCCGTGGTATAGAAGTTGACCCTACCAAAGTCAAGGCAATTTTGGAAATGCCTCCACCCACTAACATTAAACAACTTTGTAGCCTGCAAGGTAAATTGTAGTCCATTCACCATTTCATTTCACAACTATCTGATCAGTGTCAACCATTTCATCAGCTTCTTAGGAAACATGTCTCCTTTAAATGGGATGACGACTGTCACAAATATTTTGAGGCCCTAAAACAATACGTTATCTAACCACCCATACTCATTCCACCTAAATACGATCAACCTTTTTACCTATACATATCAGCTGTCGATCATTCTTTGGGATCCATGCTCACTCATCGTGATGAACAACATAGGGAGTAGATAGTTTATTACATAATTCATACTCTTTTGGACTATGAAACCTGATACAACCATCCAAAAAAGCTTTTCTTAGCCTTATTTTTCATTTCCACCAAACTCTACCATTGCCTACTCAACCACAAAACCTATGTTGTGACCAACACCGATCCTTTACACTTCATGTATGCCAAACCTTATCAAAATCAGTGTGTTGCATGATGGCTTATGCTTATAGCTGATCTTGACCTCAAATTCATTCACCAAAAGTCCATTAAGGGATAGGATATCGCCGACCAACTGGCTGACGCACCTATTGTCAGGGATCAGCCCTTTAATTTTGAATTTCCAAATGAATTCATTACTACCCTTTCCCCAGAAAAACCCCCTTCTCAAATGACATTGTTCTTCAATGGTTCCAAGCGTCAGCGTGGGGGTGGGGCTATTATTATCCTCATTCCTCTAGATGGAGAACCCATGCCTTTGTCTTTCAAACTAGACTTTGAATGCACCAATAATATTGCCGAGTACAAAGCACTTATACTGGGTCTTTAAGCCGCCTATGCCGTAGATGTCAAATCAATCCACATCTTTGGTGATTCACAATTGGTCATAAACCAAGTCAACAATATGTACCAATGTCATAGCAAGATACTTCAAAAGTATAAACATCATGTAGACATACTTTTGACAACCTTTTATCATTACACCCTTCAAACCATCCCATGGTCAACCAAAAAATTTACAGATACCATGGCCTGCTTAGCTTTCCAAATGCTTGCTTCCCCTGCTGATTCCAAAATATTTGTCACCATATAGCACCTCCATTCAACTTCTTATTTACCTCACGATGTTTACTCAATCAAAACTGACACCCTTGACCAAAGTGACCTTTGGTGTAAACAATACTCTGACTACATTTCCTTCTCCATCTTACCTCCTAATCTCACCCGTAACAGACAACGCGCCTTCCTTAAAAAGGTCTCCCATTTCGTTATCCTAGGTGGACTCCTTTATAAGCATGGATTTGATGGTATTCTTTTACGATGCCTAACAAGTTCATAAATTCCTTATACCATTAAGGAGGTTCATGATGGCATATGTGGAGGTCACTTTAGTGGCCTTGCTATTGCTAAGCTAATTCTTCGCCTAGGCTATTACTGGCCAACCCTTAACCATGATTGTTACAACTATGTCAAATGTTGTGTGAAATGTCAACAACATTCCAACCTTCATCATATACCCAGTCATGCCTTACAGGTCGCTCGTGACCTTTGGCCCTTCTCCCAATGCGGTTTGGATCTTGTCAAAGAAATCAATCCTCATTCTTCCCAACGCCATCAATGGATCATAATTACTACCGAATACTACACAAAATGGGTGTAAGCCATACCACTCATCTCCATGAAATTTGAGAAAATTTGTGAGCTCATTAACGATCACATCATTTGTCGCTTGGGTGTTCCTCATCACCTCATCACTGACAATGAAAAACAATTCAAAAACAAAGCACTGCAAAAAATTTGTGACGCATTCAGCATTCAACTTAGTTTCTCATCACCTTATTACCCATAAACCAATAGCCAAGCCGAATCCACTAACAAAACCCTTAACAAAATTCACATGAAAGTGTTTGACGATACTGGAAAGGATTGGCATACACACATTCCTTTTGCTTTATGGGCATACCACACTAGTATTCACACTTCCACTGTGGCTACACCCTTTTCACTGGTCTATGGTACAAAGGTTGTTCTACCTCTCGAAGTCCAGATCCCCTCACTCCACATTTCTCTCCATGACATGCTTATTGATGATAACTTTTGTTGGGACTGCTTAGCATAACTAGATTTCTTAGACGAACGTCGTCTTAACGCTCTGGATCACCTTCAAGTTTACCAACAATGTATCAAATGTGTATGAAAAATGTGTTCACAAATGCACCTTCCAAGTCGGTGACCTTGTCTTGAAATAAAATCAACACATAACCAAAGCAGAAAAAATTAAACGGGGAAAATTCACTCCTAATTGGCTTGGACCATACATCATAACTCATACCTTTGGATCGGGTGCCTATCATTTTTCCTCCCTTGAGGATAAACCCAAACCTGAGCCCCTTAACGCATTACATCTTTGACCATTCTATTATTGACTTGTTGTCCTACCTCACCCTTTGTCTCTTTACCATGCTCGTCCCTTGAGCGTTATCCACCTCCCTAATGATTAAACAAGAATCATGTGAGTACCCGTCACTTTTTATCTTCTTTTGAATATGTGTACCATGGCACTGCACATAGCATGTTTCTCATGGATACTTTTTGTCTACCTTTAGATGATATCCCATGGTCATTCCACCTCACCTTTTGAACAAGAGTCCTATCCTTCACCTTGGTCTTGTCTGTGATTTCAACGACCTTCAATGGGACCAAACTCCTTGAGTCAAACTTCTAATAAATAAGATGACTCCCTCAAAATGAAATCTTCCTCTCAACCCAATTGCTACTATAAATATACTACTCCCTCAAAGGATATCTATGTGAAGCTTAAAAAAAATGAGAGAAACCGAAGCTTCCCTCATCGATCAGCTTCATGAAGACCTCAAGGAGTACCATATTATTTATCCCATATAGACTTCCCACATTGATAATTCTATCAAAACAAAAACACTTTTTAGTCATGGACTTACCCATTGTGACCTTTGACTTCTTGCCCAAAAGACTTGTCACTCCAAACATATACAATTAACTACCTTTCACCCACCTTACCATTTCCATTCTCATTTCCTAAATTGCCTCAAGCGACATCTTGGAATTTCAACATTTGGTGATCTTGTGACTACTTTCACCATAGAATAGTTAATCGTGCAATGCCTTTCAATGGTGTGTTCATCACCCCCTTTCAAGGTATGATCTACTCGGTATGATCCTACCCAATCAGGTGGCTTTATTGCCCCCCCTCTTATCTTTTAAACCATCTTTGTTTACATTTTGATTACCTTATACAGGACTTGGTCCTCACCGCTTACCTTTGGGTTAATCCTCTCCTTTCACCATAATCGCCTTCACCTGCATCATTTTACCTATAATCTACCCCCACCTATTAAACCCAAACCCACAACATGCCCAAAAACCTACCAACTCATTCTCATATTCTTCCCTAGCTCATGGGAGAACTACATCGGCCTAAGGTCCCTTTTTGTCAGGACTATGTAGGTAGAACTCTAAGGGCATGGGGCCCTTGGAGGTTAGCTCATCCACTCTCTACCCTAAACAATTAATCAACCATGCCTAACTCACCATTTACCCCACATTTCACTTAGTTCCCCTTTTCTAACAAAATTGGAAATCAAGCCACATATATAACAATTTGTTTACCATTTTATACATTTGTTACACCTACCATCTCTCTACCAGCATTCCGCATAGATTCTACAACATTTCACATATGACCCATAGTATCATTCATTACAAACCATAATGAACCATGCCTAAACAAACCTTACTCAACCATGCCTATAACCTGACTCGATCCATGCATATAACCTGACTCAATCCATGCCTATAACCTGACTTGATCCATGCCTATAACCTGACCCATCCAATCCTATAACCTGAATCTATCCATGCCTAAACCAACCTGAATCCATCATGCCTAACAAACCTACTTTCCATCCATAACGAATCCATATCTCATCTAACACAAGCCATAAAACCAACATCTCATAAACACATCAATGCATCACAAAATACCATGAATCTCATCATGGTATCAATAAATGTGTATCTCAAAATACATGTTTATCTCCTCATGGCCATCATCTCAAAAATGTTGGCACGCAGGCTGATATACAATACAAAATGTCATCGGCATGCAAGTCGGTCTCATATATACATAAAGAATGAATGAATCGATACAATAAAGAAAAATATTTGGCATGCAGGCTGGTATATACTCACAATATACAACAAAATCACTCGTACATCCTCACTATCTTCGGCACGCAAGTTGGTATGTGATCAAAAATACAAAAATCTACGACATGTAGGATGGCATATATATCAACAATAAACACTAGTATACATCCAAAATTAGGGTGGCTGCATATCAGACATCTCACCAGATGTCCTCCATCTCTGTGTCCCCTGCACCCTCAGCCTTTTGTGCTCCTGTTGGCACATCACCTCGCTCTAGTCACCGTGTGCTGGTGGCCTCACCCTGATCGGGCCTTGGATCTAGTTTCCCTCCTGTGCTCTCCACACTATGTGTGCGGGATCTCGTCCTCTCACTACATGCTTGTTGTGCCATGTACTCTCCATATGAGAGGAAGTCTATCTCAGCTTCCATGAGCTGGTCCTGATAGTATCGTGCCTCACCTAGGGCATCCCCTAACCTAGATATAGGCATGGTCTGTGGTGGTCCCATAGGTATCGGCCCCTATATCTACCTTGCACCATCCTGTGAACTAGGACTAGCTCCCTGCTCTTGTGGTGGTGGCCTCATCCCCCGTGCCTGTATCTAGGCCTGTAAGATCCCAATATGTGTCTGGGTTATGGCCAAATAACCCTGTAATCCTACCACCTTGAGCTAGTAAGGCTGCCACCTGACCATCTCTATCTCCACCTCCTTTATCTCCTCCACCCTTTCCCTCCTCCATCTAGGTCTGCAGACTGGCCACCTGTACTCATAACTCCACTACCTATGCCTCTGTACCCCTCCAGCTGTGTGTGTAGTATACCTATCTGCATGATCATTGCATCGCTACCTGCCCATGTAAGGTGTCTCTCTGCACTATCACGGTAGCTAAATTTGGCTGCCTTGGGCCTAGGTGGTATGGCTCATAACTGAGCTTCCCACCACTACCGTGTACGTATCGATGCATCTGACGTCATCAATCCAACCCATCCAATGGCTGCTTCTCCCTCTCCTATTCGAAAACTGTAGGCTATGGTAGAGGGAGTGGCCTCTCCGCATCATCTCTCTGATACTGTGGGAAGGGCGGAGGAATGTCATGTAAGAGCCCAAACTGCCATTGGACCCTGTCTACCGGGATCATCTCATCCTCCTCAGCACGGCGACCCCTGAATCCACTCTCTCTAGCTAGAGCTCAGCTATCTCCTCATGCATGTGCCTATATGAGGGGAATCCCACATATGGTCTCTAGATAATGTCCACTTCTGGAACAACCCCTCCAACAACTGCCAAAAATGGGCCACATCATATGTTATTTTATATGGACCTTCGCTCACCTGCAACCGTTCACCCATCTCCTGTATGCCAACTTCAAACACATCTCGGTGGGAATGCATCTACTCGGGGCATCCCTATCGGTCGAACACAGACTATGTGCTTGTAAGGCCCCAATAGGTGCAGTATAAATGTACAACACAAGAGCTAAGGCCTACGCAACCGCTACCCATAATGCCCCACATCTCTCTGTACAGCTGCACCAAAGAATGTTGGTATGCCCAAGAAAACTATGGTCTCGTGCACCATCATGTCATGGAGCACCCCCCATCAGTGAGCGGGGAAAAGTGTCCACCCTCTGCATCAGGTCAGTGCATAGCAACACACTACCTCCATCAGCAAAAACTACTAGCCTCGTCTCATCTGGACAGGCTAGGGTACATATCACCATAGCTTAAACTGGTGCTATGGAAACTCAACTCCGCCGCCCATTAGCCAAATATAGTCCCGATCAGCTCGTTTGAGGCCTCGGAGGAGATATAATACACCTAGGCCCCCAATGTGGGATAAACCTCAGGATCCGAGAACATGTCCTCTAGGGTGATAGTCATCTCATGCGTCGCAAGGTGGAACGTGTTGTTGGTCGAACGGAAGTCCCATCTATCGATGAGTGTGACCATCAAACTAGGGTTACCGAACAACATGTTCGGTAGCGTTGAATACCGCTCAAGTCCAACTGTCTCCACGTGTTGTAGCTCCAAAGGGCACGCTAGGCCATGCAATGTCACCAATAGTGGCAAAACTCTATCTCACATTTGTAACTGCGATTGACCCTACATCCAATCCAAAGCACCACATTAATCTACCTTTTACCATGACCTTATTCATCAATTATCATTATCCACCATCCTATTTTTTACCTTACCCATCTCAACCACCAACCTACATCACTTTTTTTTACCCTTTTTCCCAAAATCCTGACCGGTGTTGGTTCAGCCTAACCGAATCCAGTCACCCTTAAACCAGCATCGGTCACCTATTTGGTGACTGATACCAGTTCACCTTGACCGATCCTAGTTCTACTAGACTGATGCCAGTCACTATCACGGAATAATATGTGACTTCTAAAACCCCACTTTTTATAAAAACCCTCCCACCTATCCCTTTTCATCATCTACACTGACCTACACTACCCCAAAACCCCTACTCATCCTACCTATCCAATTTCCTACCCATCCCCGCCTCTTTTTTCCCAATTTTTCTCTCCACACCCGATTTAACTTTTTTCCCACCCACAAAATCCAAAAACCCACCCAAATCCAAAAATACACAACCCTTACACCCTCTTCTCTATATAATTAACATTAAAGAGTTCAGTGCTTACCTCGTCACGTTGCCACCATCTCAGTGGCACATCTGGCCGCTACACTGGTGGTCCGCCCGATCCCTCTCCCACCTCTGCCATCACCGAATATCTACCCACACACTCCAACCAATCGAATCCCTCACTCAAATCTCATGGACCCACTAATCACCAACCCAACCACCGTCAACTCACATTGCCTGCTCAGTGTCCCGTTTAATCCAGACACTTTTTCTCTCTTTTCTCTCTTTTTTTCATTTCTTCACTTCAAAAATAAAAAATGAATAATCCCTACATGGATTTTTTATTTTTATACCAAACCCGACCTGACCGATGTCGGTTATCTATGACTGCCATCAGTCACCCTTAACTACACATTGCCTTTAATTTGACATTTTACCCCACTCTCTACCTTTATTTTTACCCCATACCTTTACCTAACCCATTAGCTTACCTTTCCTGACCTCGTGACTTCCTACCTCAATTTTGTCCTCCCTTGGGGACTCCTTATTTTACCCTTACCTCAGCCTTACCTATGCCGCAACCTAGATATTTGGAGCTGGACCATCACTAGTGACCTTTGACCCTCATGTGTTCGTTATACCTTGTACGACACTGTTACATGTGTTAAATTGATCCTAATGACCTTACCTAGCCTTATTGCCGTAACCGTTTATCTTGACCCTACCTTTGGTGTGCCAGAATATACCTAACCATTCCTACACCTAACCTACATTGTGCTTCCTGACCTTATCCTATACCTTGTATATCGGATTCACTTCAACCTTGTTTGGATAAACCTATCAGACCTTAGTTGATGTAGACGTTTGCCTGCTCTTCAACCTGGTAGCGTGCTACAGTTTATACGTGTACGTGCATTTGACTGTTGCTACCTTTGACCCTGAACCATTCCCTAGAATGCCTGACGTAGACCTTTCAATCCTTTTCCCCTGTACCCATTTGCCTTTTCTTCACATTTACCTTTTATCAAACCACTCACCGCTTTAGCCTGCTATGCCTTGTCAGTTCTTGGTTTGAGGGGGATCACCTTCACCCTCACATGGGGCAACCACATCTTATTTTTGTTAGCATCACTTACTAATACAAGCTACACAACAAAAGGGGGCAAAATGTAGACAATAAAATTAGGTCACACTTCCCTTTTTTCCCTCGACATATAATCACCCTTTATTACATTTACCTAGCCATGACCCCCTTCACTCCATTAATATTAATTCAATTAATTTAATTATATTAATGCATTATCCTCACTATATTTATTATTTAAATATCTTACTTAAATAATATCTACACATATAGTTCAATTAGACACCTCACCAAGCCAACTCACCCTAAGACCTATTCTTTGCAAGTTCCCATAACTAACTAAGACTTACCCAAACCCTAAAAAGTCAATGCCTACATTCCCTCTAACCACATTCCCACATGCTCACAAGAAGCTTTCGAGTTTAATCCATGGGATAACGACATGATATCCAAGAAAATCAAGAGGATCTCCCTAAGTTTAGTAAACCTAGGAAATCTCTAACTTGACCGATGTCGGTTACCCCTAACCGTCGCCAGTTAAGTTGGACCGCCGTCGGTTACCCCTTTTAAACCCCTAAAATACCTTATTCTCAAGGTTGGTAAAAGATTGGGAGAAAATTTGACGAGCAAGAAACACATCTCAGAGAGATAACGCATCTTCAGAGAGAAAAATTCTAGCATGAAAACTCACATCCAAGGAAGGAGATCGAGCATCTTCTCCTACACAGCCAGCCCAGCCACGATCTGATCTATCCAAGCAAAAAGGAGCTGTGCATTGCAGCCCATTCAAAAAAAATTCTTCAGTTGGTGATCACTTGCAGCCTTCAAACCCATCATTAGCACCTCCATCCCTCACACACAGACCTTCAGGAATGAAATCCAAGTAAGTATAACGTCATACTTCTTTGGTTTATTTTGTTATCATCATTATTTTATCACCCATTGTTTATCTCACTCCCTATTGACTTTCTCCAAGATTTTCACCTCCATAGACCCATTAAAACCTTCACAAAAACCTATTCCAGTCACCCAGTACCTTCATCCCAACCAATCAAAATCCTTTGTGCAATCACAAAGGAGACCAAAACCCTATTTTGTGACATTTCCAGATCTCATAGTAACCGGTACGTCAGTTATACCTAACCACCGCCAGTCACCCCTAACTGACTCTGGTCTCTGTGTTTGTCCCTCACAGCCTTAAAAAAAGACCTACCCACCTAATTTTACCTCACCCTCACTCACCTGTGACCTACTTGAGACCTTTATCAGACCTGCACAACCCAGAACCAACTGTTTGACCTGTGGATTCTATTCTAGCTTAGCCTGTTAGATTAGATCTATTTTCTTATTTTGTTTTTAAGTGAGATACCTAAATTATTTTAAAAATAACAATAAGATTTACTTTTTTTTACATCATTAATTTGTTTAAAAACAGTGGACTGACAACCATCTAGGAAGTACCATACTTCCCAGATCTAGCTTACGCTAGGCAGTTCACTGCCCATATTGTTTAATTCCTTCTGGTGGTCTTGTTTTCATTACAGGTAGTTCCTCCTAGCCAAAAGGAAGCTCTCATGTTCAGATGTGGATTCAGAAGTCATACGCATGCAACAACCCATTAACTGACATTTGAACAGGTATTCCTCCTATTCCTGTTACCCTATCTATTTCGTCAACACTTCAAAGAAACAATCTAAGAAAAAGGTGAAACATGCCCCTTTCCGGGAATCAATCCTCTAACTTCCATTTCCCAAATGAATCCATAGCTACCCTCTCCTTAGATGAACCCACTTACCAAATGACACTCTTCTTCGATGGCTCCAAGTGTCGGCGTGGAGGTGGGGTTGGTGTTATCCTCATTCCTTTTGATGGTGAACCCATACCTTTAGCTTTCAAACTAGATTTTGATTGTAAAAACAATATTTCTAAATAGGAAGCACTCATATTGGGTCTCTATGCTCCTTAAGTCAATCATTATCTTTGGTGATTCCTAGTTGGTCTTAAACCAAGTCAATGGTATATACCAGTGTCGTAATGAGATAATTCAAAAGTATAAACATCACGTGGACATAATTTTGACCACCTTTGACTGTTTACACACTTCAAACCACCCCATGTTCTTCCAATAAGTTTGCAAATACCATGGCCCACTTGGCTTCTCAGATACCCACTTCACCTTCTGACACTTAAATCTTTGTCACAATACAAAGGTTACAATCACCCTCTTACTTACCTCATGAGGTCTACTTCGTCGGAACCGTTGCACCTGACCCACGTGACCTTTGGTATAAGTAGTTTGCAAACTATCTTTCCCTTTCCATTCTACCTGTTTATCTCACTCGTAATGGACAACGTGCGTTTCTTAAAAGTGTATCTTGTTATTTCATCATGGGTGGCATCCTTTATAATTGTGGCTTTGACATTATTCTCTTATGATGCCTTACAAGTTCTAAAATTCCCTACACTAGTAAGGAAGTTCACTATGGAATTTAAAGAGTCCACTTTAGTGGTTTAGATGTCATTAAATGCATTCTTCACCTTGGATATTATTGGCCAATCCTAAACCGTGACTTTTGTGACTATGTCAAATGTTGTATGAAATTCCAACAACATGCCAATCTTCATCACACACCTATTCGTGCCTGACAGGTCGCATGAGACCTTTTTCCTTTCTCACAATGGGGCTTGGATATTGTAGGCGAGATCAATCCCCATTCTTCACAATGCCATCAATGGATTATAAATGCTACAGAATATTATACTAAATGGGTAAAATCCATTACCCTCATTACTACAAAAGCTGAGAAAATATGTAAATTCATCAACCATCACATCATTTGTCACTTTGGTGTTCCTCACTGTCTCATCAATGATAATGGAAAGTAATTCAAAAACAAAACACTCCGTAATTTGTGTAATGATTTTTTCATCCAACTCAATTTATCGTCACCTTATTACCCACAAACCAATGGCCAAGTAGAATCGACCAATAAAACCTTGAACAAAATTCTTATGAAAGTAGTTGATGATACTGGTAAGGATTGGCATTCACACATTCCTTTCACTTTGTGGGCTTATCACACTAGTATTTGCACTTTGACTATTTCCACACCATTCTCTGGTCTACGGTACCAAGGTTGTCTTGCCTCTTGAAGTCCATATTCCATCTCTCCACATATCACTACAAGACATGCCCAACGATGATTAATTTTGCCAGGATCACTTGGCACAACTCAATTTATTAGATGAACATCATCTTAATGCTCTTGGCCATCTCCAAATCTACCAAAAATGTATCAAACATGCCTTTGAAAAATGTGTCCATGAACGAACCTTTCAATTTGGTGACCTCATCCTGAAGTAAAATTAACATGTAACTAAAGAAGAGAAACGTAAACGGGCCAAATTTGCTCCTAATTGGCTTGGACCCTATATCGTTACCCATGCCTATAGATCATGTGCTTATCGTTTATCTTCACTCGTAGGTAAATCCGAACCTGAGCCCCTCAATGTCTTGCATCTCCAACCATTTTATTGTTGACATCAAGTCCTATATCACTTTCTGTCAATTTATCGCTCATCCCTTAAGCATTTTTCACCTTCCATATTACCTATTTTTGAGGATTCATGACTAAACAAGAATCATGTGGTCAACCATCACCTTTCATCCTTATCTTCAATATGAGTACCACGGCTCTACTCATAGCATGATTCTCATGGATATTTTCTGTCTTCTTAAATATGGAATCTCATGGTAATTCATCACTCAAAACCACCTCTTTCATAATTAACCTTTGTGAGTTATTGTCTTGTCTTCTAAATAAAAACCTAATCTTCCTATATAGTATTTTCCATGACTTAAAATGTCTAAAAACAAAAAAGGATTCAACTCCTTGAGTAAAACTTCCAGCAAAGGATGACTCCCTCAAAAAGGGACACCTCTTCTCTTTATTTTGCCACACTAAATAGACTTCTCCCTTAAAGGACAGCTATATAAAGTCATTGCAAAAATACAATAAAAATATCCATCATCTTCCCACATCGATCAGCTTCACGAAGACCTAAAGAAGATAATATACTCAACCCATATAGACTTCCCACATCAATCAGTCTATTACAAACAAACAAACGAAGAAAATGATGAAATTTTTGTCATGGACTTGCCTAGTTTTTATCTTGGGTTTCTTTCTAAGAAAACATGTTGTCGTACACTAAGTTATGCTAAACCACCCACTCTCACCTCATTACCTTTTTATCCTTATTTCCTCTCTACTCAAGGGACTTTTTGCAACCGTGACATTTCATGATCATGTGACTTTCTTCACCCTTAGAATAGTCCATTATGCAAATCCTTTAGGGTCTTACGTTTATAAGCCCATTTGGGGTATGGTAGACTCATTAGGGTTCTTATCAATTAAGTGGCTCTTTTACTACCTCTTACTATTTACCTTCTTCATCACTTATTGATTACCCTTTATAGGACCAGACCATCGACACATACATTTTCACCTAAGAATCAACCATGCCTAATTGACCTAGACTCAACCATGCATATGACCTAACTCAATCATGCCTATTACGTACATTCAATCATGCATAAAACATACCAACCCATCCTCCTAATTCATCATATTCTTCCCTAGCTTATGGGAGAACTACATTGGCCTAAGGCCCCTTTTCATTGAGGCTATGTAGGAAGCACTTCGAGGGCATGGGGCCCTTGACGGTTAGCTAGGCCACTCTTCACCCTAACCTATTTTTCCTTCATTTTCCCATTCACATCCTACCTTAGTTAGTTTCTATTTTTTATCAACAATTGTAATTTAAACCAAACAAGCTACAATCAATAAACATTTTTACCACATCATCACATCGTTCATTTATCATTTTCACATTTCCACTATAGTAAATATTTGGAAACTTAAACCATAACACGCATATACATCATAATTTATTTCCCATGTTACCAATGACTTAGACATTAAAATCAAAATTATTACCTGAATCCATCATGCCTATAACTTGACTCCATCATGCCTATGACCTAACTCAACCATGCCTACAAGATCTCGACTCAATCACGCCTAATTCATCTAGTTTCCATCACATACACAAATAATAATGGAAATTAAATCAAGTACACCATCCATACTATAAATATCATCGTCTATATAAATGAGAAAATTTGTGTATATATACATATGTACACATATACAAATAAATAAAAATATCTCAAATCTCTTAGATACATCCTATCCATCTTTGGCACGCAGGCTAGTATATGATCAAAAATCTCAAAACTCTCGTATACAACCTCACTCTCTTTGACATGCAGGTTAGTATATACCTGTTATCTAATTTCCTCCACCACCCTCTAAAACTAGATAACAAGTAGATTCCTATTGGATTAATCAAATTAGTCCCGACAATCTCGAACCAATACAAAAAGAGTCAAGATTCCAGCAATAGGGGAAGAAAATTAGCCAAATCACGATGAAAATTGGAGCCTAGAATGATTCATCTCAAAGAAAAGAAATGGACTCACAGAAGGTGCCATGTGTCGGCCCAGCCCAGTTTCAAAACCAAAAGGGAAGAAGGAGATCTCAAAACCTTGCAGGACTTCCACATGGATTCAATAATGAGGGGCCCACCAGTGAAAGGATCCTCATATTAATCTACAATGAGTCCCAAATAAAAACTCAAAGAGAAAGTAGAGGGAGTCATGAAAAGTGCCACATGTCAGCTTAGCGCATTTTCAAAAAGTGTAAGAAAAGTAGAGACCCTAGGGATGCGCTTGCCTTCCACGTGGAGCTCGGCACGGATAGACTCTAAACCCAAAGCAAGTCAAAAATATTGGTGGTAGGTCAATTCAATGTAGGATTAATCATGAATCCCACCAAGAGTTTTAAATTCTCAAATCTCTTAAAATATTGTGAGATCCCACATGGAATGCCTGACCCTGAATTTCAAACGAGCATAACGTTTGACCTAGAACTCTAATTTTCACAAAATTGGACTTCTTGGAAATCTCTCGATATCCTCTACACCAAAAAAAGAGGATTTTGTATTTTCAGTAAGGGTAGGTGGGTGAAAGTAAAATAAAAATTTCTAGCTCCAATAAATTGAGCGTGACACATAGCAATCAAGAAATGCATAAACTAATGAAGCTTTGACGGTGATTTTTAAGGAAAATGAGCCCAGTTCAAAGAGACAGCTTGAAAGTGGTTGGGGAATGCATTTAATGGGCATGGAAATCATTCTTTCATTACTACAGGTCAGGGGACAGAAGGAGGATTCTTTTACAAGCAAGGTGTCATTGATTGCACCCATTTATTACATCTTACAAGTGGTTGAAAAGGCAATTTTGGGATTGGACTCTTCTCTTTCTCATGCTATATATTGTAATCTGGGTCTCATATCAAAATAAAAGAAAAAAAAGGGAGGGATTCATTTGGTTTTCTTCTATGTCTTAGTCCCTCTTCTGTAAAAGGCATAGGCCTAGAGCTCTAGCCTTCTTTCTGGGTTTTGTAATAGCAATCTTTCCTCCTTTCCATTGTAATATCATGCAAAAAAATTTGAGTAATATTATATTCCCTGTGGTGCATGTTTTCCATCCTTCGCATATCTTTTTTATCTCTAATCACCTTTATTTTCACATAGAAACTGTGCATCTCTACCAAGTTATTACTATCTTTGAATTTGTGCTTAAGTAGTTTGAGGTAGTGTTCTATGTGATCTTCTTTGGTTTGTGGTGCAACTTCGTCCACCCTTTTTAGTCATTCACCATTTCCCTTTTTTAGAAAGTTACATTCTTGATTGATTTCTTAGAAGGCTCATTCGGCGCATCACCCCCGTTTTATGTTTTGGTTTCATTTTTCTAACCCTCACCTCACTCCACATAGAAGAGCCAGCTTCTTTAAAATCTAGTGGTCTCCTTAGGGTGCAAATCCCACTACCCTAAGGTTTCCTACGACTCTGATGGTTCATCCACAAGGATAATCATCAACAGTTTTCCTAGCGACCACGGTGGGATAGTTCAAATCACCTTACCATTTCATTTCATCAAGTTGGTATGTTCTTGGTGTGATTCAGCCTTGGGAGGCACATAAAAAGCACATCTGGTGACTCCGTTTGGTCCGAACGACCCATTCACTGATTTTACATACCTTTCTTCCATCCATTTCTATTCATGTTTCCTTACATATCTCTCATTTATTTCCATTTTATAAAGTTTTGCAATCATGGCTTCTTTCCCATACTGGAATTCACACTTTCAGTTATACAATCAGCCTATAATGAGCTTCTCAACTCCTCTAGATCAGCACTATGATCAGATTCATAACCACTATGCTTACCCATATGGGTTATGCCAAAATTGGTTTGGATATGAATCCCATCAAGAACATGTGTATGCATATGACAACAATAATCAAATGGAGGATCCTGGCCTACTAGAGAAGATCCAAAGAATGGAGGTGGGTATGGTCCAAACTTGGGCTATGACACAAATGAAAGCATCCAGGATTGGTTGTAGGGCACCTTGTCCATAGGAAATCCCTTTTCCAAGACACTAAAAGCCACAGGACAAGCTTTATTTCTTGGATGAAATGTTGCCCTGACTTACACAATGGATCGAGGGTATTGAAACATACGAGCAAATTATGAGACAACCTTGTCAATGGGTAAGTCAATTACCAACTCTTTGTTCTTCTTTCTCCCCTTCCCAAAATTTACCATTTCAGTGTTATTAGGATTGAAGCCCATTATATGCTTCTCCAAATGTTGAGTTCCCTTCCCCATTTCCTAGTCTTCCATTTCATCTTGATTCTTCTACCCATTTCCCTTCCCAGTATTTATCCCCTCCTAATAAAGGAATTCTACTTCCCTCTCCACCACAAATGGTTATAAAAGCTATTGTAACCCAATCCAACCATCCTCTTTTTGTCTCAAGTTTATCTTGGGAAGAAAACAATACTAAAATCAGTCAAGGGAAACCCGACGGAGAGTCCAATCAAGAAGAAATAACTGAAGATTGGAAAATATGGGCAAGTAGTTTTGGGATTGATAAGATTCCCTTGCTAATTAAACCTATGAAGGAAAAAGAGGCAGCCCCAAATCCACAAGAGGGACATGTATAAAAAAAGAATAAAATAAAATCTCCCTATAGTGTAAGATGTCTCAGTGGAATGCAGTGACCCTCATTATCCAGCATGCCTAGAGCTTGCTGCACTTTTGGAAGGTTGCATTGAGCCACTAAAAATCATCATCATCATCAGCTACAACCAACCAGGGAAAAATTCATGTTGTGGAGGATAAAAAATCTGATTCTGGACTCTTAAATGAATAAGAAATCATAGGGAGATTCTTGCTTTCTTATAATGATACATTTTTAGATTCTTCTTCTATCACATCTTTTCAAGAATTTGATTTTATGGAGGAGTTTGATCTCTCAAAATCTATGCTTGAGGAAGAAAAAGACGATGACAACAAGATCAAATCAGTCATCATGGAAAGGGAAGCAGAATTTTTTGTAGAAGAGAAGCAATATTCAAATCAGCCTACAAGAAATCACCTTTTTCCAGAAAGTCTGCAAAATATCCTCATTCATGACGATGAGATTCAAACGAATGGGAAAATCAAAAGGATTAGGCCATTGGTTCTTAGGGACCCATGCCCAATCAAGTATTTGGCTTCAATGGAGCCAATGGAGAAGCCAACGCCGCTCATTCTCACTTCAGAGCATGAGGATGATCTTTAATGCACCAAGGGTCAGCCGTAACACCTCTAACCAAAAGATGAACATCTTGAGGAGGTATTCTTTTTGTATATTGATACCTTGGATATAAGGGTGGAAGGTAATTTTTCACTCTTCTTACAGGCCATAACCATTGTTAAATTTATTACATGGCCACACTTTTTAAAGAAGGGAAGTTATTTCTCCCTTCCTGTAGCAGGATTTTTTTAGATTTTCTTTGTTTTGGTTAGTGTAGGAGTAGGAGTATATTTTATTTCAGCAAAAGAAGTTCTTTTGCACACTCTGCATGTCTTACTTGAGTTGTGTATGATTTAATCTTTGTATATAGATTTTTTCATATTGCTCTAATGGTATAATGCACTAAGCCCTTCAGTATTTACGATAGGGAGACCCACAATTGCTAGTAACAGTTGCAAAATTTAAATCAAACAAATGAAGAGAAACTAAAAGAAGCTACAGAAGGAAGAAACAACACTTCAAAAACTCTAGAATCAAGGTTCAGATTAGCTGATGATGATGATACAGACTCCATGCCCAATAAATGGATATAGGTAGTTGGTTCTTCCATTTAGCAGGCTAATGGTCCCCCGTGAGTCACCAGAATTGTTATCTAATTTCCTCCACCAGCCTCTAAAACTAGATAACAAGAAAATTCCTACTAGATTAATCAAATTAGTCCTGAGAATCTCAAAATGATACAAAAAGAGTCAAGCTTCTATCAATAGGGGGAAGAAATTTAGCCAAATCACAATGAAAAGCAAAGCCCAGATCAATTAAGCTTGAAGCAAAACAACATACTCGCTGAAGGTGCCACGTGTTAGCCCAACCTAGTTTCAAAACCGAAAGGGTAGAAGGAGATCTCAAAACCCCGCAGGACTTCCACGTGAATTCAATATTGAGGGGCCTGCCAAGGAAAGGATCCTCGTATTAATATACAATGAGTCCCATTACAAACTCAAAGGGAAAGTAGAGGGAGTCGTAGAAAGTTCCACATGTCATCTCGGCACACTTTCAAAAGGTGCAAAAAAATCGGAAACCCTAGGGATATGCTTGGCTTCCATGAGGAGCTCAGCATAGATAGACTCTAAACCTAAAGCAAGTCACAAAATATTGGTAGTATGTAAATTAAATGTAGGATTAATCATAAATTCCACCAGGATTTTTAAATGCTCAGATCTTTTAAAATATTGTGAGAGCCTGTGTGGAACGCCCGACCCAAAATTTTAAACAAGCATAACATTTGACCCTGAACTCCGATTTTCACAAAATTGGATTTTTCAGAAATCTCTCGACATCCTCTATGCCAAAAAAAGTGGATTTTGTATTTTCAATAAGGGTGGGTGGGTGAAAGTAAAATAAAAATTTCTAGCTCCAGTAAACTGAGTGCGATGCATAGCAATCAAGAAATGCATAAACTAATGAAGCTTTGATGGTGATTTTTAGAGAAAATGATCCCAGTTCAAAGAGACAGTTGGAAAGTGGTTGGGGAATGCATTTAATGAGCATGGCCATCATTCTTTCATTACTACAGGTCAGGGGACAAAAGGAGGAGTCTTTTACAAGTAAGGTGTCAGTGATTGCACTCATTTATTACATCTTACAAGTGGTTGAAAAAGAAATTTTGGGATTGGACTCTTCTTTATTTCTCATGTTATATATTTTAATCTAGGTCTCATATAAAAAAAAAAAAGAAAAATAAAGGGGGATTCAGTTAGTTTTCTTCTCTATCTTAGTCCCTCTTGTGTAAAAGGCAGAGGCCTAGAGCTCTAGCCTTCTTCCTGGGTTTTGTAATAGCAATCTTCCCTCTTTTCTATTGTAATATCGTGCATGAATTTTTTGAGTAATATTATATGCCCTGTGGTGAATTTTTTCCATCCTTCGCATATCTTTGTTTTCTCTGATTGCCTTTATTTTCACATAGAAACTGTGCATCTCTACCAAGTTATTACTATCTTTGAAGTTGTTCTTAAGTAGTTTGAGGTAGTATTTTGTGTGATATTCTCTGGTCTATGGTGCAATTTCATCCACCCTTTTCAGTCATTCAATGAACCCTTTTTCAGAAAGTTACGTTCTCGATTGATTTCTTAAAAGGTTCATTCGAGAAATCGCCCTTGTTTTATGTTTTGGTTTCATTTTTATAACCCTCACCTCACCCCACAGAGAAGATTCTACATTTTTAAAATATGGAGGTCTCATTAGAGCACACGTCCCACTACCCTAAGGTTTCTTATGAATTTAATGGTTCATCTATAAGAATAATCATCAACAATACCAAAACTACATAAAAAAGGAAGTATGTGTAACTATTAGGCATCCCCTCATCAGATATCCTCCATGACTGTCTCACATGTCTCCTCCTCCTCCTCTACTCCCATGCAACATCCCAATAACATCTCACTAACCTCCATGGGCCTCGGCCTGACCTCTATTGGTACCTCACTTGGAGCTGGCCTCCATGAACTAGTGGCCTCACCCTAACCCTGTCTCGGGGCTCGTCGGCCCCTTGTACTCTCCACACTGTGAGTGCGAGACTTGGTTTTCTCACACGAGGCTTGTTATGCTCTATACTTTGGATAGGTAGTGAAATATATCCCTATGGCCATCAAGTGATCCTGATAATATCTCACCTCACCTAGGGCATCCCTAAACCTAGCCATAGGTACTTTTTGTGGTGGTGCCATCAGCCTCTGACCCTGTACCTATGTCGTGGGACCCTGTCCCACCCCTATTTGTAAAAGTTGACCTTGTCCCTGAGCCTGTGTAAGTGCATGTGCCTGTACCTAGGCCTGAAGGACCACAAACTGCACCTATCTAGTGGCTAACTAGACATAAAAACCTATTACATGCACCTGTAGGGCGACCACATGTACCCCATCTCTATCCCCATCCTATATAGGTACTTATCCCTATACTACCTAGGTCTATAAGGCACTAAATATGAATGTAACGTGGCCACCTGTGCCTCTGACCCTGTCAGTTATCCCTACACTATCCCCAATTGTGTCACAAGCATAGCCACCTACCCCTATAGGGTGTCCCTATGAATTGTGATAGTGGTTAAATCATGCTACCCTAGCCTCAGCGGTAACACCCATTATTTTGCTTCTCACCACTATCTATATCTATTTATAACCCTAGCATCATCAATCCACTGGTCTACCACCTTCTCCTCCTTCCCTATAGGCACCTTCGACTGTGGTAGAGGCATAGGCCTCTCCACGTCATCCCTCCTATGCTGTGGAAATGGTGGAGGTACATCCTGCGGTAACCCAAACTATCAGCTAACCTTGTTAACAGGTATCATCTCATGCTCTCCTACACAGTACCCCTCTATCCATTAGAGCAATTGTAGCTCCTCGACCATCTACCTATATGATGGGAAGCCCACATATGGCCTCCAAATGATGTCCACATTGGACAACCCCTATAATGTACGCTCGTAATATTCTGCATTGTGTATAGCCATGACATCTTGCCACTCTCCAAAAACAAGTACCCATCATCTGTAGCCCACCTGAACCAAGCCTGCCTCAAATGCAACAGGTCAGGGTATGCACACTAGACACACACACATGATGTGCTCATATGCCCAGCAGTGCAGGAGGAATGTACAACACAAGTTGAACCTCCATAGCCTCCCATAGGCCCATAACTCTCTGTATAGTTGCACTAAGAATGTTGGTGCCCATGAAAACCGGGTCATGTCCTCCATCATGTCGTCAATAACCCCCATCAATTCCTATTAGAATCTCCCATCCTCCACATCTAGCAGCACAAAATAATAAACTACCTCCATCATCAGCACCACTAATCTCATCTCCTTCGGATGGGCCCGGTACATAACTCCATAACTCAGGCTGGCACTATGGAACCGTAACTCCACCAACCCCTCACCGAACACTGTCAACATCAACTCATGGAATACACGTGTGTCCCTACTATCGGTATCTGTGGGATCCTATAAACATCCTCCAAGGTGATGGTCATCTCACCTGTCAGAAAATAAAATGTGTTGGTCATCGAATATCATATGTCGATGAGGGCAACCATCAAACTCAACTCTTGGACTACGTGCGGGTAACATCTAACCCTAATCAAGATAACCTCTACCACATGGTTCCACTCCTCAGCTATCACACTCCTTCATACCACTAATAATAAGGGTGTTACCCTATAGCACATTCGTAACTGATCCCTCACCTGCATCTAAGAATCCATAACATCATTAGACCTCGACCATACTCCACTTCACCCTTGAACCCCAACCTATTCCCTAGACCCCCATACTTGTGACCTATCTCCCCACCCCAACCCTAATGACTACCTTTCCCCCCATCTCAATTTCACACCCCTCAACTCATTCCTTTTTATACCTCTTACCCATGTTATTCTACGTCAACACCATCTTCCTATCTCATGGCTTATCTCCCCCACCCACCCTCTCTCATCTCCTAGGCTATTTTTTCCTAATGTCGATTGGCATCGGTTTCTATTAACCGGAACTGGTCTCCCAAAATTGGCATCAGTTTCCTCATTCATGAGCGATGCCAGCTAACTCCCACTAATGTCATCCAACCCTTGACCGATAACTATCATTGCCACGGAGAAAAAATCCGTGAAACCCTACCTGTTTTATCTAAAAAAATCCCATATTCTACCCTCCCTACCTACCCTTACCTCCTCAAATCTCCCCTCACCCAAACCCCACTCCTTCTTACCCTACATCAACCTTCTCCCATTCCTATTTCATCCATTTTCTTCCCCAATTTAAATTTAATTTTCTCCCAAAAAACCCATTTTACCCAAAACCTAATTTCCAGCATATAAGGGGATCAAATCCTACATCATCACAATGTCATCTGCATGGTGGGACATTAGGCTGCTGCACCAGTGGTCCACCGAATCCCTCTCCTACCTCTACCATCACCAAATGCCCTTCTCACCTCCAACCAATCAAATCAATCACAGTGATCTCATGGACCCGCCTATCAAATGACCGATCACCCACTCCGAGGCTCACCAACTCAACTCTCTGTCTCACTCCATCACCTTCCACTTTTCCACCGCTCCTCTATCATTTTCTACTATTATAAAATGACAAATGATTCCACAAAAAGTGGAATTTTCCTTTTTAATCCCAATCCATTATGACCGACATCGGTCATATTGGTGCCCTAGTCAACCGTCATCAGTCAACATGTAACCGGTGTCAATCACACTTCAAACTAGTTACCCTTACCCCACTCCCTTTTACCTTTCGCCGCTCATGCCTACACTTGTTATCATTATGGACACGCATTAACACATACCTATAAACTCAACCTACCCCTACATTTCCTTTACTGCGTCTTAGGAGTTGTTATTTTACCTATACCTTGGCCTTACTCATACCATGACCTGTTTACCTGAACTTGACCTACTTGGTGTGACCATTGACCTTATGTACTCACTATACCTTACAATGTTGTTACCTATATTGTTAGCCTACCAACCATACCTTGCCTATTATCATGTTGTTTATCCCAACCAAACCTTCGGTGTACCAGGACATACCTAAACATTCCTGCACCTGACCTATGTTGTGTTTTCAGACCATATCCTATACCATGGATACCTGACTCACTTTACCCTTGTTTGGATAAACCTATCGACCTTGGACGATGTATATTTTGCAAGCTCTTAAACCTAGTACCATGTTGCAATCTATATGTGTGTGTGCATTTGATTTCCATTACCCATGCCCTGATTTTGACCATGACCTACTACCCATTACCTAATTTTTTGTCACCCTTTCCCCACCTATCTTCCTCAGTGACACCTTTATCAAACCACTCACTGATTCTATCGTACACCTCATCAGTGCTCAGTTTCAGGGGGATCACCTTTACCCCACACATGGGGAAATCACTTCTTGTTTTTTTCAGCATTGCTTACCAATACAAGCTACGCAACAAAAAGGGAAAAATGTAGACACCAAAATTGGGTGACACTCCCATTGGTCCCCTTTCAAATAAACTAACTTAAAAACTTTCACCTAACCATGACCCTTACATCCCACATTAATATTAATTAAATCACTTTAATGAAATTAATACCCATCCTCACAATATTCATTATTTAATTATCTTAATTAAACCAATTTCCACCTCACCTAGACACCTCACCCCACCATCTTACCTAGACACCTCATTATAAACCTATTTTTAGTATCTATCCACTCACCATAACTAACTAAGACTTAGTTCAACCCTAAAAATAAATGCATATTATTCCTCTAACCACATTCCCACTCATTAAAAGATAACGTCTATTTTGATCCATGATAAATGGATAGACCTAGCCCAAGTGATTGCAAGATCTACCATTTTTAGTAAACCTAGAGAATCCCACCTTAACCAACGCCGTTCAACCCAAAACTGATGTCGGTAACCCTAAATCACCATCAGTTACCATATAACCATTTTGAAAACCTTTTTTGAGAGGTTAGACACTTTTTTAAGTGTTTAGAGCAAAGGAGATATGCATGCAAGCAAAAACCAGATCTCTTTTGCACATCTAGACAACCATAGCCAGCATAGTCATTGATCATAAGGTATTTTCATTCACAGGAGAAATCCGGGAAGCACTTCCATGCCCGAGATCGCCATTTCACTGGTCAACCATCACCACCACCCAACCATTGAACTTGCATAGTAGAAAGTGTGTCTCTAACCTGCATCACTTCATTTTCATTCAGTTTTTAAAGTTCTTCACCTTTGTTTATCAATCATCGGTTATATTTTCACCCCACCACTATTGCCTTCTTGTGACTTGACCTTTCTCATCAATCACAACCATTTTAATCACCTTTGTCTAATCCTGAGTATCTCTGGATATTCCCAACATCTCCCCAGACCTAAACCAACTCCCCACCATCTCTGATCCAATCTCAGAAAAATCCAAAACCATGAACTATTAAGTTATGACCATCCCGCAGTAACTGTCATCGGTCCTTACTAAACCTTCGTCGGTCATACCAGACCGACGTCAATCTCTATATTTGGAATTCCTACTAATAAAAAATCCCAATAACCCTTTTTAATTTATTCAAGTGACCCAGAATCTGACCCCGACCAGTTCCAGTACCTTGGTTGTTTACCTTATTTCTAGATCTGATCATAGCCTATCCTGCTATGTTAGATTTTCTTATTGTATTTGGATGAGATACCTAAATCATATCAACTACAATATGATTATATTTACTTATGTTGTTTCTTGCATTGTATTGTATTAAAATTATGGGTTGATTGCCACCAAGGAAGTATCACACTACTTGGATCTAGCACATGCTAGGTAGCCCACTGACATATATTATTTAATCCTCTTTTTGTGGTCTTGTTGTGTATTTCAAGTAGTTCCTCCTAGCTAAAAGGAATCCCTCATAGTCATCATTGGATCAAGAAGTCAGAATTCACGTAACAACCTTCAACCGACCATCACTACAGGTATTCCTCCTTGGCCCACACCCTTATCTGTTTCTTCTAAAAACTTAAAGAAAACGATGAAACAGTACCTCATGGCATATGTAATTTTTGGAGCAGTAATCCTTTGTCTGGTGGTTTTGATGACTTTATTGTTTTTAGAAGAATAAGTGCTTGTTGTTGATGTGGTTTTTATTTCCTTCTTCTTCTCTAATTTAGCTACTTTGCTTTCTTCCTTGAAACCAATTCCATATCTATCATGTGAATCACGTTGACTTCAAAGTATGTCAGTCAAGACATTAGAGATATTTTCTAACTTATCATACATTATCAGCTTGTTGCTCATTTATTCCATCTCAGTCTTTAGTTTCTTCAGTTCAGAATTTAGTCTTATGCACTCATTCTCCTTTGATTTGTAAGTCTGAGAAATCTTGTGTAGTTGGATCTCAAGCTCTTTGAGCTCATTGGCCTCTTCTTCTTCTCTTAGATTTTATCTTTGTTCAAAGATGTGGTTTTTTTCTTCACATTCTTTTAATGTGCATCTCATATTTTGATTTTTCTTTCTACATAGCCTCAATTCTTCAAGAGAACTTATTAATTCAGCGTCTAGATTCACTTATGCTTCTTCTTCATTAAATTCTTCTCATTCAACTACATTATTTCCTCTTGAACTAACTTCTTCAGGGGCATTCATTTCCATAAACAAGCATTCAGACTGGTCTTCATCATGTCTGAGTTTCCTGAATCTAATTCACTGGACTTTTCTTTTGTGTATAAATTCATCTTTTCTTTGAATTACTTCTTCTTACCATCTTTCTTTGTTTGACTCTTATTTTTCTGGTTGTGTCTGTGACTTTATTCTTCATGTTCAATCTGGTTTTCTCCATCCTTATTAGGGCATTTATTTTCAAAATGACCTACTTGTCCACATTCAAAACATTTGAAAGGAAGTTTTCCTTTGTACTTACCTAATCTTCTTTTCAGTCTTCTAACGAACATGGCTTTGATATTTTCGTCATCTATTTCTTTCTCTGAATCTAATTCTTCTTCTTTTTGCTTAGACTAGGTATCTTTCTTGGCTTTGAACACAACCTATTTCTTGGTAATATTTGATCCAATAGTCTTCATTTCATATTATAAAAGGATACTTTGTAGTTCATCCATTGTCAAAGTTTTCATATCATTGGCTTCTTCAACAGTTGAAAGCTTCACATCATACTTGGTGGTCAGAGATCTCAGAATTTTTTGAAGAATAGCATATTCTTCTAGTTTATCACCTAATCCTCTGATCATATTGATCACTTCATATACCCTTTACATATAAGTTGCAATAGTCTCATCTTATTTCATCTTTAAGATTTAAAATTGGACCCTGTAGGTTTGCATTTTAGCCAATTTTATTTATTATGAATATTGGTCCATATTTATTTGGTGGTGGTGAAGTGCATTACCTTTACAAAAATAATTTAGTAAAACCACACAATATAACGTTCATAGCTCTTGAGTTACATTCATATTATGTTTTGTTTACAGCTATGGTGATGGGCGTGGGTGGAGGATTGTAGCCTTTTCTCAACACATTTCCAAATATCAAATCCAAGTGACATAATATATGTCTTCATTCTTATTTTCTAGAGTACATAATTCATTCCAGTGAAGAGTAGTGATAGTGACACAGATAATCCACCTTGTGCTAGATTCATGGTCATGATTGTGAATAGAGGATATCCTTAAATATGTTAAGCTTCTGCTAGAAGGAATTCACTGTAATACCAATTTTTAGAGATCACAAGCTAACTGAGATGGGGGTGAATCAGTTATTCAAAATTATATCTCAAATTCAGTTATTAACATATTCATATTCACTAATTCAATAATCCATTAACCATTTAAAACAAATAGTGTGCATCAGATATGTAACATCAAGCATAAGAACACATTACACAACATGTGAAAACTCTATATAAGTGGGAAACCCTCATGGGAAAGAAAACCCACTGAAATCCTGAATATATTATTCAAACCAAAGAATTTTAGTGAAGCACCAACTTCACAAGGAGCACCAACTCCTGATTTAGTGAGACACCAATACCACAAGGAGCACCGTCCCTTGATTTAGTGAGACACCAATCCCACAAAGAGCACCAACCCCTGATTTAGCAAGCTCCAACTTGTAGGGAGCACCAACCCTTTATTATCTAAGCACCCACTTAGAATAAGGTATTACAATTTGATCATATAGATTCAATATTGCTTACTCAACAGATTATGATCACTATTCTATATCTTTCTACACTCACTCTTTTCTTTATCTCTCTGATCTGGATCTCTAATCACTTCTCTCTACCTCTTCTTTAGCTCAAATAATTAAATTTAACTCAATCTCTCTTTCTCCTTTTCTCTCTCTTCTAACTCACATGCATCGATTACTTGCATAAACAATAGCTAATGATATCTCTGATCATCTCTCATACTCAGCTCTCATAACTACAAATGATTTTCTACTTTGCCACATAAATTCTTAGAGCATCTTTTGCACACACAAGCAACAACTACGCAACTAAGATGAAGTTTTACTTTAATATTAATCTAATTTATCTAATGCAAAAGAGATCATAATTGTATCTAGATTCGACCCAAATCCTTTCTTTTAATTCAAGCTGCAACGGTCACATATGACCGAAGTAGGTCAGCCTTTTACCTCTTGTAGAATATTCAATTTATTCATCGATATTTGATCATATATATTATGATTCATCCTTCCCTTTTTGTAATGTTTAATTAATTAATTCATCACCTAATTATTGAAATTTCCATGGCACAATGTCTACTCCTACAAATTTCCTCTACTATAATTGACTTAAATAGTTTTCTGTAACTATTCTCTTTACTTCGTGAATTTTTCAGTCCTTTGCGGCATATTTTCATTTTGTGCAACATTCTCTAGTTTTTTGCGGCATTCCTAATTTCTCGCAACCATTCTCCTTGTTTGTTTCCTTCCCGTGTCTTTGTTCCAAGTCCACAATTCTATCTGTTTTACTTACGGCCTTGTTAGAGTAGGTATTTACCTTAGCTCATGTTCACCTAGGTACTTTATTTACCTTTATTGTATTTATCCTCACCCACTTATGTGTGTGGATATTTCTTTTATCTTATTTAGATATTAGGAGATATTATCTAGTTGTAAGTATAGTTCTTTCCTTAATCTATGGTATTGAATAGTTCTTTCCTTGATCTATGGTATTGACTAGATCCTTGATGTCTAGTTCTCTCCTAAATCTATGGTCTTGACTAGTTCTTTGATGACTAGTTATTTCCTTGATTTATGGCTTGATCTATGACCTTGACTGGTTCTTAGATTGTTATTCCTTACCTATTTAAGCAAGGCCCATTCTCAATGTATTGCATTGAGTTCCATAATAATATATGATATTGTTTCTCATTTGTTTGCAAAGGTTTTATGTAAAGTTATTCTAGTGAATTGCTTTCATCTTATTGATCATGGTGTTTGATTAGCAACTGTGTTCTTGGCTTGGTACGATCTGGTTATCATTCCTTTCATGGTATCAGAGCTGGAGATTGATGTTGGCATCCATCTGTTACAAAAAAAATATTTGTATATTCATATATTTGGAATTTGGTCGTATGTTGTTGCTGCATGCATTTTTATGGAAAACAGAGGCTTCCATTGGATCTGGAAGGCATGAAAACATTAAGATCGACTGTAAAGTTGGCCATTTCTTCATACGAGTCATTTTTTGTGGTTTTTTTGTTGTTACAGAGAAGTACACTTGATCGCCTCAGGATTCGCATCCACAAGTAAAGAAATTGCGGGATTATTTTTTTGGGTATGTTGTTTTTTTCGAGATCTACACAGAGTAATTTTTGTTGTGTGTATTTTTCTTAGTTTACGATGTTGGTTTGAAAATATTTCAGGTGGAAAGATCTATGGATAGACGAGCTGACAGTGTGCAGGGCATAGCCCCTCTTTGAGTCAGTAAAGTGAAACTGGTTTATTGCTATTCTACCAGTAGGAATCTGTACAAGTCTCACAATATTCTACCTTCGGGGGTTGGGATCTCATCCCAGTAGAGGTGCTTCCAACTATAAAAAAAGGGATAGAAACGAGGTGGGGATATATGAAATATCTAAAGAGAGAAAAGAAATGAATTCCAAAGTAGAAATGTCAAAGGGTCTATGTTTTAGGCTCATAGTAGACAGATCCGAACTTACTTGCATAGACGAACAAAGCAATATCGATGAATAAATGACAAAGGGGTAGAAGTATATCCAATAGAATAAATACACAAATCTAACATAAGAAAGATTAAATGCTCATAACACACTTATTTAGCACAAGGTCTTAATATTTACATTAATATCTTCTTCTGTTACAAAAAGCTCAAAGTCTTTTCTTCTTACTTCTATTCTTTCATCTAAAAGGATATCCATCCACCTGAATACAATAAGTATCCAAGTATATGTAGAAGAAGGAGGAGAGAGGAGGTAAAAGGCAACCAACAACTATCTACAAAATATCTAAAAGTCAATGTTGACTTTGGACAACTTGGTGGATGACAACATCCCATGGTGCAACATGGATGAGGTCATCGTTTGTACCAACATACTATTAGATATTTACAAAAAGAGAAAGCCAAGAGGAAGAGAACTATTCATCGTCGTCTTGTGGCTGGAAGGGGGTATCTTGCTTCTGCTGTTGTTCGGGAGAGGTGATGTGGAACTGAGTCTGATATTCCATGAATTTATTGATCATGGGCTGAAGTTGATCCTGAGCAGGACCCTTCGTATGATCACCGATGACCTCACAGGTCTCCCACTCATCTCTAAGTTTTTCAGGGAGCTTGAAATAATCATTACCTGCCTCCATCAGGAACCCCACAAAATCACGGCAAGCCAAAAGGTTGTTGATGCATTCGGTGTCGAAAGTGGCTTCTGGCCCTAACCCTTGCGAGAGGATCTCTTTGAAGATCTGGATAGTTTCGTCTGCCTTCCTCAAGGTGAAAGAAGGAGTAAGCAAGCCTGGAGACATCCTCAGAACGATTTGTTCCATTTGATGCATTGCATCCAGGGCTTCCTCCTTGAATTTATCGATCTTTTCCAGGACGAACTCCATCTGGTCGACCCGATAATCCAACGCAGCAAGGATCTTGCTGGGTACCCTGGGGTGACTGAAGATGCCAAATTTTACTAGATCGTTGACTGAGCAGTCGAGCATTTTCTGGAATGTTTTGTGTTGCAGCCTTGCATGGTCCAACTCCTCGGAGATAGGTCCTGCAATCACCTAGAGATCTTTGTTTACCTGATTGATGTTCTGATACAACTCAGTGAACTTGACTATTACCTCCTCGCTGTCTTTGAGGATTTGATCTCTCCAGGCAGAAACTGCCATACCTTGTTCACCAATTTTGGCATACTCGTTTATCTTGTCCTGACTTAGGACCTCAGGAGTTTCCGTGGCAGTTGTAGGAGGTGCATTGCCCATTTTCTGCAGGGCATGGAGAAGATGTTTGTTTTGTTCCTTTAGCAACCTTTTCTCCTCCTTTGCTTCTCGAAGTTTCTTGCAAAGGGCATCCACTGCAGATAGAGCCTCTCCTTGAAGAATTTCTAAAGATTTTCCCATTGTGACTTGGGTCACTGTATAATCTGCCGGAGACAGATCTTTTTTACCCTTTGAAGGATCGGGGTATGCTATCTCCATTACTCTCTCTCCTTATGCACTCTAAGAGAAGCGGGTTATGGGCTTTTGCTTCTTAGTCCCCTTTGACGGGATGATAGAGAAGTCCATTGGTGCGATGGGGACCTTCCTCTTATGTTGGCTCAGATGCTGAGAGATCCATGTTGGACTTATGGGAGTGGGACCAGAAGTGGAAGAGGGAGCGGCTGCAGTGGATGAGGGGAAATGGGTAGAGACACTTGGTGGTGGCATCGAGAGGGAGGCCGAGAAAGTGCTCACAGGGGGAAGGGACACCACAGGGGAGGAAGACATGGGAAAGGAAGGGAGCTGAGAGATGAGAGAAGAAATGGTGGGGGAGAGCTCCGTGAGAGAAGAGAAGATGGATGACGAGGAAGGGGGAACAATAGAAGATGGGGGAGAGGACACGACCAAAGGAATGGTTGCTTGGGTCATGCGAGGAGGAGAAGGAGGAGAAGGAGAAGGGATAGAAGGGACCTCAGCGGTTGTAGTAATGGCAACACCCTGAGTGGGTGTGCCCGTCGAAACACCTTCCGCCGCTTCTCTCTGGAGATACCAGGCTTACAACATGTTCTTGTGCAGCAGAAGGAGGACTTTCAGGAGCTCCTTCTTGAGCAGAGCTTGATTCACCCTCTTTATCTTTTCCTTTGACTTTAGGCAGGTGTTTTGGCCTGACAGGTGTGTTGCCCAACAGAGATGTAGTGAAATCTACCCCGAGGTAGATGAGGCCATTCATCCTGCACCAATGTTCTGTCCTCCGCAAAGTTTCTTTGACCCTTTCTTCAATGGTCTGGGGTGCTTTTGTTCTGTCTATCGCAGAAAACAGCCAGTTGTCTGCATCTGTATCCAGATATACCTGATCAACTTCTTGATCGACAGTTTGGTAACCCTTTGGAATGATGGCCACGCCGTATTGAATAATTTCTGCCAAGGCCAAGCGGGAGTGGTCCTTCCTTCTAAGTTCGACCTCATGGTATAGGTCGATATAGATGTCCTCGATCTGTGGAATATGGATTGGATCGAGTTTTTCTTTGGGAAGGCAATTCCTTGGATCAAAAGTGGGCCTCGCCAGGAAGTTGGGCTTTAGATTGAGCAGTTCTAGTTTGGCCACCATTTCCCAGGCTTTGTGGTGAGAGATGCATGTGTATCTGCCCACTGTAAGGGGGAAAGGAGTTCCACCCTTCTTTCTCTTCAGGTACTTTTCATGGTATGTCACGAGCTGTCTAGATAGCTCCAACAAGATCAGCTTGGGGCCAGCATATCTCGGCAATTTGGTGGGATCACCCAGGAAGTTAGCTTCCCTGAGATAGGTGAAGGTTAGAAATTGTGTAAATAAGGCCCCCCACTTCTCTGTCGTTGTGACAATGCTCTTGGTCGTTCGACCGTGAGTCATGTTTGGCCTCAAAAGGCAGACGATGCCATAGAAGAAAGCATCGTTGATCTTTGTAAACTGCGGGATGTTGTTCTCCAGTTTTAGCTCTGGGTAGTATTCATATATTTTTACCTGGGGCCAAACCCCGCATCGGCTCAATGCTTGATAATCCCTTTCCGAGGCTGCAGCATAGACTACGTAGGAGTTCATGTAGAACCTCCTCATTGTGGTGAGTTGTTGGAGTTGTTTAGATATGGTGCTGCTTATTATCTCCGCCCACTCGAAGCGTTGATCAGGTACATTCTTGTTCATGGTCTCCAGGTACCTGAGCATCCATTTATGAAAGTAATGGGCATCAGAAAGCCCAAATACTCTGCTTAGGAATGTGATAGTATCACTCAGTTCCTCAGAGAAGTCGCTACGGTGAATAACCTGTGGCCATCTGGTTATCACCTTCTTGTTCTTTAGGTACAGCTCATTCATCAGTTGCATGCACTGGTCTTCATTGTCCTCCCAAGCCTTGATGCAATCCTCTTGGCTTACAGCCACAAAGTGTCGGTGGTGAGGGATGCCTAGCATGATTTCAAAGTTTTGGGCAGTGAGGTTGATCACGACTTCACCCTTTTCATTTTGGACACACCTTGTGTCTTTGTTGTAGCAGCGGGCCACTACCATCATGAATTCATTGTTTACTGCACTGACGGGGATCCCCCTAGCAAAATGCAGGCCACTGCCTACTAGTTTGTCCATCCAGGGACTCCCTGTGACTCTCCTGGTTTTGGCCCAGAAATCCTCCATATCGATGTGACCGAGCTCAGAGTCTCTTATATCCAGGTCACATTCTGCCTGGGACTCGGGCATCCTGACCCTCTGGTATTTATACTTCATTTCTTCTTCCGTAAGCTTAGCCTTACCCTTTGACTTGGTTGGCTTCTTGCTTGATGTAGACATAAATGGGTCTGAGTTCAGTTTCTGATCTGCAAGAAGAAGAAGAGAAGTCCAACGCCAAAGAGCCATATTAGCTGTCAGATCTTCCATTAAAGCACTACATAATAGAATGAGGAGTTAGCAATTTCAAGGCCTCAGGGCGCAAGGCGAAGGAATACTGTAGGCTGCAGAGCTATTAGAATGGCGCACTAAATCGGAGTGTTACAAGGAACAAATCAGCGCCAAAGGGCGCAGGGCACACGGATTTTGCATATGACATCATGTTATTGTAAGCGGGGATGCGCCTGCGCCGTTATGCAGTTTTATACTTGGCGCAAGGAATGTTGGTGTTACATGGGTGCAGGGTGTGCCTATGGCGCAAGTATTTGTCCTGCAACATAGAAGTTTGGTGCGCCAAAGGGCGCAGGTTTATTGCGTGTAACACCAAATTTAGGCACGCAGAAAGGGATTTTGGCGCGGCGCAGGGAAAACTTGCATGACATATTGTTATTGTAGACATGGGTGCGCCTGCGCCATCTATGTAGGGTTATGCTGGGTGCAAATAAACTTAGTTTTGCATGGGATCAGGGTGCGCCAATGGCACATGTAATTTGCATGTAACAGGGGATGTTGATGCGCCAAATGGCACAGGATAAATGCGTGTTGCTAATTTACATGCGTAAAAAAATTTGGTGCGGCGTGGGGAAGGCCTGCATGAAACTATGTTGCTGTAATAGTGTATGCGCCCACGCCAATTTTTAGGATTTACTTGGTTTTTATATGGCGCGGGGATTAAGTGTGTTGCAAGCAGGACAAGTGTGCCTTCTTGGTGCAACTATATTTTATGCAGCAGGAGTGGCGATTGTGCCAAGAGAAAAACATAGTTTTAAACTAATCATTAAGGTTTTCTTTCTTTCCCGATAGGTTTGTGATCTTTCAGGCCTCTTTTTCAGGGATTTTAGATGGTGAAGGGGGCACAGCAAAGAGATCCAGGTTGATTTTTTGAGGCAGAGCCCTCCTGACCAGCAAATCTGGAAAGAGGATGAAAACGGTTTTGGGGGGAAAGGTTGCAAGAACGGTATGAGGGTTTAATGGATTTGCATATTCATTCTATCCTACCACACAAACAACCAAAACAAAACACAAGAGGAGGAAGAACCACCTACCGGAATATATAGAATGTGAGAGATGAAGCGGGGTCCACGAACGTGACACGAGGATGACAGGTGTGCTGACAGGTGCAGAGGAATAAAGTTATCACGTGTTTTGAATTGTGAAAGTGACAAAGTGGATGTGCCTATATATAGGCAAAGGTGCAATAAATGTACCAACCACTTTTTCAAGAGGCACACCAAAACATGTGTCGACATGTAAAACGGTGTGCCCTTCGGCATGGATAAATGTGTGTCAACACGGGAATACTTGTGCCTTTGGCACAAATTTAAGACTGTCAACACTTCATTCCTTATGCCCTTTAGTGCACCAAAACACGGCACAACAATTTAGTTGTTAACATGAAGGTGCATGCGCCTTGGCACATGCAAGAAAGGTGCATCACGGGAAGGCATCAATAATTGATGTGTTGATACTTCAAAGGGTGCACCAAAGGAAATGAAGGGGGCACAGGTTTATTCTGTGTTACACGGATGAAAGGTGCGCCCAGCCAAAAAGGGACCAAAATGGCTATGTTCAGAGAACTAGATTTCTCGGAAAGGGATTTTGTAACATTCCAAACGTAGAGGGGTCCCCGACGAGGGACCTAGGCAAAGCTTTGGTATGGTTACCTATAAAATTGCCCTCATCAATTTTACAAGATAACAGCTAGCTCTTTCTGGGGACTATCTTTGAGTAAAACTCAAGGGTAGAGAACCTCAGATCAACATGTGCCTATCCATTAGGTAACAGGGTCAAAAACGAGGGCGAGGACGAAAGAAAACACACGACGAAAGCAAACACACAACAAAAGCAAACTGTACAAAGAAGAGAGCAAGCTCTACTTCCTGAATATTTTGAGGTGCTGCCCGCTATAGGGAAGCGGGAGATCAGTTCCGTCCAGATACGAGAGATAGAAGCTATTTTCTCCATTGAGTTGTTTAATCTTGAAAGGCCCTCTCCATAGAGAATCAAATTTCCCGTGCATGCCCTTCGGCTCCCTCTGTTTGTCCCACAAAAGGACGAGATCTCCCACTTGGAAATCTCTTTGCTTAGCCCTTTTATCGAACAATTTCTTAACTTGATTTTGATGTTCGGTGATCCTGTCGACCACTCTTATTCTTTTCTCTTCAAGCTCTGATAGATACATGATCCTCCTTTCAAGGGAATTTTGGAAAGTCTCATATTTGATTGCTCGTGCCAAGCACAGAGCAGGGAGTTCTATAGAAATGGGAAGCTCAGTGTCGGTCCCATATAACACTTGAAAAGGTGACATACCGAGAGACCTCTTGGGAGTAATGCGGTCTGCCCACAAAGCATCGTATAATGACTTGTGCCACATCCACTGACTCTCATCAACTAGCTTCCGTATGATGGTCACTAAGTTTTTATTACTGGATTCTGCCTGACCATTTCCCTGGGGGTAGTAATCCGAGGCGTGGGCCAAGGTTATCCCGTGTTCATAGCAAAAACCAACTTCTCGTGAGGAGAAATTGGAAGCGTTATCAATAATAATCTTGTTTGGAACGCCAAAAATGACAATGATATTCTCTTTGATGAAACTGCAAACAACCTCGAAAGTGGCATGCTTGACAGGTATGGCCTCTACCCATTTGGTGAAGTAATTTGTTGCTGTCAGGACATAACTATGTCTGGCACTCGATTGGGGATGGAGTGCTCCGATAAATTCGATTCCCCACTGTCTGAATGGTTTATCAATAACGACCGGCCTGAGGGGAAAAGCAACCAATTTTGGCTTGCCGAAAAATTGTTGGCAGAGCTCGCACTTTGCTACCCAGGTGGCTGTATCCTGGAACATCGTCGGCCAATAGTACCTGGCCCAGATGATCTTGTGTGCCGTCATGGAAGAGGAGAAGTGACCACCACAGGCTGAATCATGAAAGCTCTCCAGTAGCTTTATATTTGTGGCTTGTCGACACATCGCAAGAAGATGCCATATATTCCACGTTTGTATAAACCATCATCCCAGACGACATATATGGCCGTTCTGAGCTTTATAGTACATTTCTCCTTTGAAGTTAGATGAGCTGGACACTCACCATAAGTAAGAAAGAAAGAGATATCAGAATACCATTCGTTACTAGTGGCGACAAATAGAACCATGGGTAAAGAATCGGCTTTCTCCAGCTAGCTTTGTGCTCCCTTGGCACAATTATCCTTTTCCTTAGGGTCTTTTGAATCCTGGTTTCAAGCCATAAGCTGACATAGGCCCTTGCCCCTTACCAACTTGGTGGGTTTTATGTCTAGATCGTATTCCTGGACTTTTGCAATCCAATTTCCTCATAAACTCCCTAACTCCTGTTGAGTTAGGATGGACTTGACTGCCGTGTCAGGGACCAGTACCATTGTATTAGAATTTAGAATGTAATACCTGAAGTTCTTGACTACTTTGACCATGGCGAAGGCATGCTTTTCCAACTTAGACATCTTTAATTCATGAGGCTTGAGAGGAGAGCTCATGAACGCAATCGGGGATTCAACATCTTCATAATTCTTTTGCATTAAGATAGCCGACACAGTATATTCAGATGCATAGCTATACATGATAAAATCTTTGGAGAAATCAGGACATACCAGGATTGGTGCGTGAGCAACGGAGGCTTTTATATCTTTGAACGACTTCTTTCCTTCTTCGCTCCACCAGAAAGTTGGTGATCCTTTCATCATGTTTGACATGTGGCGAGTCTTTTCAGCAAAGTCAGGAACAAAGCGCCTGAGAAAATTCACTTTTTCAAAGAAATAATGAATGTCAGTTTTGCTTGTGGGTAAAGTAAGGCTCTGAATAGCCTTAACCCTTTTGGCATCTATCTTCATTCCTTCCTTGCTTACAATGTGTCCCAACAACTTTCCCTCTGTGACTCCAAAAACAGACTTTTTCAGATTTAGGGAGATTCCATGTTCCTGGAATCTAATCAATACCTACTCCAAATGATCACAATGATCATTCTGCTATTTAGAGAACATAGTTAAGTCATCCAAGTAGACTACGATGACTTTTCCCATCATTCCTTTGAATGTAAATTCCATGGCCCGTTGAAAAGTGGTGTCGGCATTGGTCAGACCAAAAGGCATCCTACTATAAGCGAATGTACCCCAAGGGGTAGTGAATGCTATTTTGAATTGGTCTTCGGGTGAGACTTCGATCTGATTGTAGCCTAAAAAACCATCAAGCATGGATAGAATTTCTGATCCAGTCACTGCTTGCAGAACTTGATCCATTATGGGAAGAGGGTAGTTGTCCTTCAAGGAGGCTTGATTTAAGTTACCAAAATCTACGCATATGCTTATCTCGCCATTCTTCTTGCGTACTGGTACAATGTTCGCCACCCAGGTACTGTGATGGATAGGAAAAATGATCCTTGCATCCAACATTTTCTGAATTTCAGCCTGGATAGTACCTGAGATCTTAGGATTGTAATGTCTCTGCTTTTGGCAAAAGGGTTTAACATCTTATTTCAACGGGATGTCATGTTGGATGTCCTTTGGCTTGAAATACTTAAGATCAGCATAGGACCATGCCAATACATCCATGCATTTCTCCAACAACTTGACAAATTTCCACTTCTCTTCGGGTGTGCAACATTTTCTAATGTTTACAAACTGCAGATGTTCTACCGAACCTAGATTGATCGGTTCAGTTTCTAGGGAGGAGTTAGGATCATCTCACCTTTTCTTCTTGACAAAACGATCATGCCTATCGAACAAATGCTCTAGAGAAACCAGGCCTTTCAGAATTTTATTTCCTTTGAGCTGACATATGCCATCACTTCCTTCATATTCCCCATTCTGATCAGTAACAGAATCACAGCATGTGGAAGTGGATCCTTCAAAATGAAGCTCACTAAAATTCTCTACCTTTTCCAGAAAGGCAATAAGTTGATTGTCATCGTTGAATACCTGCCAGTGCTGAGAATTGTCTGGCATGCTTGGGCGGAAAACCACCTCAATGGTGTATGTGTTTGTTTTCAAACCTTGGTGAGGGAGCATGAGGGATGTTGAGATGGCTAATGAGTCGGCCATGTCATTCTGAGCTCTTGGGATGGATTTTATTGAAAAAATGTCAAACTCCTCGATGTTGTCCCATACCGCGTTGCGGTAATGTCTGAGCCTTTCATTCTTTACTTGGTATATCCTTTTAACTTGATTTACGACTAGCTCTGCATCACCCTGTACTTGCAGATTCTTGATTCCTCTTTCCTTTGCGGCTTGCATGCCGAGTAGCAAAGATTCATACTCAGCCGTATTATTCGTGTTGAAAAACTACAACTTGAAAGAGAGAGGGATAATCTCCTCCTCAGGAGATATCAGCACGGCTCCAGCACCACACCCACTAGTCACGCAGCTGCCATCAAACTGCAAAGTCCAAATCTCATTAAGATCCTCTGCTTGGATGAGGACATCCATTTTGTCAGACTCAGTAGACAAGAAATAGTTTCCCATCCCTGATGATTCGAAGAGAATTTGGGCTTTGGGGTCATCGGAGTTAGTAACCAGGTACTTCTTTTGTGATTCCGGCTCCAACATTTGCATTATACCTTTGACGGGAATCCTTGCCTTAGACCAGTCCATATGAATCTCTCCACCAACCTCACTGCAAAAACTCCTTCCTAATAGAATTCCGTATGCCACCGGAATATCGGCAACAAGGACGGTCATCTTTACTCTTTTCTCTGGGAATGCCGCAAACACAAACTGTGCGTCTTTGATTTGACCGATCAACGGAACCTGCTTGGTTTCCAAGGAATAACATCTGCCAAAAGGCTTGGTAAGGGTGAGGCCCAAGGCATGGGAAACTTTTGCCGGCATGACGTTATCAGAAGCCCCAGAATCAATTATGCAGTTGCTTAGTTTGTGGCCATTGATTAGGAGGGAGATATAGAAAGGTTCTATCTTGCCTGACGCAGATGTCGAGGCAACGTTTATGCGAGATGCAGAAGGAGTAGAAAGGATTCCTTTTGGGGAAACCTGAGTAGTTATGACAGCTTGGCTTTGGATGTATTCGGTCAACCTTACAAGCTACTCAGGATTTGACTAAAGATATTCAGCTTCAGACATCTAGATTTTGGTCTTTTTAGCGTGATCGATTATGTCAAATGTGGCCAAGGGTTGCGTTGATGAAGGAATGAGTCCCTCATTTCATGATGGTAGGGTAGGATTACCGGCCTTGATAGGAACATGAGAGGACTGATTCGGAGGGGAGATAGGGGAAAAATATCTTTTCAAAAAAGACTTAATAACAGGTTGAGCAGGAAGGGGACTACCTTGTTTAGTAATGGTTGGAGGCGTATGTGACACGGCCTTCATTTTCTGCGTATTGGCAGCCACTTCTGCTTCTTTTCCTTACGAGTGGGTAAAAACAGCATATGACTGCCCGCTTGCATATCCTTGGGTACCCTCTTCTTCATCAGATTCTTCCTCATCAAATTCCATATACCCAATAGTAGAGTCGCCAGTCAGTTCACCGACATCTTGATCATCTTCACCTGGCGATGAAGGTTCTTCATAATTTTGCTCCTCTTCTTTGATTTCGGCTAAAGCATTGATTGGAGGGGCCTCAAGTGCCAACCGTGGAGCAACTACAGGTAGGCGGGGCCTTTGTGAGACGTTGTTAGAAGTAAAGTTCCTCCGTGGAATATCCCGGTATGAAGTGCTAGGAGAAGCTTGAGCTAGCTGCTTCTTTAAAGCAAGCAAATCATTCGCCATTTTTTGAAATGTCGGATCAAATGAAGTGGTGAGAGAAGGGATCGAAGCTTTAAGATTGGACGGTTCTCTTTTTAATTCGCCATATATTAGCAAGTTATCTTCAATCCATATGGCAGCAACTTGGGCGAGAACCAAAGTAGTGACTTGTTCTTGTAAGAGTAAAAAACTTACTTTTGAGCTCATGGCGTTGACGAAGAAACATTTCTGATTCTCCGGTGTCAGAAGCATGGTAGGTGGGACACAGTTAATTAGTGAATTAAAATGAGCGATGAAATCACACATAGTTTCATTGACTTCCTTCTTTAGATGAGTGATCTTTGACAACAACACGAACGCGTCTTCAGAAGTCTTATACCTATCTTCAAACGTAGTTAGCAAGGTGTCCCAACTGGTAATAGATCCAGACAGCAAATGTTGGAACCATTCTGATGCAGGTCCTTGCAGGTCTCTAGAAAAAGGTGAACTAACACATCTTTGTGGGTCATATCCAAGATACTGCATGACATGATGAATGCAGATATATGTGAATCCGTGCTTTGGTTCCCACTACCATCAAATTTAGGAAAATTCTTCCAATTCCCATGAGGGAGCGCATGAACGGGGTGTGGCAAAGCGAGTGACCCCATAGCATTTCCCCATGGCACTACCATTTGGATGGCTGGAAAAAGGATGCGAGCTGGAACCACATAGTTCCACTGAGCAGCAAGGCACTGCTAAGTGATGAAGATGTTCCTTTTGAGAGACGCTTCCTTCGTGGAGGTGAGATGCTCCTGGATGACAGGTTAGTTGAACTTAACGATGAGAAGTGTGCCAATGTAACACTGAAGTTATGCCTTTGAAGTAGGTCGAAAGTAAGATCAAATTCTCCACGAGCTCTCCTACTATGAGTAAATGGTTCACCCACCAGTGTACCTTCCAGATCTATAATATTTTGGAGTGAACTTCAAAAACTCTTTTTGGTTGTACTTGCTGATTTTCTGATTTTTTGACCAAAATCAGCAGTATGTACTTTTCTAAATATTTAAACTTATCCCTCTTTTGAAAAAAGATTGCAGTTTAATGACAAATTTTAATGGGGATAAAAATACGGCCAACTTAGTAGGCTGATTTTCGGATCTTAGATTTGACTTTTTTGCAAGGGTTTGAAATTTTTGTAAAACTGTCAAAATCTCAGATCTACGGAAATATACGGGTTTTTGTAAAAACTCAGCGAACTAAAGATATCTAACTAGCCCCGATCTATGGATTCCTAAAAAAAAAAAATTCAGTTTCGATCACTTTTGCAAAAATTATGGATTTTGAACAAAAGTTTAAACTTTGCAAACAGGTAGTGATTTTTCTGATTTTTTATTGGTTTTTTAACATATCACTACCATAGATCTTGTAGATCTGTTTGATCCCCAACGGAGTCACCAAAAACTGTTGGTCTGAAAATCTGTAGATCTTGTAGATCTATGGATAGACAAGCCGACAGTGTGCAGGGCATAGCCCCTCTTTGAGTCAGCAAAGCGAAACTGGTTTATTGCTATTCTACCAGTAGGAATCTATGCAAGTCTCACAATATTCTACCTTTGGGGGTTGGGATCTCATCCTAGTAGAGGTGCTTCCAACTGTAAAAGAAGGGAAATAAATGAGGTGGGGAGATAGGAAAGATCTGAAGGAAGAAAAGAAATGAATTCCAAAGCAGAAAGGTTAGAGAGTCTATGTTTTGGGCTGGTAGTGAACAGAGCCAAACCTACTTACATAGACGAATAAAGAAATACTAATGAATAAATGACAAAAAATTAGAGATAAATTCAACAGAATAAATGCATAAATCTGACATAAGAAAGATTTAAATGCTCATAACACAGATATTCAGCACAAAGTCTTAATATTCGTATTACTATTTTCTTATGTTACAAAAATCTCAAAGTATTTTCTTCTTACTTCTATTTTTCATCTGAAAAGTATCCATCCCTTGAATACAAGTATCCAAGTATATATAGAAGAAGGAGAAGAAAGAAGGAAAAAGGGAACCAATAACAAATTTAAGAAATATCTACAAAATATCTAAAAGTCAATGTTGACTTTGGACAACTTGGTGGATGACAACATCCCATGGTGCAACATGGATGAGGTCATCATTTGTACCAACATACTATTAGATATTTACAAAAAGAGAAGCCAAGATGAAGAGAGCTATTCATCATCGTCTCGCGGCTGGAAGGGGGTATCTTGCTTCTAGTGTTGTTTAGGAGAGGTGATGTAGAACTGAGTCTGATATTCCATGAATTTATTGATCATGGGATGAAGTTGATCCTGAGCAGGACCCTTCGTATGATCACCGATGACCTCACAAGTATCCCACTCATCTATGAGGTTTTTAGGGAGTTTGAAATATTCATTTCCTACCTCCATCAAGAACCCCACAAAATCACAGCAAACCAGAAGGTTCTTGATGCATTCGGTGTCGAAAGTGGCTTCTAGCCCTAACCCTTGCGAGAGGATCTCTTGGAAGATCCGGATAGTTTCGTCTGCCTTCCTCAAGGTGAAATTAGTAAGCAAGCCTAGAGACATCCTCAGAATGATTTGTTCCATTTGATGCATTGCATCTAGGGCTTCCTCCTTGACTTTATCAATATTTTCTAGGACGAACTCCATCTGGTCGACCCGGTAATCCAACGCAGCAAGGATCTTGCTGGGTACCCTAGGGTGACTGAAGACGCCAAATTTTACTAGATCGTCGACTGAGCAATCAAGCATTTTCAGGAATGTTTCATGTTGCAGCCTTGCATGATCCAACTCCTCGGAGATAGGTCCTGCAACCACCTGGAGATCTTTGTTTGCCTGATTGATGTTCTGATACAACTCGGTGAACTTGACTATTACTTACTCGTTGTCTTTGAGGATTTTATATCTCCAACTAGAAACTACCATACCTTGTTCACCAATTTTGGTGTATTTGTTTATCTTGTCCTAACTTAAAACCTTAGGAGTTTCCGTGGCAGTTGTAGGAGGTGCATTGCCCATTTTCTGTAGGGCGTGGAGAAGATTTTTGTTTTGTTCCTTTAGCAACATTTTCTCCTCCTTTACTTCTTGAAGTTTCCTACAAAGGGCATCCACTGCAGATAGGGCCTCTCCCTGAAGACTTTCTGAAGATGTACCCATTGTGACTTGGGTCACTGTATAATCTGCCAGAGACATATCTTTTTTACCCTTTGAAAGATCAGGGTATGCAATCTCCATCACTCTTTCCCCTGATGCACTCTGAGAGAAGCAGGTTATGGGATTTTTCTTCTTATCCCCCTTTGTCAAGATGGCAGAGAAATCCATCGGTGCGATAGGGACTTTCCTCTTTTGCTGGCTCAAATGCTGGGAGATCCATGCTAGACTTAAGGGAACGGGACCAGATTTAGAAGAGGGAGTAGCTGCAGTGGATGAGGGGAAATGGGTAGAGACACTTGGTGGCGGCATCGAGAGGGAGGCCGAGAAAGTGCTCACAGGGGGAAGGGACACTGTAGGGGAGGAAGACGTGGGAAAGGAAGGGAGCTGAGAGATGAGAGAAGAAATGGTGGGGGACAGCTCTGCGAGAGAAGAGAAGATGGATGACGAGGAAGGGGGAACAGTAGAAGATGGGGGAGAGGACACGACCAAAGGAATGGTCACTTTGGTCACGCAAGGAGGAGAAGGAGGAGAGGGAGAAGGGATAGAAGGGACCTCAATGGTTGTAATAGTGGAGACACCCTGAGTGGGTGTGCCCGTCGAAACACCTTCCGCCACTTCTTTCTCTAGAGATACCAGGCTTACAACCTGTTCTTTTGCAACAGAAGGAGGACTTTAAGGAGCTCCTTCTTGAGCAGAGCTTGATTCACCCTCCTTATCCTTGCCTTTCACCTTTGGAAGATGCTTTGGCCTAACAGGTGCATTGCCCAATGGGGATGTAGTGAAATCTACCCCGAGGTAGATGAGGCCATTCATCCTGCACCAGTGCTCTTTCCTCCACAATGTCTCTTTGACCCTTTCTTCAATGGTCTGGGGTGCTTTTGTTCTGTCTATCGCAGCAAAGGGCCAATTGTCCCCATCTATATCTAGATATACCTGATCAACTTCTTGATCGGCAGTTTGGTAACCCTTTGGAACGATGGCCATGCCGTATTGAATAATTTCTGACAAGGCCAAGTGGAAGTGGTCCTTCCTTCTAAGTTCAACCTCATGGTACAGGTCGATATAGATGTCCTCTATCTGTGGAATATAGATTGGACCGAGTTTTTCTTTGGGAAGGAAATTCCTTGGATCAAAAGTGGGCCTAGCCGGGAAGTTTTGCTTCAGATTGAGTAGTGGTAGTTCGGAAACCATTTCCCGGGCTTTGTGGTGAGAGATGCATGTGTATCTACCCACTGTAAGGGGAAAAGTAGTTCCACCCTTCTTTCTCTTCAGGAACTTTTCATGGTATGTCACGAGCTGTCTGGATAGCTCCAACAAGATCAGCTTGGGGCCGGCATATCAAGCTAATTTGGTGGGCTCTACAGGAAGTTAGCTGCCCTGAGATAGGTGAAGGTGGGAAATTGTGTAAATAAGGCCCCCCACTTCTCTGTTGCTGTGACAATGTTCTTGGTCATTCGACCGTGAGTCATTTTTGGCCTCAAAAGGCAGACGATTCCATAGAAGAAAGCATCGTTGATCTTTGTAAACTGTGGGATGTTGTTCTCCAATTTCAGCTCTGGGTAGTATTCATATATTTTTACCTGGGGCCAAACCCCACATTGGCTCAATACTGGATAATCCCTTTCTGAGGCTGTACCATAGACTACGTAGGAGATCATGTAGAACCTCCCTATTGTGGTGAGTTGTTGGAGTTGTTCATATATGGTGCTACTTATTATCTCCGCCCACTCGAAGCGTTGATTAGGTACGTTCTTGTTCATCGTCTCCAGGTACCTGAGCATCCATTTATGAAAGTAATGGGAGTTAGAAAGCCCAAATACTCTGCTTAGGAACGTGATAGTATCACTCAGTTCCTCGGAGAAGTTGCTACGGTGAATAACCTATGGCCATCTGGTTATCACCTTCTTGTTCTTTAGGAACACCTCATTCATCAGTTACATGCACTGGTCTTCTTTTTCCTCTCGAGCCTTGATGCAATCTTCTTGGCTTACAGCCACAAAGGGTCAGTGGTGAGGGATGCCTAGCATGATTTCAAAGTGTCAGGCAGTGAGGTTGATCATGACTTCACCCTTTTCATTTTTGACACACCATGTGTCTTTGTTGTAGCAACAGGCCACTACCATCATGAATTCATTATTTACTGCACTGACAGGGATCCCCCCAGCAAAATACAGGCCACTACCTACTAGTTTTTCCATCCAGGGACTCTTTGTGACTCTCCTGGTTCTAGCCCAGAAATCCTCCATGTCGATGTGACCGAGCTCAGAGTCTCTTATATCCAGGTCACATTCTACCTGGGACTCGGGCATCCTGACCCTCTGGTATTTATACTTCATTTCTTCTTCTGTAAGCTTAGCCTTACCCTTTGACTTGGTTGGCTTCTTGCTTGATGTAGACATGTATGGATTTGAGTTCAGGTGCTGATCTACAAGAAGAAGAAGAGAAGTCCAACGCCAAAGAGCCATATTAGATGTCAAATCTTCCATTAAAGTACTACAGAATATAATGAGGAGTTAGCAACTTCAAGGCCTCAGGGCGCAGGGTGCAAGAATACTATAGGCTGCAGAGCTATTAGAATGGCGCATTGAATCAGAGTGTTACAGGGAAAAAATGAGTGCCAAAGGGCACAGGGCGCAAGGATTGTGCATATGACATCATGTTATTGTAAGCGGGGATGCGCCTGCACCTTTATGTAGTTGTATACTGGGCACAAGGAATGTTGGTGTTCCATGGGTGTAGGGTGCGCCTGCGGCACAAGTATTTATCCTACAACATAGAAGTTTGGTGTGCTAAAGGGCACAGGTTTATTGTGTGTAGCACTAACTTTAGGCGTGCAGAAAGGGACTTTGGCGTGGCACGGGGAAAGCTTGCATGACATATTGTTATTGTAGACAGGGGTGCGCCTGTGCCATCTATATAAGGTTATGTTGGGTGCAAATAAACTTATTTTTGCATGGGATCAGGGTGCGCCAATGGCGCATGCAATTTTCATATAACAGGGGATGTTGATGCACTGAATGGCGTAGGATAAATGCGTGTTGCACTATCTTTCCATGCGCAAAAGGAGAATTTGGCGCAGCGCGAGGAAGGCCTATATGACACTGTGTTGCTGGAATAGGGTATGTGCTCGTGCCAATTTTTAGGATTTACTTGGTTTTCATATGGCGCGGGGATTACGTGTGTTGCAAGTGGGAAAAGTGCACCTTCTTCGCGTGACTATATTTTATGCAGCAAGAGTGACGATTGCGCCAAGAGAAAAACATAGTTTTAAACTAATCATTAAGGTTTTCTTTCTTTCCTGATAGGTTTGTGATCTTTCAGGCCTCTTTTTCAAGGATTTTAGATGGTGAAGGGGGCACAGCAAAGAGATCTAGGTTGATTTTTTTAGGCAGAGCCCTCCTAACCAGTAGATCTGGAAAGAGGATGAAAATGGTTTGGGGGGGAAAGGTTGCAAGAATGGTATGAGGGTTTAATGGATTTGCATATTCATTCTATCCTACCACACAAAAAACCAAAACAAAACACAAGAGGAATAAGAACCACCTACCCGGAATATATGAATGTGAGAGACAAAACGGGGTCCACGAACGTGACAAAAGGATGACGGGCATGCTGATAGGTGCAGAGGAATAAAGTTATCACGTGTTTTGAATTGTGAAAGTGATAGGGCGGGTGCGCCTATATATAGGCAAAGGTGCGATAAATGCACCAACCACTTTTTCAAGAGGCGCACCAAAACATGTGTCGACATGCAAAATGGTGTGCCCTTCAGCATGGATAAATGCGTGTCAACATGGGAATACTTGCACCTTGGGTGAAAATTTAAGATTGTCAACACTTCATTCCTTACATCCTTTGGCGCACCAAAACACGACGCAATAATTTAGTTGTTAACATGAAGGCGCATGCGCCTTGGCGCACGCAAGAAAGGCACATCACGGGAAGGTGCAACAATTGATGTGTCGACACATCAATCTGTGCACCAAAGGAAATGAAGGGGACACAAATTTATTCTGTGTAACATATATAAAAGGTGCACCCAGCCAAAAGGGACCAAAATGGCTAAGTTCGGAGAACTAGATTTCCCGGAAAGGGATTTTGTAACATTCCGAATGCAGAGGGGTCCCTGACAATGGACCAGGACAAAATTTGGTATGGTTACCTATAAAATTTCCCTCGTCAATTTTACAAGATAACATACGCGAAGTAAGGTTTTCGAGTCTTTCCTTTTTTGGTAGGGGTCTACAGATGCTGTACACGTTTTTTTGCTATTTCGGGTAAATCCGCAGGTTTCTATTTTCGGCAATCAAGGTCACACCCTTTAAAATACTTATCCCTTGGTCATATGAGGGATTAAATCTTGTGATTCCTACTAGTAGGTGCTCAGCTTCAGTACCCTCTAATTTTATTTGTGTGGTGAAGGCAACAACAATTTATTTTGTTTTAGTGGTAACTAAAATAAGTAATACAGCAAAATATTAAAAAGCTTGTAACTTTTGATCGGTAACTCGGTTTTGAGCACCGTTTTTTGTAAAAGTGATTTTTTTTCATGATCTTTCCATTAGAGTTATTTATTTTGAGACTTTCACTATAATATAAAGTGCCAAATATGGAGGAGTGTTGTGATCAATTGTGGACACAATTTCAGTTGAGCCCGACGTCCTAAACTTTAGGGAGTTGCAGTTTGTACCTATCATGAATTCTGAGAATGATATGTTTTTCTCTGAAGTGTGTGGACTTCAAGAGGATATTGTAAAATGTGTGGAATAAAATAGATTACTCAAGAAGTGAAATTCTCTTCTACAATCACTCATTCATGATAAAGATACAATAGTACACTCCCTGCAAAACAAACTTGCTAGCCTAGCCTAAAACATCACCATCATATTTTAGACAACCATATCCATGCTCCTAGTCCATTTTCAGTTGTTGCTCTTGTACCCACTAACATTGATCTGCCATTCTTTGAGACTGAACCTACTTTTGATGCTTCTAAACCTGTGAGGCTTGTTATTACATGCGCTTCCACATCTGTGCCTATTACAGTACCACATGTTGTGTATCCTACTTCTACTCAGTTGCATGACTTTTTTGAGAAGCATACCACTGCATTCCATTCTCACATGCTCCATTTTATGGTTCTCACTAGTGGAGTCATTGGCAGACATTCACAGGGTATTGTTTCCTCTATTCCACCTGTTAAGTGGAATTCTTGTCATGACATTGGTTTTCAAGTAGATACTTCATTGGGATCACACATTGACAAAGCTCCTTTTTTTGTTCGCTCAACTCTTTCTCAAGATCATGAGAAACACATGAGTTCTGGACCTTCACTTAGGCTTGAGAAACCTGATATTTCAGCTGTTAGACATGATCAACATGACACATATTCTGATGTTCTTTTACATGCACCCATTGTGCATTTTACACCAAGTCATATGCAGGCATCTTCTTCATCCATTCGTGTTGATTTGGGGTGGATATCTAATCACTCATGGAGGTGACATAGGCATTTGTTGAGAGGAACCTACAGGAATGGCTCCTCCACCATTCGTCCTCTTGCTTCACTTTCTATACCTTCTGCATTGTGATGCTTCTTGTTTTGAGCATTTTTCTTTAGTAGGTGTAGTGTATCTCTCTTGTTTGTTGAGAGATTTTGTATCTATATTTTCAACACTTTTGGCATGTTGACAGTCTCTCTTGTGGGGGAGCTATTTTAGTGGCGCCTAGTGTTAGTTTGTCAGTGTTCAAGTAGTTGTTTTGAAAAATCATACAGATTTATAGCGTCACTACACCCATTTAGCAGTATGGGAGGGTGTGGTGATGATCCTGCTTCTTCGGGTTTTGTGTCCTTGCCTTGTTACCTTAGCTTTTCTTGGATCGTGACACTCTGGATTTTTTGTCCTTTCCTTATTACTTTGGTTATTATTCTTTGATCGTGGCACACCTATTTGCAGCACTTGATCAAATTATGTTTGGTGGTTTTTTTGCACTTTTGACATCGCTCTATTGACAGTCTCCTTGTATGGAGCTATTCTGGTGGAGCCCAGTGTCAGTTTTTTTTAGTTTTGTGATCGAGCAGTGGATTTAGACCACAGTGCACACTAAACTTCTTCAACATCGTATGAATTTTTTGAGCCGAGCTTCTTGGGATGCCTTGGAGCAGGTCTTTACTCTCTTTACTTTGTTATTACTAGTTTTGGGTACCTTGCGGTGTCCCCTTTTTCCCAGTTATTGTACATGAGTACCTCATCAGGACTAGTTGTCGGGACTCATACTATGGACATGCCACATCTATTTTGGCCCCTAGCTTCACTTGAGGGGGGGTGTTAGAGTAGGTATTTACCTTAGCTCATGTTCACCTAGGTAATTTATTTACCTTTATTGTATTTATCCTCACCCACTTATGTGTGTGGATATTTCTTTTATCTTATTTAGATATCAGGAGATATTATCTATTTGTTAGGTATAGTTCTTTCCTTGATCTATGGAATTGACTAGTTCTTTCTTTGATCTATGGTATTGACTAGATCTTTGATATCTAGTTCTCTCCTAAATATATGGTCTTGACTAGTTCTTTGATGACTAGTTATTTCCTTGATTTATGGCTTGATCTATGACCTTGACTGGTTCTTATATTGTTATTCCTTTCCTATTTAAGCAAGGCCCATTCTCAATGTATTGCATTGAGTTCCATAATAATATATGATATTGTTTCTCATTTGTTTGCAAAGGTTTTATGTAAAGTTATTCTGGAAAATTGCTTTCATCTTATTAATTGTGGTGTTTTATTAGCATCTGTGTTCTTCGCTTGGTACACTCTGGTTATCGTTCCTTTCAGGCCTTTGTAGTCTTCCACAACTATCTTCCATCCTTAGTGGCTTCTCTAGTTCTTAATGGATTTTCTCTTTATCTGCGGTTTTTCCTTCACCTTCACGACTCTTCCTTCACATATGCGGCTTCACCTATCTCATTATGTGGTTTGTTCTTTGTCTCCATTTTGCTTCACGGCTTCATCTCTTTATCTGCAACACTTGGGACCATCTGTGCAGAGCTCTTCACAACCATTTTGGAGAAAAGGGAGATAACCTATCCTTGTTGGAGCAACTGACAACAATCAAAAGAGCTCCTAACAAGCAGTTGATGGATTTCAACCTCAGATTCCAACACACCTAGGACAGGGTTCCAGTAGCAGTAAAGCCCACGGAAGAAAGTGCCTTCTTATACTTTCTTAGAGATTTAAATTCTGATATTGCTCTAATGATTCAATCAATGGGAGGCACCACTCAACCTGTAGCCTATACCCTCTCTATAAGAGCTGAAAATTGTTTGATTCATGATGGCAAGCTTTCTCCTATGTTCTCTATGCCTCTATACCCCGAATTAGGAAACCTAAGTACCATCCAGACACCCACATTAGCTCCTATACCTACTCCTAGGAATCAAAGTTCAGCTAAAGCCTCCACCTCATACTCTAACACCTCAAAAGAGCTTCATGAAGTTATGAAATAGCTTTATAACATAGGGAATGAGTTAGTAACTATTAAGAGAGAGCAGGCTTAGAACTCTAGGCCATACCAGCCTCAATCTCAGTATAGGGATAGACCCCCGTATCAGCAAAATATACCACCAACACATACTATAAATTATAACCAAAACCAAGGACAACCTTAAGTTGTTAGACCCTTCCAGTCATATGACCTAGACATAGCCTCAACATCAAGGGAATTGGTCCCAGCACAAAACAACATGGCCCAAGAATATGATTGGTGTTTCCCATGCAATCAGCCACATAATCAATCAACGTGCTTCAATGGTGCACTAAATCAGGCATTGGTGCAAACCATTGGTGTACGAAAAGAACCTAGCCAAGAATAAAATTAGAAACAAGGAGCTCAGCACGAGACATCTCCAAGTGAAACCATGCTTGTTAATTGGCAAGATGAAGACTTCTGTGGAATGAATCATTTCCCTTCTCAAAGTGTGGCTGTCAATGCGCGATCCAAGAAGAGAAGTATTGGAGAGGGATAATCACCAAACTCAGGTAATCCTCAACCCTCCATTACTTCACAATGTTTTGGTACTCTAAATGTAACTCCCAACATGTAGAGCCAATCCAAACCACCTTCCAAATCCACTCTGGTACCGGCTTTACCAACCCATGTGCAAGAAAAAAATGTGTCAGGGAAGGGACAGCAGAAGGATGGCTCATTTAATATCATTGAGTAGATGAAGAAGACAAGTGTGAACATTTCACTGTGGGAGTCACTGAAAATCCCCAGACAAAGGGATTTGTTGCAAAATGTTATGGCTAATTGGTCAATCTCAAATCAGCCCCCTAACCAGCAAGATAAAGTGCTTACCAATGCATCTCAACCTAAGGGAAAACATGGAGAACAATAAGGTAAGAACCTAAGGCCTCCTTCATTCTATATTTCATTAATCATTGGGGAAAAATTGGTGCATAATTGCATGATTGATTCGGGGGCAAGTAGCTCTGTAATGCCGAAACAAATAGCTGATCAACTGGGTATCCAATATGAAGTCATATCTAGAGGGGTAGTGCAATTGGATGGGACAACAGTGAAAACTATTGGAGTCATCAAGGATATGAGCCTCACTCTGCATGCCTACCCCAATGTGACTGTATTGTAGAACATATTAGTCATAGACCTGCCACCACATTTTGTATTGTGTTTGTCCAAAGAATTCACTACAAAAATTAGAGGCTATTTTTCTGTTGATTAGTCACATAAGATTTTTATAACAAGGTATGGAGCCAAGGCCATAATTAGATCTAAGCCCATTGCAGATTACCATATTGAGTCTTATATGCCTAGCCCAATCAATGCCAATTGTTCATCTCTTGATCAGGAGGACCTCCTCAACACTTGTGAAGCATATACCAAGGTGGGGTGTATCCCAGACTTGACTCTTGATGAATGGGCCAACAAAATACATGCTTTTGACCCCTATAAGGAGATGGAAGAATTTGAACTAGGAGTCTACTATCTACATGAGGAGAATCATCCTCTTCCTGACATCATTAAGGCAGAACACAAAGATGACAATGAAGTATGGCGATTGTTCTTTGATGGATCAAGAAGTAGGCAAGGAGCCAGAGGAGGAGCTATGATTATGTCACTCCAAGGTATGAAGTATTATTCAGCCTTCAGATTTCATTTTTCCTACTCAAATAACACTGACGAATACAAGGTTTTGGTCCATGGTCTTCATTGGGAAAGGAAATGAGGAATCAAGAACTTGCAAGTTTTTGGTGATATTGAAATAGATGTTAATCAAGTCAGAGGACTTAATTCTCTCAAGAACGACCTCCTCAAAGGCTACAATAATAGGGTATGGGATCTCATTGAGGATTTCAAAGCCTTCAACATTGTGTCCATACCCCGGAAGAAGAATGAAGATGTTGATAGGCTTGTAGCATTTGGAGCAACATTCAATGTGGTTGATAGCGTCAAGAGAGATAAACAACAACCACATATCCATGTGATTGTGAGGCCAGCAGTGCTAGATAACAACACATGCTGGCATGTGTTTGATAATGATCAACAAATCATCAATTTATTTCAAGAGGAAGCTAAATTCTCAACCAAGAATCAAGATAGATTAGAGCAGTAATATGGAGATCAAGTAGTGCAACTGCGTACAAACAATCTTCCCAAAGGTTTGGTGACATTGGAATATATCTTCAATCCTAATGATCAGTTTCAAAAAGAAAATGCTAACATACATATCAAAGGAGAAGATTCAGAGTCAATTCTAGTTGGAGAAGGAAGAACACTTCAAATTGGCAAAGTGGCCACTGGGTAAGAAAGGTATGAATTCATACAACTTTTCCAAGAGTTTCCAGGTGAATTTTCTTGGAGCTATGAAGACCTAAGAGGGTTTAATCCCAAGCTAGCACAACACACAATCGAACTAGAGCTAGATGCTAAGCCCATCAGGAAAAAGTAGAGACTAGTCAATCCACACATTGAACCTCTGATGAAGAAAGAGCTAAACAAGCTAATAGAGGTAAGTATTATATTTCCAATCAAACACTCAAGATGGGTTACAAACTTGGTCCTAGTCAGGAAGAAGAATGGAGAGATTAGGTTGTGTGTAGACTTTTGAGACTTGAACAGAGCATCACTTAAGGACCACTACCCACTCCCCTCAATGGAGTAGATTTTGCAATTGGTTTCTGGATCAAAGATATTCTCTCTCCTAGATGGCTACTCAAGGTACAACCAGATAATGGTGAAAGAATATGATCAGTTCAAAAAGGCTTTCACCACCAAATGGGGCACCTATTCCTACAGAAAAATGCCATTTGGATTGTCTAATGTCGGAGCCACTTTCCAAAGGGCAATGGATAAGGCATTCAAAGGGTTGATCAACAAAATAGTACTGATATATCTAGATGACATCACTGTGTTCTCCAAAAATGCAGTGGAACACCTTTTTCACTTAAGACAAGTATTTCAACAATGTAGGAGATTTGGGGTGTCATTGAACCCTAAAAAATGCATATTCTTGGCCCATGAGGGCGGGATTCTAGGCCATATCACGTCAAAGGAAGGCTTGGAAATTAACCCAGAAAGGGTTGAATCAGTAAGAGCATTTCCATTACCAAGCCATAAGAAATTTCTTCAAAGCTTCTTAGGAGAGATTAATTTTGTCTGCAGGTTTGTACCAAACTTTGTTGCCCTTGTCAAGTCAATAACATTGATGTTAAAGAATAACTTGGAATTTAGGTGGAAAAATGAAGGAAGAGCAAGCTTTGAGGCCATAAAGAATCTATATCACAAGCCACAGCTCTCGTGAATCCATATTTCTCTAAGGACTTCATACTATATGGCTTTGGTGGTAGTGACACAACTTCTACAATCTTATTACATCAGAACGAAGAGGGTATAGAACAACCAATTGCCTCTTCAGCCAAGGTCTAGAAGATTATGAAGTGAGATACTCCTTCATCAAAAAACATGTCCTTGCAGTGATCAGAGGGTTAAAGAAGTTTAAACATCTAGTTTCAAATAATAAAATCCAATTGTTAGTCTCCCATGCAGGAGTTAAAGAGTTCCTTCTTAGTAAGGATATGAATGAAAAACGTGTAGGATGGATCACTCATGTCATGGAGTATGACATTTAGATCAAGGCAAGTTGGTTTGTGGGAAGGGATTATGTGAACAACTAGCCTTGAGTCAACAAGATGAAGCAAGTAGTGAAAAGGAAGTTGTTTTTGTCCTGCAGAATAGTCGAGAGAAAGAAAATTATGATGTTCCCACTCCTTGTTGGAATCAGAATATTATGTACTTCCTACAAAAATTCCTATTCCCTCATAAAATGATTAAATCAAAAAGGAGACACTTCAGACTATAATCCATCCCATATGTTCTTATTGATGGTGTCTTGTTCAAAAGGGACATCAATGGCATTCTATTAAGATGCATTGGGATAGATCAAATTGACAGAGTGTTACAAGAGTTCCATTTTGGCACAACTGGAGGCCATTTTTCTCCATGGTTGATATCACTCAAGATCATGAAGGTGATTTATTATTGGCCCAGGGTGTTTAGTGACAGTTATGCATGGATCAAAAAGTGCAAGAGTTGTGTATTCTTTAGAGGCAAAGAAAATCTAGCAGCACTTCCATTGCACCCAATCTCATTTGACCAATCATTCATGTAATGGGTATTGGAATTCATTGGGATCATTAATCCAAATTCGATTCAAGGCCACAAATGGATTCTGATAGCAACGGATTATTTCACCAAGTGGACCAAGGTAGTGGCACTCAAAGAAGCTAATGAGTATAGCATCCTAGATTTCTATGAAGGGATAGTGACCAAATTTGGAGTGTCACCCACCATTATATCAGACAAATCATTGGCATTCATAGGTTCCAAAGTCACATAATGGGTTGTTAGAAATGGGATTTACTTGAGAACTTCATCAAAATATTACCCTCAAGGTAATGGCCAAGGTGAGTCCACAAACAAGAACCTGCTAAGAATTGTTAGAAGAACTGTTGATGAAAATCGGATAACTTGGCACACGAAACTTAAATCAGCCTTATGGGTTGATAGGACAACACCCAAGAGGTCTACAGGCAGCTCTCCATTAAAAATTGTCTATGGGAAAGAGGCAGTGTTGCCTATATCACTTGAGTTGCCAGCATTGGAACTCATGAAGCAGCTGGAGATGTCTAAGTTTGAACCAATGGAGGCTAGGTATGCACACCTGATGGAATTGGAAGAAACCAGAGAGCATGCACTTTAAACAATGGAGAAGCGTTAGGTATCAATCAAGAAATGCTTTGATAAGAAAAAAAATCAAGGACCTTTCAGGAAGGAGACCTAGTTTTGAAATGGGATGCAGATCAGGAAAAACCAGGAAGGCATTCCAAGTTTGATGTCATTTGGAGTGGTCCCTATATGGTCACAAGATGTAAAAGTAGCAATGCTTTCCAATTTTCTATGTTAGATGGTGAAGAGTTGCAGATTCAAGTGAATGGAATCTATCTTAACCATTGCTATTAGAAGGAAAGTTCTCACATTGTACATACTAGTTTAATTTCTCATTCCTCTAAGTGCTTGTGCACATTACCCTGTTGTAGTTTAGGTTGCTTTTCTTTTCCTAAGTGCTTTGCATACTCTGCATGTTCCACTTGAAACATGTATGATTTCAAATTTTGTACATAGTTGTGTGGTGCTATTTTGTTGCTCTTGCATAGACCGTTCAGGGATAGGTGAAAGCTCAGGTCAAAAACAATTGTCTACTCTCAGAAACTATCGTTTCGAGTTTTCTTATGAAAAATTGAGAGTGCAAACGGTCAGGCTCGTGGATCAGAGGTAGGATCAGTATCATACCTTCATTCTCAACTTCATGCCTAATGGATATGGAAAGGGAACTTGTCCTTTCATCTAGTAGGTAGATACCCCTATGAGTTGCTAAATTATTATCCATATTTTTCCCCCCCGGAAAAATATTGGATCAAACGACCCTGTATAGGAAGGAATTCAAGAAACGGCTCTGTCAAGTGAATCCATGCCTCAAATCCATTAAAAATATTATTGGTGAGCTTAAAGATGGAATAATAGGGTCGGAGAAGGAGGGTATAGTGTCAAAGAAGCCCTATCTAAGAAGAAAGAGAAGAAACGGTAAAGTTTTGAGGTCTTCGGGCTCAAAACAGTTCAGAATGAGTCCAAAAAATTGACTAAGTATGGAAGAAACAACGAACATTTCCAAGTGTCCGAATGGAACATATTCAAAGTTGAATCTAAAAGAGAAAGCTCAAACAAGCGCCAGACCTCCATGTGCCCCAGGTAAAAAATAGAGGCAGAGTCAAAGCTAAAAGTCAAAGAACAGACAGGGTGCGCCTCGAAAAAGGGCTAAGTATAGAAGGTTGCCACGCGTCATCTCGGTGCATCTCCAAGGATAATTCTAAAATCAAAGACTCAAACAAGTTCTAGCTCACCATGTATTCCAAGTTCCAAAAAGGTAAGAAGTTCCATTGAAAATTCTAAGAGCTTGTGAAGATTTCCATGTGCCAATCTGACTCTCCTTCAAAAGAAAAATCCTAAGTGGGTTACTAAGTAAGCACGAAGCCTCCACGCATCCCATTTCAAAAAATTGACAGGGTTGGGTTGAATATTCAAAGCATAGATATAGGCCAGCGGAGGGTGCCAAGCATTAGAATGGCACTAACTCAAGAGTAGAATTCAGGGACGATTTTCAGAGAAGCACCAAGATGTCGCATGTCCCAGGTCATATATATGACCCTGTCGAGCAAAGGACTTAGCCAAAAACATAAAGAAATCAAGAAAGTTATAGAAGAAGCCATGTGTTGGCCATGCGCCACTTCAAAGGTAAAATACATAGGCTTCCCTCAAACGTGCGCCAGCCCTCCATGTATCCAGTCTCAAAAAGGGGGCTCATTTTTGAATTATTTTTTCCCACTATTTTGTACGGACCCGATCCAAGTTTCAAATGGTCATTTCTTTGGACTCAGGGCTCAAAATCTAACAAATCTAACACCACTAGAAATATCTCGGCCTCGTTTATGCCATGGAGATCTAAAACTTTATGTTTGAAGTAGTTAGGTGGGTAGAAAATGGAGAAATGTCTTCAGGCATTTAATACAGAATCTTCTGCCCCAACAACCAAATCGAATTCGATCTAATCTATTGTTTCCTCCTCCTTCAAGATGTCGAACTAGTAATGGATGCAGTTAAGACAGATTTGGGGCGTATTTTTTGGCAGGAGGCATTGATGGTAGTGGTTGAGCTTCGGAATATTTTTTCCCGCTTCTCTCTCCTTCTTCCCTCTGTGTTGAATCTATAAAAGTAGGGTCAGGACTCATTGTAAAGGGTTGGACATTCTTAGGTTTTGCAAGCTCCCTTTTCCTTTGGAAAATGAATTCAAGGAGTTTTTAAACCTCCCATCATAATTTTAATATGTTTCCTACCTTCTGGGAATTTGTAATGCATTGTATTGATCTGTAGAGAAATAAAACACGTTTTTGATTGATTTTAGATCATTTCTTATCTCCATGCTCTCATCTGGTCTTCCATTACAAATCTGGTTATCTGTGCTTGATTATTGTATGCATTTTGTTGATTTGTGTCTATCAGCAAAACTAATGTTCATCATTCCTTCGGTGCATCACCTTGTAGCTTAGTTTTGATTTCTTGTATTCCTTTTATCCCTATCTCCTTGGTAAAACTTAGATTAGGTTTAGGAATAGATCCTTTGCAAGTTTTCACGCATGCACCTAAACAAAGGAATAGGAACCAACCTTTAATATCGAGATTTTTCCCATTTTCAAAGTCCTGCACTTTGGGGAAAACTCAATGTTATGCAAATCACACTAAATGACTCTACCTTAGAAAAGCATATATGACAACTCATTTGGGGGTGTTGTGATTTTGCACTAACATGAACTTATCAATAAAGTAAAGGAAATCAGGACTGAGCAGTACAAATTAACATAACAGTGGCTTAAACTATAAAAAACTCCTTAGTATATGGGTTTGGATTGAACCCAAATCATCAAAATATAGTGACTGAGAGTCATGTTTCCTCGCATAAACTGACACAATCAACCTTGTAGCTAACTTGTTGCATTCTATCAAATCATTATGTCACAATTCATGGGTTTTAATCGAACCCAACTAACTAAGGAAACACAATGACTCCCGTAGGCACCCATCAAAATGTACAGACCCAAAACACAACATCAATGATACCCCATGTATCCATACGAGTTGAAACTAAGAAGTTATCACCAAAAAACCAAATATCCCAAACCAAGGTCTTGCTTCTAAATAATAGAGACTATAACATTAGCATAGTCATGTCAGCTCGAAATAAGTTGAGTCAAGTTCCTTATCGACTCATCCAGAGGACAGTCACATATTTTCACCAATACCATGGTGATTTGAGCTTAGTAAGCTCTGCATAATTTAATATCAAGAAACCTACATGCTTAGATAAAACCCCAATTAATGTAAGATTCATACCAGCCTTTAACGGCTTAGTAACTATGTATATGGGTAACCAGTACCCAACACTAATAATAAACACAAAAACATGAAGTACTCAATGCTCAGACTAAAGATCTATACAATAGCTTGCAAACATAATATAAATCAAAGCATAAATTCAAACACCCTGAATAATGTATCAACCTAGCTACAAGAAAAGAACTAGATTTAACAAAAAATGAAGCACACAAATAAAACATTAATAATTTTAACAGTCAATATTCATTATAATATTTCTCAACAAAATATCCAGGCAGGGGGAAATATATCCATTCATGTTTAACTCTTCAAAAACCTTGAAGATCCTCTAAATAGTCTTTCCAAAACCCAAAAGAATAACTCAAATGCAAATAAATAAATAATTGAAACATGTCCACGACTATAACTGCTAAATCCTACATTATCACCTTCTAAGAATAGCTCAACCAACTAACAGAAATAAAAATGCATGCAAAAGTTTTAAGGGAAGAGGGAAGAGCTTGGCATGCATGTAAAAAAAATTAAAATGGAAAACTAATCTTTACATAGTAGCTTCTTGAGGAATCCTCTCCATTCCCTGATATCAGTGGGGTTTATTATTTACAAGTGTCACATAGTGGCCTTTCCCTTCTACCTGTACTTCCACTACAATTTCCCTCCAACTGCCAACTTGGTGGATACAAACAGTCAGATAAATTTAATCAAACAAAACTATGAATGGGTTAGGATTTGACCAAATCACTTATCAAAAAACCCTTTCCAAATATCATTCGACTACAGTTGAATTGGTATTATTTAATAACCATAAAAAGCCTTAGTATAAGGTGAATAAACCTTATTTAATTAAAAGTGAATATCATATGAACAGGCTCTAAGACCATAGAATTTTAAAACAAACTCTGCACAATTACAATTAACCAAACATACTCATGCCTGCCCAACCAAGGGTGTCTTAATAACCATTATAAACCAATAATGTTGTTTTATTAAATTGTCAATGTAAGTACTGCAATGGAATATTAATCTGTCAAAAAAATTTAACTGACTCGACACACTAAATCCATTTAAATGATGATCATAATAAACACTTTACGATTATAATATATAGCAGATTAATAAGTAAACTTAACTAATAATCTGTTATAACATCTAATCATATTTTAGACACTTATACGTGTACCTTATCGAAACCAACATTTTACCTATCTTGATAAAAGGTTTTTTCTTGTTGTTTAATCAATGATCATTAATGTCGAGACAGTTAGTACATTTAACAATCAGCCTTATTTCAACATAATGAAATAATATACCTAACTCATGAATAATTTCAACCGTACTTTGCAAGTTATTACTTCCATTAAGAAAATTAATTCACAATATCAAAATTAGATATAGCAATAAAAAAGCATTCAACACAAAATCATCAAACTCAGTAAGGTAAATAAACTTAGTCAACACACAACAAAATGTGATATTAACATGAGGTGTCCCACGATTGCTTGCTGATAAGTAATGCTACGTGGTTGGATTCAAAACCACATGTAAGCATGTTTATCCTTTTCAAGGTAAACGTGTGTATGCCTGGTTGTGATACTAATCAGCTAATTCTTCTTGCACCCAAACCTTTTTAATTCACTTTATGCCAATAATATTATCTTGTTGTAATCATAAAATGAAAATCTAGGATGTGACAATGATAACAGGGTTTAGTGTTATTCGTGGAATGAATAATGTGCACCATTGAATCCAAGTGATAGTAACTCCTTGTTGGCGAGGAAGGAAAACCTTTACATAAGAAGACAACTTGAAAAGATAGATTAGTAAAATAATAGGTAAATTCTCTTACAAATGCCAATTCCGAGAAGTAAAATACTTCATTTTGCAAATATCAACCCACTCTTAAGAAATCAAGATAGAAATAATATACAATGGAATTACAACTGACAAAATTTGATGATATGGATAACAAATTACTAATATGCAATGCTTAGATATTGTGACTTAATCGATGTCTTCAATGATGGGCCAAGGTGGATTGAAATGATTGGTCCAATAAAGATTGGCTTTGTTGTTGTCTTCATGGAGGTCCAACTAGTCAAGGACGTCATCCAGATGGGGTGTAAGGACGATGGTGCATATAGTCAATTTTTTATTGATATCAAATTTCTCCCACATGAAAGGTTAGTAAACTATGGAGAGGTTGTAGATGTTGATGGGTTCAAAAACTTCTCCTGGGATGGTCATCTTATACTAAACCACACTTGCACACATGAGGATATTGGCTATGAGGTTAAAATATGAAAGAAATCTATCAAAATGTATTGAAAATGTAAGATTAGGTATTTTGATAGATTTCAATGTCCATTGTGCTGATCTATTCTGATCAATATGATCGATGTAGATTACTATTTAAAGATATGTTTAGGATCCCAGATGTTTCACAATACAAATTCTCTAAACAAATGACTGGATGGGGATGTTTTGGGCATGGATGTTTGAAAAACGTAGGTAATACTAATATTACACATACAAGCAATGGCTTATAATTTCAAATGATGAGCATACCTTTATGATGAAGATGGTTCAGATGATCGAATATTGAAGAAAACTTCTCTAAAGGGAAGCTAGTGCAACAGGGTGCTTTTTCTTCTTCATGCCAATAGGGGGCTTCAATCCAACTCTCCAAATGTTCAATCAAATAGCCTTATCGTATCAAAATTTGTTCGATCCTTAGGAAATGGCATGTGTTTATTTATATAGGATTGATACCATTCAAAGTTAATTGGTATCATTCTGCAATAATTGGCACCAATTTGGAGAATCAAATCAATACTGATTCTTGGCCTTTTCAAGAAGTTTGGATGAATGTGGTTCCAACTACATTTATTTCAAGGTTGATGCGAGTTGTAATGATTTTGGGGTTTTTTTAATTCTGTGGGGAGTTTGTTGGGGGGATGAGGTTTTTTGTTCGTTTTGTCCTTATTTATTTTTTATTGTTTTATTGTAGTTACAAGTGGTTGGTGGGGTAAAATACTGAATATGGGTGTAAATATTGGTATTTAAATATTGTTATGGGTGAAATGGTCATGTGGGTTTACAAAGGGATGTTTTAGGGTGTGTTTATATGTGTAGGAATTAGGGTGACCTAATTCTAGTGTTTACAAATTCCTTTCAACATAAATAGATCTTGTTGTAGTTATTTTTCTCTTCTTTACATTTTTTCCTTGTTGTTTGAATAACTTAGCTAGATTAGTATAGGTTGAAATTAACAAAATAACTTCTTTCCCTGGGACTATCATAAGAAGAAAGAACATCATTTAATTTTTATCCTTCCTAGAGAGACGGAACTTAGCATTATATGAAGGGTAGTCTAATCATCTTAGAAGAACTAGAAGGAAAAATTAAAACGTAAAACCTTTTTGAATGTCATGGTGAACATGAGAAGGAGACTAGTCTAAAACATAATCATCCTATGAGCATATTTTATTCACATATATATAAACTTAAGAAATAAATATATATCAACTTAGAAAGAAAAGAGAGACGACGAGATGGAATAGTTGCAAAATACATACATGAAAAACAAGTTAAAAATATTATTTAAATTTGGTTATTAGTTTGAGAGGTTTTCTATAATGACAGTTGAATGAATGATGGTATACTATAAATTCTATAAGTGTATTCAATTTTTATTCAAATCTTCAATTTGAATTTTATTTGAGTTTCATCAAAAAAAATCATTTTTCTTGGAGTTCAATCAAAAAATCTTATCTAATTATATGGTAGAGTTTGGAGGAATTTTTTCCATAAATATTTTTTGAACCTTAAACAATAGTGTGACTAGATTCACATCATTTAGTAAGAAATCTATGAAAAGGGTAACATAAGGTATTAATTGTTATCACCAAAAATAACACCCTCTGATTTTTCATGAAATGGTTATGCAATCAATTTTTTTTGGGTAACATGGCACTGTCTCCAAGTTATGGGACCTTGTGACTTGAGATAGACCTCCAAAGAAGGCCAGATCCTCAACCTAATCCTAATGCTTACACTACTCCTAAAGAAGGAAATGCAGCTAACTAATCCTAACCTACACATTCCAATGGACCAGATAGAGAAGGAGAGAGGGTTAGAAAGATGCAGGAAAAGGAAATTCTAAGCTAAAAGGGTTATGATAGCACCAAAAAAAGGGGTGAACACTCTCCACAAGGGGAAAGAATGATAGAAAACATGGGGGGGTAGAAAACATACCAAAAATCTAGAACCTTGTATTCTCCACTCTCACATGCATTGACAACACAACAAAAATGGAACATGCAATCAAGAAATATGCACAACATACCAAAAATGAATAGAAAGGAAATATTGCAACTAAAACTAGCTAGGGAAGACAAAACATGCCACAAAATAGATTTTAGATTTCTTAAAACATGAAAAAATTTATTACATTCATGGCATAAGGTATGAGTTACATTACAGGGGCCAGATTCAAGGTCTAAAACTCATGGCAAGTCAGCCACCATTTTTGCATGGTGCCATTACAATAAAGAGAAATCTCTAGATCCTTTCAAATGAGTGAGTTTTACATATATATAGAAACTAGGATCTCACCTACAAGGAATTAATTGCCTTACAGGTAGTTGATCTACTTCATACAATGTTCATTAATTCTTGAGGGGTCGACCGATAGTGTTCTTTTCCTTCCTTCGGCCAGTAGCTTCAAGTTTCAATTTTTGGCCGGTAGTAGCATTTTACTACTATCCGGTCGCACCATTCATCCCTTGTCCATTGCTAATCCAGTTTCATGTTCATCCTTTGATTCCTATTTTCGGTCAGTCGCACCATTCCATGCTACCAACCAATAGCGTCCATACCATCAACACCACTCACCAAATTGATGTCCTTCTCTGCTGCTGATTTAACCCATGCATCATCTGTCCCTGCTACTGGTCAGTAGTGCTCAAATATGCTACCATCTGGTAACATCCGTACATGATACCAATCGATAGCATCATTTGATGTAACTGATAGATCCCCAAAGCTTCGTACCTGCATAACTTAGCCATATCGTCCAGCTCGTCACAGCTCACTCAACTAACTATCAGTCAGCTCGACCGATACAACTTCCCCATAGACCCAAAGATCATGTTTTTGGAGTCCAAAAAATAATGAAGAGCCCCATGACTATGACACATGGAACTATTGATACTTGGTATTGAATTTTATGGCAATTTGATTTTCATTCAGCCTCAAGCTGCTCAAGTCCATATTTTGCAAGTTGTCTAATTTTGCGAGGGGTGTAAAATTTAGACAAAAATTTAGTGACCTCTGGGGGACATTTGCTTGCTAGATGATGAAGACTAGTTTCCTTGAAGCGTATATTGGGAATGGATTCAAGCCTAAAATTGAAGAAACTGATCTTTTCCTTTGAAAATGTTTCTCCTAAATTCGCCCTGAAGCACTACATGGACTTATTACTGATCTTTGGAGCTCTAAATGAAAATTTGTAACTGCTCCACCTATTTGATTCCACCACAAACCCACAAAAACTATGTACAAAAATGAAATCCATATATGTTCCAAGTGGAACATGTAGAGTGTGCACAAGTACTTCTTTTACTCAAAATAAACCTACCCTACCCTACTCTAACCAAAGACATGAGAAGCTAAACAAATCTTGCAATAGGTAGGGAGAAATAGCTTCCTTTTTTACAAAGTTTGGCCATGTAATTAGTTTGGCAATGGACATGGCCTTTAATGAGAGTGAAAACTGACATGAGGCTGTTTTTTAACCCCTTTTCCCAAAATATAAATAAACAAAATGAATACCTCCTTTAGTTGATCTGCATTTGGTTGGAGGTGTTGAAGCTAACCTTTGGGACTCCAAAACTCATCCTCATGCTCTGAAATGAGAATGACTTGTTACAACTCTTTTTTTGGCTCCAAGGTAATCAAATACCTTATTGGGAAAGGGTATTTTGAAACCAATGGTATGATCCTTGTGTTTTTCACATTTCCTTGAAGCACATCCCCATGAATAGGGGCATCCTACAGACTTTCCTCGAGGTGGTTATTTGTAAGATCATATGAACTCTTCTTTTACCCTAAAAACAGCTCTAAAATAGACTCTTCCTCCTCCATGATGACTTTTGATTCTATAATTGATTCATCATGGATCTCCTCCTACTCAATCATGAAGTCTGAAAGATCAAACTCCTCCCTTTTTTCTTCATGAGGACTGTTTTGGGCAGGTTATTTCTTTATGTTCTCTTTCATGGCATGTTCATTAACAAAATCAGAATCGGAAAAATAAAGTAAGAGGATTTTAATGATCTCCTCTTCATCTAAAACCTTTGAATCTGATTTGTTTTCCTCAGTAGCTGATTCTTGCAAAAACAAATCAGCAACCTCTAAGAAAATGGTGCTATGATGCACACTACATTCAAAACATAGAGAATATTCATCATCTTCTTATTTTTCTTCTACAAAAACAACTTCTTACTTTTTCTCTTCATTCTCAACCTCTTTCAAAGGCTTAATTAGTTGTGGTATTTGATTACTTTCAAATTTTAAAGCCCAATCCTTTAATTTTTGCACAATCTCCTCTCTACTGGGCTCTTCAACTTGCTTCCCTCCTTGACTGATTTTTTTATTTTCTTCCCAAAATGGGTTTGGGAATGCAAGAGGAGGGCTGGTTTGGGTTACAACATGATTTTCCAATGGTTTATATGGAAGATAAGGTGTATAATATTCTTGTGGATGTGATTTAGAAGGAAAGAGCGTAGAGAAATGAAGGTGATATGGAAGGGAAAAATATGGAGAAGGGGAACTGTCAATGAGGGAAACAGGAAGAAAGCTAGGTATATGTAAAGTAGGCTGAGATGACATTGATTGGAGAGAATGAATGGGAGGGTTGTGAGATGGTTGTGTAGGTTTTTCCCATTGATAGGGTTTCTTGACACTAGACTCATGAGCCTCCAATAACTCAGCCCATTTTACAACTTGGGGAAGCATCTCAACTATGAAATCTAGCTTCTACTAAGAGCTGAACCAACTTGGTATATGGCCAATCCATGGAAAAGGGACCCTAAAACCAATCCTAAATGTCTTCATTACACATTTAGCCCTGATTTGAACCATTTTCACCTCCATTTCGTGAACCTTTCTCTGAAAATCAGCATCTTCAGGTTTAGGATGACCTCCAAAGTCTGCATACTCCTACTCTTGAACAATTCCATAGTTTTTCAAATGAACAAATTGATTTGTACTTGGCTCATAGGGGTATGCATGTTGATTCTGAATTTGATTATAAAAATGATATGGAGGTGGATTTGAATGGCACTACTGCTGTAAATGAGAATCCTAGGAAGGAAATGAAGTCATGATTGCACAACTTCATAAATGAAAAAAAATGAAAGAATAGAAGGTAAAATGAATGGAAATAAAGGGCAAAGTATGTAGATGAGATAATTGGTTTATTAGATCAGTGGAGTCGCTAGATATGCTTGAAATTACCTCCAAAGGTTGAAATCTCACCAAGAGAAAATCAAACTTGTTGAGATGAAGATGTAAAGTTCTTCAAACTCGTCGCACCAGGCGTGCCAAAACGGTTATCACCAAATAATAACACCCTCTAATTTGTCATGAAATGGCTATACAATCAGTGCTTTTTGGCTAACTGTATACACAAAATCATGCATTTTGAGTCATTATCTAGTCTCAATTGCATGTTACTATTCATATGGTTTCTAAGTAAGAAAAGTACTAATTAACTCATGTCTTTGGCCACATTTCTTTTCTTTATGCTTCTGCTTCTTATCTTGCACTCTTACTTTCTCAGTCTGTATTTTTGCCTTTAGGAATTTTTCATTATAGACGCTAGCACCCAGCAAGGACACCAGGGCCAAGCACCCCTGCCCCCTTTGGATGCATTTTTCCCATTTGTACTTTGGTCACACTTTTTGGGTCCTTTTTAGTCTTTTAGGCATCTTATCTTTTTGGTAGTTGTCCTTTTCAAGGTTAATACAAAATTCAAGGGAAGGAATCATATAAATACAAATATATGTGATCATAATAAGTGACCAAGCATTAGGCATCTACTATAACCACCTAAGGTTGTATCCATGAAAGGCATCTATAGCTCCATTTACATCCATCTAGCTCCATCACAAGGGACACAAGGCTGGTTCATCTGCATCACACTTCATAGAAGGGAATTTATTGTTTACATGTAGAAATTATTTACATTCTACATCTAGTTAGTTTCTCTTTACTCACAAAGTCCGACTAGCACAAGAGAAACCTAGGGCACAATTCCACACACACACACACACACCTAGAACTACATTAGGTCTGAGATGTAGTGCAACACTCAGTGATAATTCCATCCATTTGGTAGTTGAGGACAACCTGACCCCTTCATATGCATCTTTATGTTTTTAGGTTTTAGATGCTTTGCTTGGGGTTTTGCAGGTGATTCCTTCATTGCAAGTTTACAATGACATATGGCGGAGTTCAATGACATATACGTGATAAGGAACGAACAAGTGCAGACACCTTGTGACCCTAGAAATTTTGGTTTCTAAGCATATGTGTAGACTAGAGTGCCTAGAATCAAGACAAAATTGCTCGCGTATGCCCCAATCCATCCAAATCTACCTCTGCTACATTTTTATGTGGTTTGTTGCGACAATATTCCAACTTTTTTCAGCCATTCTCCACTGCAACATAGTCTAACAACCTCTACGAACCAGCTAAGGTTCTTCTAACCCTCTTTACACATTAGGGTTTTATACTTTCATTTTATTAGTGACTCGGGTATCATTTCTATATTTCAGTATTTCATTATTCATTTATTTACTACAAACATGCATTAGATTAGGCTAGTGTATTTTACATTTTAGCATAATCAATAACATGGGACTGTCTCCAAGTTGTGGGACCTTGCGATTTGAGAAAGACCTCATGAGAAAGATGGCTCCTTAGCTTAATCCTAATGTTAACACAAATCCTAAAGAAGGAAATGCAGCTAACTAATTCTAACCTACGTATTCCCTGGGACTAGGGAGAGAAGACGAGAGGGTTAGAAAGATGCAGGAAAAGGAAATTTTAAGCTAAAAGGGGCGATGATAGTGCCTGATAAAGGGGGTGAACACTCTCCACAAGGGGAAGGAAAGAGAGAAAACATGGGGGCAAGACATAAAAATGAACACTCTTCTGAAGGCTCAGATCATCCTAGCCCTATTGGGATAGGGGTTGAGCTCTATATCTATTTATCTATATATTTCTCTATATATCTCTATCTATTTATCTATCTATCTATCTCTCTATCTCTATCTATCTATCATATATAGGTATTTTAAGTATCTATAATCAGGTAAGTGCACGAAGTTGAGGGGCCAAAACATGGACAAAAACCTAAAAACAGATGAAACGCATACGCGTTTTTCTAGAATGCGCTCGCGTTTTAATTTTTTTGGCTTGGTAATTACTGAACCTATAACGTGTATGCATTAGAAGGAATGAAAAATGTGTACACATTTTAAATAAGCAAAAACATGTACGCATTTTATAGAAGTCAAAATGCATACGCGTTTTTGAATAGTATGGACCATGTATATGTTTTTGGGTGTCTTATACTTTAAAAAATAAATGTTTAAGTATAAGAAATAATAAAATTATAATATTTCTTATACTTCAAATTTATTTTAGTAAATATAATAAATTAGGGTCACTCTGCACCTAATGGAAGTGGTCCCGTAGCTCCAACAATTATAATCTAGAAGATCATTTTTCAAAATCTAATTTGGTCAGTACTTACTCATTTTCAGGATTTCAAAAAACAACCTAAAACTTTCAGGGCATATTGTAGTCATTTTTACTCCTATCACAAAAGGAAGAAACCCCATGCACACCAACCTATCACCCAGCAGATGCTGAGCACTCACCCGAGGCACACGTGGGTACCGAGTCTCTCTTTTATGTGAGTTTAGTGGGAAACATCATCTATGATTACTGTAAGAGTATTTAGGAAGTTAAGACAAACAAGAACCATAGGGCTCAGAACGGCCTCTAGATCCTTGCAGTCACTCAGACCGAAGGCTTTTAACATAATCCAGAACATATATTATAACAGAAAGAAATATACAAACATCCATTCTTAGCATGAAAGGACAAAGAACTCATATGAGAGAAATATGCATTAAAACCATTGATATCCATGTCTATTTATAAACAGGTAACCTCATTATATTCATTGGTTCATTACAGAGTGTCACAGAGAGCAGACCGCAGTCATGCATATCACTGGACGTATGTAACTAAGCTAAAAAAAAGAAAATAACAACTTCCATGCTTAGTACATTCTTTCCTGAACCCAAAATATCCACTCGCAGCAATTCTGCAGAGCTCCACTCACTTTCTAACCCGCTATTCCCTATGTATATCTCCCCATATGTCTATATGTCTCCATGTATCTCTATGAAGATGTATATGTGTATATCGGTATATCCTCTACTCCATAGGCACTTGTATTTATAGCTTTCCTGGGCTGCCAACTCACCTTCCAGTGCCCTCAGATCGGATGCCAAGTGTCGATTGTGGTCCTTCATGTGAGCATGCTCCTCCAGGCCTGAGCTTTCCACTTTATCTCATGATGATCTTCTAGAAGATTCCATCTAGGGCATGCTCTTTCCTGGGCCAGCCTATCGCTAGGCTGGCATCTTATCCATGTGCAACCGATCATGCTTTTCACGTGTTCTACCCTGGGCACTCAAATTGGCTAAGTCCCAAACCTCCTTTCACGTGTCACATGCGCTATGTGCTTCCTTAAACCTTTCTCCTGCGTGTTTTTTTGGCCATTCTATAACTGGGATCCTGCATGCCTACACGGCTTCATACTTGGTCAATATTCTAGGGGCCCAACATCACCCCACACTACGCCTGTTCTCCATCCTCAAAAACACTCTACTTAACTAAGATGCATGCTGCCTTAAATAATTTTAGCGATAGCCTTACATTTTGCAAAAGAATAAGGGAATGAAAGAATGGGGAGAGAAGAAAGAATGGGGGGGCATTAGCTTAGTAGGCTAGGGAAATCCCTCTACAAGTCAGCCTCCAATTTGTTCCATGCATCGACCTCACCCTTCACCTTCTGGCAGAGGTCACCGACCAGGATGTTTACCTCATCAAAAGTTAGGCCAATCCCCTGGGTGCCCAAAGTGTCAACAATATTTTCCATCTCCTTGCCTAGGTCTTCAAGTGTGTCCATCCTTCTGGTGATCTGAGGGTATAGCTCCTTCAATCGTGTTTTGATTGAGCCCCTTAGTGCCTCAATCTCCTCAGATTTTCTTTCTACATCTGTCAGGACTTTATCCCTCTCCGCCCTGTTTCCTTTATTCTTCTCCTGGAATTATTTTAGCTCTGCTTTGTGGGTAGTGACCAAGGTGCTTGCTACCTTATCCCTATCTACACATTTGTCATATGCAGCCTCAGCAGATTGGGAAGCAATCTTTACATCTGCGAGCACCTTGCTATACTCAGCAATGAGTGCTACCACCTTCAGCTTGTCTTCTTCCTTCAAGTGCGCTGCTACTTCCTCCATAGACTCTAGGGCCAATGGTCATCTCTCCATGGTGAGGATGCACGTTAGGTCTTCTAAGCATTCCAAAGTTGATGCGTACCTCTGAGGGATTGGCGCTAGGTCTGGGTGCTTCAATATGATGGCACTCTTGATCAACTCCACCTTCTTGTAGACTTCTTGCACCTTTGTCTTCTCATCTTTGAGCTCGTGCCTCAGCTGTGCGCTGATCAACTCCTCTTGCTTCAAGTTCCTGGCCATCTCAGCCAGCTCCTCTTCTTTCTTGGCTAACTTCCCCTCTAGAGCCCTTATGTTGTCATTTCACACAAATAGCCTTGCCTCTGTCTCAACTGCGACCTTATTAAGAGCATTGCATACTTGCTCGTCTGAGAGCTCCTGAGCATTCACTAAGGGGTTGTCTCCCTTAGATTCTGGCAACGTGATGAGTGCTTTCTGGCAGACTTCAAAGTTTGGCTCGTCAATGTGGGACTCGAACACCCAAGAAAGCATCTTCTTGGTCCTAGGGTATGCGCCCTCCTTTTCAAATGACCCCATGGCTAGAAGCCTTTCAGTGGGTATAGTGCTCTGGAACCATGTGTGCAACACCTTCCTTGAGTCATCAACATAGCTCATTACTGGCCTTTTCTCTGCATCAAGAGCCCTTCTCCCCGAGTGTGCTCCTTTTGGAAAACTTACAGTTAGGCTGGGACCTCCTCCCATACTAGCCTACTTCCTCTCACTATCTTCCTCTTTTCCTTCCTCCAACACTATATCAGCGCTGCGCTCCAATTCTTGATCAACCAAGGCCTCAAGAATTTTCTTTGCCTCTCTCTCTACCACCTCGGTGATCTACTCCTTTGTGAAGCTTATGGGTTCCTAATTTTCCACGCTATCCTCAGTCTTTCCCATGTCTTGGGTGCCTTCCTCACCCTGTGTACTCTTTCACCGCGTGAAAACGAATTCCTGTTTCTCCTCTCCACTCTCTTCTCTGGAGTCATATACTTCTAGGACATGTGGCTCCTGGTCCCTTTCAGGTTCATCCTCCCCACTGTCACCTTCTCCACTCTCATCCTCTCTTTCACCTAGGTGTTTCTCCAAGCTGTCGGTCTCCTCCGAGTCAGCTTCTTCTTCTATCCTCTACTTTTTCTTGGTGAGGGGTTTCTCTGGTGCCTCTTCCTCTAGTGTCTTCTCTTTTTCAGGGACTTCTTTCTACGTGCGTAAGTATTAGGCTTGGTACTTGTCAATGGCATGCTCACTGTCTGAGCCATCTACACACTTGGTGCTTCTCCTTCTCTTCCCCTCTTCTTGGGCGCGGGCCTCTTCCTACCCATGGGATCTTCAGGTATGGAGACCTCATTCTCTAGGTACACGCCCTTCTCAAACTTGGGCCTTATGTGGAGGTACATGCGCACCCATGGATCCTGTAATGGGAAGCATTATTGGCCTTATCATTTGTATCTCATGCGATACATATCTCTCTATGTATGTGTGCTTGCCTCCAAGGTAGTTCAACTTCTTACACATTTCTCTGTGCTCCTGGTCTAGACTACCCAACTCTAACCTCAACTTTTTGGACTCCACGAATCTATTTACTCCCACTTGGAAGTATTGATCTATGAACAAAGGGAAGCTTGCACCATGGGCTCCAAGACTCATCTACTAGTCTGAACCTACCCAGGTAGAAGTGTTGGGACATGACAAATTCGGCTTCTCCTTCAATGACTACTAGAAGTTACTCGGGAATCCTCCATTCTACCCTGAATGCATTCTTCATGTGCGTGTACCACTTCTCCAGGCACACCTTGTGGGGTGCTGACATTGTGTCACATGCATACTTCTCAAACCTCTTCACGGGTGAAGGGTCCTCAACAGGGTATTCCCATACAAACTTGTCTGATGCATCTGGTACTCCAATCTCCAAAAACACTATAGTTAACAAGATGTTTCTGAAGAGTATTTTGTCCCCCTCCTTTGTGCAACTAATAATTTCCTCCGTGATGTATGCAGGTAGGTTATAGATGGTTCCCTCTATAATTTTCCTACAGACATGTAACCAAGGCTTATTGACCTGAGTCCATCTCTCCTGGCCATTTAGCTTTGTTACTAGATGTGCAGCCATCTTCATCACTGGGTCCTTGATGTCTGAGATGTCGTAGTATCTCGACCCTTTCTTGCAAGTGTATTCAGTAATGGTTTCCTGAATTTCCTCCTTGTCACTCAGGTCATCATCTAGGCTGACTCCTTGGCATTTGAGGCCCGTGAATTATGAGATGAGTTGAGGAGTAATGCGCATCTTGTGCCCTGTAAAATGGAAGTAATCCTCATGTACTCGCGACATCAGCCATTGATATAGGCGCTCTAGATTTCCAAAATAGGGAAACTCATAGAGTTGCAGCAATCCCACCTTCTCCATCTTGACCTTTACATCATCATTGTAAATGGAAAACCATTCTGGTGTCCATTTATTTGTGGGGTGCACTAACTCCAGTGCCATCTCCTTCTCGATCATGCTCATTCGATGGTTGTAATTTCTCACAAGCACGTTCCTCAGGTGAGACTCCCATTCCTTACCCATCATTACCCCGTCGGGGTACTGCATCTCTGCATACCACTCTTCATTCGTACTTGTCTCGGGCTCTTGCTACTTGGCCTTGGCCTTGCCCTTTCCTTTCTTTGGTGCCATTGTCTACGTCCTCTTACCCCTTCACTTACTCCTTGTCACTCTACTTTTCAACTTCCTCCAGTCTCAGATCTCAATTCTGTGAAGAAAATCACTTTTCCCATGCCCTAGCTTCGCAAAACCCTAACTTGGGATAATACTTCCATGAAACGGAGCCTCCTCACAATCCTTCTAATGCCCATGAAATCCCTTCTAGTTTGCAGATTCAAACTTAGCTTCTCACACCTCACCCTTGCAGATTCTTCTTCACACGATCAAATTTTGGAAGCCCTAGTTTGCCACAAATGCACAATCACTTCTCTCTATTCGCAAAGTGAAAATGAAAGTGCCTCGACCCTTTATTTATAGTTTTTCCCTTTTTTTATCATTAAATGCTACTTCACCTACCACCGTACCTTGCTCATTTAATGCAATTTTTCAAGAAAAGCCCATCTTCAGTGCCTTCACTTGCGTGCCCAACCTTATGCGAAAACTCTTCCAACCTTCCAACGCGCAACCAATCCAACCTGACAGGAGACTCTTGCGCACGCGTAACCCGCACTGAAGGCACTTCTTCTATCCTGATCCTTTCTCTCACCTACCTTGTGTTGTTTTCAAATGTGCTTTCTCCTTCTCGGTATGTGGGATCTACAAGTAGCTTTACCCTGGCACCAACCATTCTTTTATCTTCTCTTTATATACCTCTTTCAACCCTGCCATTCAACAAGGCTTTTCAACACAACTTTATTTTTACTTTAATCACGTGCTTCTTCACTTTTCTCCACCCCACACTTAAAGCAGTGTGTGGTCCTCTGCGCACTCACAAATTCTCTAAAAATAGCAATAAGGTTACCGGCGCCCAAGGTGCAAAACAAAACAACAACGTGAAAGGGAAACACAAAAAAGAAAAATGCATAAAGGAAACTTCTAAACTAACTGGAAAAACTACCTTATTTACAAACACCAAGAAGACTTATTTATAGTAGGGCTTCAGCCTACTCCCATTGAAGTGTCTAGGTAGCTTCATCCCATCCAGCACTTGTAACTGGCATGCACCTGAATCGAGGATGTACGAGATTGTGTAAGGACCCAACCAATGGACTTTCAACTTTCCAGGATGGGCAGAAACTTGGAATCATATAGTAACACCATCTTCCCAACCTCAAACTTCTTGTTTCTAATATGGTGATCATGCCAAGCCTTTTGCTTTTCCTTTTCCACTATTTGGCTCCATCGGGAAAGTGATCATCTCTCATCCAGTTTCATTAGCTCCTCAATTATTTCTTCTAGTGCTTGTTCATCGGCTAACCCTCCTGCGCGTGCTATTCACAGAGAAGGCAACATAAATTCAACCAAAAAAAATAGCTTCCATGCCAAACACCAATTGAAAAGGTGTGGCTTTGTTTAGTCTTTTATACGTTGTCCTGTAAGCCCATAATACTACTGATACCTTGTCATCCCAATCTTGTCTTCCAACATCATAGATTTTGGTCAAGGTATGACTCAGTATCTTGTTGAATGCTTCCACAGTTCCATTTTCTTGTGGGTGATAGGGCGTAGTCTTGTGATGAGCCACCATGAACTCTGATAATAGGATCCTCATGGTCTCATTCAAAAAATGTGTACCCCTATCACTGGTCAAACTCAACGGGCATCCATACCTCATGATAATGTTCTCCCATAAGAACCTTGCCACTGTTGCTGCCATGTAATATTTAGTTGGGGCTGCCTTTGCCCACCTTGTGAGATAATCCATGCAAGTGATGAGATAATGTGACCCAGTCCTACATGCTACTGGTGCAATAGGTCCCACAAAATCTATCGCCAATTTTTCAAAAGGCTTCGCGCTAGGGATAGGGTGCAAAGGCATTTCATCTCTCCTTCCTGGTTTATCAATGCGCTGACAATGGTCACACACTTTACAATAATCTCTACAATCCCTATACAAGGTTTCCCACCATAATCCTGCCATTAAAATCTTGTGCATGGTGGCATCACCTATGTAATGCCCACCCGCACTTCCTCTATGTGCTTCTTCCATGATGGCCAGGTGCTCATGCTCTAATACACACCTACACAAAACTTCATCATGTCCCAACTTGTATAAGTCTCCACTGATTAACATGTAGGGTGCGGCATGTATGGCCAACTAATTTTTTTTCCAATGCCTTCATTCCATCTGGCGCCACACCTTCCTTTAAGAATACTGCAATCTCCTCTAAATCTAAGGGCACGCGCCGCAACCTAAACAGTTGCACGTCTGGCATTGCTTCCTCAATACTCTGCGCATCCTCACCTGAATCAATTCTTGACAGATGATTAGGCCCATAGTTGTTTTTCCTAGGTTTTAATACAATGGTGAATTCAAATTCTTGAAACAACAACACCCATCGTTATATGCGCCCTTGAAGAATGGGCTTGTTTACCAAATACTTTAATGCCATGTGGTTGGTGTAAAACACAAAGGGTGTTGCCAGTAGATATTTTGAAACTTGAAAAGCACGTAGATCATTGACAATGCCTCGTGCTCAGTTGTGGTATAATTCTGCTCTGCTGGTGTCAACTTCCTGCTTGCAAAATAGAGAGGATGATCAATAATCCCTTCACCTGGCTGTGCAAGCACTGCTCCAATGGTGGTCCCTGAGGCATCTACATGAACATGAAAGGGCTTGTCCCAAGAGGGAAACCCTAAAATAGGTGCGGTAATAAGCCTATCTTTTAATGTATCAAACACCCTCTGTTGTGCCTCTCCCCAATGGAAGGCACTTTTATGTCTAAGCAGTTCCTCTAATGGCATGGCGATCTTGGCATATCCCTTAATGAATTTTCTGTAATAGCCTGCATGCCCAAGGAATCCGCGCACTGCACTCTAGCTAGTAGGCTCCCTTAACCCCATAATAACTACAACTTTAGCAGGATCTACTAGCAAGCCCTCCTTACATATGATATGCCCCAATAAAGTCCCAAAGGGGGTAGCAAACACACATTTCTTAATGTTGAGGGATATCCTCAACTGCCTACACCTCTCAAACATTAACCTCAAATTGTCACAATGGTCTTTAACCAGACCATATACTGTCCAGTCATCCAAATAGACCTGAAGAAACTTATGGATGAAGTCCTGGAATGCTTGCACCACTATGCGTAAAAAGATAGCAGATGATTTCTTCAACCCAAAGGGCATGACCATATATGCAAAACTTCCCCACTTGGTGGTGAAATTTGTCTTCTCTTGGTATTCCTTTTTGATATGGACTTGGTGGTACCCTAAAAATCCATCCGTAAAGGAGTAGATTTTGCACCCAGTGACTCCTTCCAAAATTTCTTTAGTGAAGGGGGTTGGAAATGGATCAATGATGCAAACTGCATTCAATTCCCTATAATCCACACAAATCCTAATCCACCCATCTTTTTTATGTTGATTACCATCAGGCTTATCCACTCTAATTCTTCCACTACCTCAATGATCCCAGAAGCTATCATTTTGTCTATCTCCTCCTTAACCTTCACATGTAAATTAGGATTCATCTGGTAGGGCCTTTTCCTGACCAAGCGTGCACTTTCCTTTAGCTTTATCTTCATTTCCCCTAAGGAGTGGTGAACGCCTTTGAGCTCATGGTACCCGTGTGGGAATAAATCCTCAAATTCACACAGTAGATCAATGATATTTGATACTTCCTTCTCTGTCCAGTAATCCCCAATAATAGCATCCTTAGGTTCTTCTTTTGAACCGATGTTAACTTTCTTCGTCTTTAAAGGCTCATGGTAGGCACACGCATGAGCATCTACATTTTCCACTACCTCCCACGTCCCTATAGAATGGCTAACATCTAAGCTTTTTGATTCCTCTCCATCAATCACATATACCAACTTTCCCTTCTCTTTTTCCAAACACGCACGCTCAAGTTGTAACTCTTTTGTTTCCTCAACTTCTTCAAAGCGCGCCACTACACCTGGTTCACCTAATAATTCCAACATCCTATCCTCTGTCATGGCACTATCCCCCATGGTAAGGCACTTGATACCCTGCAAGGCCTTATCAATCGATGGCTTGGTACTCTAATACTCAAAGGTTTGAATAAGGTCAGCCGCGAGCTCCTGCCAATTCCTCGTCTGGCGGCGTGTCTCTAAATGAATGTACCATGCACATGCACAACCCTGCAGTGTAGAATACAACTTGTGCACCCAGAGGGATGGTGGAAAAGCTTCTATGCCTTCTCTCCAGACCCACTCACACTCCTGGATATGGAAAGAGGCAGGCTCCTTCCCATGGTAGTCCTTGATGATGGTGGGTACATTACTCCTAGAAAATTTGACAGAGAGAGAAATTCTTACCTCACGCCATTCTAAAAGGCTCTCCTGATGTGTGACCCACCACCGAGCTGTTGTGCCAAGCAAGACATAACTTAACATCTCCCTCCATTCCTTCTCATTCTTCCACTGAGCTTCTACCTCCTGCAGAAAGATCTCAGGGAAGGCTCCTCCTGAATACTTGGGTAGTTCTTTTCCTCTAAGGCACCTAACCATGTGTGCCTTTGTCACCTTGGTCACCGACCCTCTCAAGTGTCATCCCATTAATTCATAAGTTCCATGCACCTAATTGTCAAATACCAGACTAGTGGTATCACTTACTGACTGAGCATCTTCAAACTAGATAACCCCATTAGTAGGGTGTATCATCTCAAGATCTCTGATTGAGTGCACATATATCCTATCTAGAACTTCTTCTCCCAATGGTTCAATATAGGGTGTTGACTTCCCATCAACCAAGGGTATAATGACCCACTCCTCTTTGTTCTCAAAGCTGATGTACCCTTTGTTGAACTGAAGGTCCGCATTATTCTTGTAACACCAAGGGCACCCAAGTAGTGCTGGGAAATTTTCCACCTCGGTGAGCACCAAGACTTCGAAGTCCCCAGTAAACTTGGCTCCCTGGATAGTAATAGCTGCATCCTTCAAGACACCGATGGGCATTTCCTTAGTTTTTTTTTCCATATACAACACATTCGAAGATGGCTATAATGCAGGTCTCCCCATCTGATGCCATGCATCCAAAGTTAGAACGTTAACCTCCGCGCTAGTGTCAATGAGTATATTTCTAAGGATCCATCAATCTACAACTGCATTCAATGCAATCTCCTTGTCATTGTCAAGGTTGTGAGGGGAAAGGTTCGCATGCAAGACCTGTCTCTCACACTTTTCTCCTAGCATGTGGTACCTTCTCTCTCAACCAGGATCCTAGCAAAGGAATGATGTTCTCCTGCCTTAGCATTTTACACACCTCCTTGACCTCATCCAGGTCATCCTTTTACACCTTGACTCTCCTCCCTTGTTCCTCCCTTCTGGATTGCTCCTTTAGACACTGGATCTCCCCTTGTAAGCTTCAAATAACATCCATGGTGTCCTGATATATCTCCTTCCGATGCGCGGGGTCTCTCTTGAAACCAAGTTCTTGTGTCTTGGTACCTCTCTTGCGCGCATAGATTTTTCCCTTGTTATTACCAAGACAGGCTCCAAAACTTCATCCCGTGTTACTCGAGGCATCCACTGTATATCTTCCTTCTTAATATTGATTATTGCAGTGCCCTTGTCCTTCTGATGCTGTTAATTCGTATGCTCAAATAATTCTGGGAACTCCTCATACTTATGCTTCTTTCTGCACCACGAGCACTGCAATAGGTCTGAGAACTCATGTTTGTAATGTTTAGTAGATCCACATTTGAAAAAAATTCCACACAGGAACTCACTTCTTCCCCTCAATTACCTCAACTACATAATCCTCCTCGAAAACCCCTTCCACGCACACCTCCATTTACGCGCTCCTCATAACGGTGATCATCATTTTTAGAACCACTGGAAATGCTAGTCTAATGCACCCCATGATCAATGGCCTCATGGATCTGATCAATGAGCCTACAATTGTGGAGGTGTAAATTTTACAATAACATGATACATTCTTCCTGATCGTGCACTGCAGCAAGGGACACCTACTTGCATCATGTTCCCCATGACACATTTCACAATCTACTGTCACAGCGCGTACCATCCTTCGGGGGAAATTATCCTTAACATTCCCCTTTATCTCACAATCTATGCACCATAAACCATTACGAGTCTCATGGACTGAGTTCACAAATAATTTTTCCAACTATTTAGCCATAGCAGCAATCTGAGCCTCCAAGAACGGGCTAACACCAGTATCAATACTACCAACAGCCTCGGCATATAAGGTGGCTTCCAATGCTTTGTGCGGGTCTGTAAAATTCTTATGAGACAAGGCCCTTCTAAAAGGGGTGATCAATCCTCCAACAAACCACTGTGCATGTTGTGAAGGGTGAATATCATATGATAATTTAGACAAGAGAGTTTTAGAACGTGTATCATACTCTCGCACACTCTCTGACATTCCTTGTTGAATCTCTTTCAAAGTGCTAATGCTTTTCTACTCGAACTCAGGAATGTGGAACTCTGCCAAGAATGCGTTCTTTAAATCAGTGTAGTCCACCACCGTTTGATGAGGTTCATACTTTCTATACCAGCTATGTACATGCCCTTACAATGTGGTCGCAAACTGACTAGCCTTTTGTTCTGGGGTTGTGATACCCTTCGCGCGCAATAGTAGTTCACACTTGTGAACATGTTCCACAGCATCCTCAATGCCCCTATAATCTGGAAAATGTAGAGACATTTCAAAGAATACTTGAGGTGGTGGCTGGGGTCCTTGTCCTGAACTAGAGCCTTGGTTCCCTCTGGTGTTTCCTCCACTTCCTGATCCACCAAGTCCACTGGGTCTTATACCTCCAGAGCCACCAAATCCACCAGAACCACTGGGTCCAATAGGGCCTGTAGGATTTGTGCCAGGTGCCCCCACAGTCCCACTGAACTGTGCGTTGACGGTCTGTGATAGCGTCCCACTACCACTACTTTTTCCCGCGCCACTCCTTGATGCGAGACTGAAAGCTTGTACAATTGCCCCTTGTTCAAAGACTCCTCTAAATACTGGAATATGTGTAGTCATAGAAGAATAAATTGAAAAATTATATCTCCTAGGCGCGGATTTGTCTCTTCCACTTAGATCAACTGGGTCAATAACACTTCTTCCTAGATCAGGAAAACCAAGCACTAGGGCTCGGTCACTAGGTGGGTTCAGATATGCGCCAATGACTCTCCTCTCTCCGTGCAACAAAATTTCACCAGAAGTCGAAGGGGTATCCCTTATGTGCTTTCCAAGATGGGGTAGCACAGACTGCTCAGGTTCCACATCCTCCACATGAACCTCAACTCCTTCCCGCAACATCTATCTCCATAGATCCATCACACTAGTAGCCTCGCATCGTCTATCAATCTCCCTTTCACGTGCTTCACTATACTTGAGCCATCTTTCTTCCCTCTCCTTCTCTGTCGTGATATTTGTCATCTTCCTCCACCCGAGTTCCCTTACCCAGCACTCAGAACGGTTTAACTAGCCATTGGGAGTACCTCTAAACTCATGGTAATCATCAATATCTTCATAGCTAGAGGAATAGCACGCAGAAAAGTTCCTCTAGGTTCTCGCAGAAATTCAAACTCAACAACCTTTGGACAAGAATACATAGAGATGGCGTACTCCAGAGTGTAGCTAGCTAGTACTCCTCTCCACCAATGATCGACAACATGGGTCCACATCAGATCTCCTTTAGTAGTCTTCTTCGGCCCATACATGTGATCCATAATGCCAACTTGATCTAGACGTATAGGATGAAAGCCATTCATATAGCTCTACTAGGAATTAGCAAATGAAGGTCTCGTACAGATCATGGTAGAGGTTCTCTTCTACCCATCTACGTGTATTAAACTCAGATCCAGTGTTGTATCTCCAAGGAAATTCATCCTCTGTGCTCTTGAACCATGATTCAACGTTCTCCAATGTCAAACGCTCTATCATTACTCATTACACAGATCATGATGTATGCTATATCCCACTACAACTTCGAAAAGAGGTCCCAGCAATGGAACCAAGATGTAGTCATTTTTACTCCTATCACAGAAGGAAGAAACCCCATGTGTGCCAGCCTATCACCCAGCAGAAGCTGAGCACTCACTCGAGGCACGCGTGGGTACCGAGTCTCTCTTTTATGTGATTTTAGTGGGAAGCATCATCTATGAGTACTATAAGGGTATTTAGGAAGTTAAGACAAACAAAAACCATAGGGCTCAGAATAGCCTCCAGATCCTTGCAGTCACTGACTGAAGGCTTTTAACATAATCCAGAACATATATTATAACATAAATAAATATACAAACATCCTTTCTTAGCATGAAAGGACAGAGAACTCATATGAGAGAAATATGCATTAACACCATTGATATACATGTCTATTTATAACAGGTAACCTCATTATATTTATTGGTTCATTATAGAGTGTCACAGAGAGCAGACCGCAGTCATGCATATCACTAGACGTGTGTAACTAAGTTAAAAATAAAAATAAAATAACAACTTCTATGCTTATTACATTCTTTCCCGAACCCAAAATATCCACTCACAACAATTCTACAGAGATCCGCTCACTTTCTAACCCTCTATTCCCTATGTATATCTCCCCATATGTATATATGTCTCCATGTATCTCTATGAAGATGTATATGTGTCTATCGGTATCTCCTCTACTCCGCAGGCACTTGTATTTATAGCTTTCTTAGCCTGCCAACTCGCCTTCCAATGCCCTCAGATCGGATGCCAAGTGTCGATTGTGGTCCTTCATGTGAGCATGCTCCTCTAGGCCTGAGCTTTCCACTCCATCTCATGATGATCTTCTAGAATATTCCATCCGGGGCATGCTCCTTCCTGTGCCAGCCTTTTGCCAGGCTGGCATCTTTTCCGCATGTAATCAATCATGTTTTTCACGTGTTCTACCCTGAGCGCTCAAATTGGCTAAGTGCCGAACCTCCTTTCACGCATCATGTGCACTATGTGCTTCCTTAAACCTTTCTCCTGCGCGCTTTTTCCTTGCGTGCCATTCTATAACTGGGATCCCACACACCTATGTGCCTTCATGTTTGGTCAATATTCCAGGGGCGCAACACATATATATTTTAGTCGGTCTTTGTTTTGGGAAAGCATATAGTTATTTTTTAGGTTATTTTACCTTCTAAAATGTATTTTGGCCCTACTACTATTTGAATTGGTACTAATTTTTAAATTTGGTCCATATTTCACTTGAATGACCATGAATCAACTCTATGATGCTTGTCTACTTCTTACTAAAAAGAGATCCTCACTTTGTAGATAGAGGATTGTTCCCAGAATGGGATTCTCGTCCTATGGACAAAATGAGGTGATTGTAATGTGCCTCCTCCTTAAGGTGTGATAACATTACTAGGTGTTGAATGAGTTGTTATGAATAGTACCAAGTGAATTGCATCAAGTGAACTCAAATGATTTCTCATTCTTAGAAACATGGTGCTCCATATAAAGATCATCCCCTCACCTTTCCTAGCTCTAAAATCATCCTTTCATGGAATCAAATTCATGATTCTCATACATGTTTTTGCTCATATGTCTCGTATGGAGACAAATGATGCCTTAATACTTCACAAATAATGGTCCTTGATAGCTCGGTGCCATGACTAGCTCATTTTAGCTTGTTCTGAAAGGTGTTCAATTAACTACAAAATGGCCAAAATACCTTTTTAGGCCTTCAAAGGAAGTAGTCTCTCATCGAAACTATCTGAGTCGATCAATCACCTTAAACACTATTCCCTACATAATGAAACACGCTGAATGATATTTTTAGGACTTTCCTTTGGGTGAGGGTTTATGATTTAGGGTTTAGGGTTTAGGGCTCAGGGTTTAGGACTCAAGGTTTAGAGTTTAGGGTTTAAGGTTTAGTGTTTAAGGCTCATAGTTCATATTTTAGGGTTTATGGTTTAGGGCTTAGGGCTTAGGGTTCATGGTTCAGGGTTTAGGGTTTAGGGTTTATGGTTTATGGTTCAAGGTTAAAGGTTTACGGTTTAGGGTTTATGGCTCAAGGTTCAAGGTTTAGTGTTTAGGGGTCAAGGTTTAGGGTTTAGGGTTTATGGCTCAAGGTTCAAGGTTTAGGGTTTAGGGATCAGGGTTGAGGGTTTAGGGTTTATGGCTAAGAATTGAGGGTTCAGGGTTTAGTTTTTAGGATTTAGGGTTGAGGTTTTATGTTTGAGGGTTCAAGGTTTAGGGTTTTCGCTTAGGGCTTATGGCTTAGGGCCTAGGGTTTAGGGCTTAGGGTTTAGGGTTTAGGGCTCAAGGCTTAGGGTTTAGGGCTCATGGTTTAGGTTTTAGGGTTTAGGGTTTGGGGTTTAGGGTTTGGGATTTAGGGCTTGTTGAGTATGGAGCTAAATTACTCATGTTTTAGCATGCAAATAGAACTTGCTGAAAGTTGAAAATAACCAGCATTGGTTAGAGTGTGACCGGCATTGGTCAGGGCAAGTTAGAACTGGCGACGGTTGGGCAGAACCGGCATCGGTTACTTGTGCGATGAGATTTTAATTAACTCTCGGGTTTTATTTCTATTTTTAGTATTGGAATAGATTTAATGAATGTAATTGCATGGTTAAGTGCCCTAAAGTCTTAAATAACTATTTAAAGCATAAAGCTAGGGTTTAGAATAAGAGGATTGATCATAATTACAAGATAATTATGTGAGAGAGAATTCTTGGTGAAGAATCAAAAAGCTTGAAGGAAGAAAGTACTAAACATCTGAGAAGTGTAGAAGATTGTAAATCTTCATTGTATATCTTTTCAAAGCTTTGGATAATAGATTGGTTTGTTTCTTGGTAGATGTAGCCCACACTAGGTGAATCACGTTAAATCTGGTGTTGATTTATGTCTCTTGTTTTGTATAATTCTTCTGGTAGAATATCCACTTTTATTTGCATGTATGCTTAGATCTGATATATTGTGTGTATATCCGGTGTGCTAACCCCAACAACTGGTATCAGAGCTTTGTTTGAGGGTTTTGTGTGTTGACAAATTTACTCACAGAGGGTTTTCTGATTGAGTGGGAGTTACAGCAATGACAGAAGATAATAAATACAAGGTAGAGAAGTTTCACAGCCAAAATTATCAATTATGGAAGATGCAAATTGAGGATTATTTGTATCAGAGAGATTTGTACTTATCGTTGGATGAGAAGTCTAGACCTACGAAGATGACTAATGAAGAATGGAAGATTCTTGACAGAAAGGCTTTGGGATCTATAAGATTGAGCCTGGCAACATCCGTGGCTTCCAATATTACAGAAGTGGCTTCTACGGTAGACTTAATGAAATCTCTTACTAATTTATATGAAAAACCTAGTGCTTCAAATAAATTTTATTTGATGAAGAAACTTTTTAGTTCTAAGATGCATGAAGGTGAATCTGCCTCTAGTCATTTGAATGATTTCTGATCTATTGTAAATCAATTAAAATCGGTTTCAATACCATTTGATGATGAAGTAAAAGCACTTTTATTCTTATGTTCTTTACCTAATAGTTGGGACAACTTGGTAATGGCTGGTAGTAATATAGCATGTGCTAATAATATTTTGAAGTTTGATGATGTGGTTAGTATAATCTTGAATGAAGAAATTCGCAGGAAAAGTACAGAGGAAACATCATCTAGAAATGTTTTGAATGTAGATAGCAGGGGCAAGCAGAAGGAGAGGTCCAAGAGTAAGAGTAATGGGAAATCAAAGTCAAGGGATAGCAAATCTAAATCCAAAAGTAAGGGAATCACTTGTTAGAAATGTGGAAAGAAAGGACATGCAAAGAAAGATTGTTGGTCAAAGAATAAAGAGAACCAACAACTAGACAAAGGTAAAGAGGTGAATCTTACTGCATCAGAGGTAATGCAAGATGCTCTTATTCTTTCTTTAAATAGTAGAATTGAATCATGGGTTTTAGATTTAGGAGCTTCTTTCCATGCAACCCCTAATAAGGGTCATTTCAGAAATTATGTCCAGGGTAATTTTGGGCATGTCTATTTGGGTGATGATGAACCTTGCAGTATTACTAGTAAAGGGGAAGTTCATCTAAAATTACAGAATGGAAATACATGGGTATTGAAAGATGTGAAGCATGTGCCAAGCCTCAGGAGGAATATTATTTCTGCAAGACAACTAGGTGAATCTATTTGCATGGTTACTTTTACAGGAGACTCTTGGAAAGTCATCAAGGGTGCTTTTGTTGTAGCAAGAGGTAAGAAGGTAGGAACATTATATTTATCTACCTATATTACTGATTCCTTTTCTACATTATCTACTTCAGATTCAAATGCATGCATGTGGCATAATCAGTTGGGTCATATGAGTAAAAAGGAATGCAAATCATAAAGGCTAAGGGTAAGTTATCAAATTTGAAAGATTTAGATCTTGATTTCTGTGAGCATTGTATCTTTGGAAAGCAAAAGAGAGTGAGATTTCTCAAAGTTGGGGCAACTAAGAAGGAGCAGAAATTGGAGCTTGTACACTCAGATGTGTGGGGACCAGCTCAGGTAGCTTCTCATGGTGGATCCCAGTATTATGTTACTTTCATTGATGATGCTACAAGAAAGGTATGGGTTTATTGTATTAAAATGTTTTTGAAACTTTTAAAATATGGAAAGCCCTTATTGAGAATGAATCAAATTCTAAGTTAAAGTGCCTTAGATCTAACAATGGTGGTGAATACTGTAGCAAGGCTTTCAATTATTATAGTTCAGTGAATGGGATACATAGAGAAAGAATGGTTCCAAGAACACCACAGGAGAATGGTGTTGCAAAAAGAATGAACAGGACAATCATGGAACGTGTTAGAAGTATGAGGATACATTCTGGGTTACCCTTGCAGTTTTATGCAAAAGTAGTTGATACAATGGCTTATTTGATTAATTGTGGCCCTTCAAGTTCACTAGATGGAAGAATACCAGAGGAAGCATGAACCGAAAAAGAGGTAGATCTTTCTTTTCTTAAAGTTTTTGGTTCAGAAACTTTTGTGCATGTTGATAGAGAAAATAGAAAAAAGTTGGATGCAAAATCCAAGAGGTTCACTTTCATTGGTTATGGATCTGGTGATTTCAGTTTTCATTTTTGGGATTCAGAGAATTCTAAAATTGTTAGGAGTCATGATGTTGAATGGAATGAAAAGATAATGTACAAGGATCAAATTTTGGTACCCAAGGATGAGAAAATTGAGAAGTTTATTGATGAAAATGAACTCTCGAGTTTTAAAGAAACACCTTTAGAAATACACAGTAACCGTGGTCGGTTAGGCCTTGACCGGCATCAGTCAGATGAACCGCTGATGGTTACAGAGGATCAGAACCAGCGTCGGTTAGCCAAACCGATGTCATTTATAGGTGACCGGCGTCGATCATTGTCAGAAGTTGATACTAACCTCCAGGAGGTCCAGATTGAGCCTCTGGTACCGCAAACTCCTGTGAGAAGGTCACAAAGGGTAAGTAAACTTTCAGAAAGATTTTCACCTTATCTATTCTATCTATTATTGACTGATAGTGGTGAACTAGAAAGCTTTGAAGAAGTAATGTAGGATAAAACTCACGTTCAGTGGGAGCATGACATGGATGAGGAGATGAACTCTTTGGAACAGAACCAGACTTGGGATTTGGTTAAATTGCCAGCAAGAAAGAGAACATTGCAGAACAAGTGGGTTTACATAATTAAGGAAGAAGAGGGTGGACAGAAAAGGTAAAAGGCAAGGCTTGTAGTAAAGGGATTTACACAAAAGGCAGGTATTGACTTTGGTGAAATATTTTCTCCTGTTGTTAAGATGACTTCTATTCGTGCTGTATTGAGTTAGTTGCAATAGAAGATTTGCATTTAGAGAAACTAGATGTGAAGACGGCTTTCCTTCATGGTGATTTGGATGAAGATATTTATATGCGGCAGCCGCTTGGGTATGAAGTCAAGGGTAAGGATAAATTAGTGTGCAGGTTGAAAAAGAGCCTATATGGGCTCAAGCAAGTTCCAAGGCAATGGTACATGAGATTTGATAATTTTATACATGATCATGGTTACTTGAGATGTGAATCTGACCATTGTGTTTATTTCAAGAAGCTTGAAAATGGGAACTATATTATTTTTCTATTGTATGTGGATGATATGCTTATTGCAGGATCTAGTATGCAGGACATTGGTGAGCTTAAGAGAAAGCTAGCTCACATGTTTGCAATGAAGGATTTGGGAGCTGTAAAAAGAATCCTTGGCATGCAAATACATAGAGACAAGAAAAATAAAAAATTATATTTATTTCAGGAGTATTATATCTACAAGGTGTTAGAAAGGTTCAACATGCAGAATGCAAAACCTATTAGCACACCCATGGCTGGACACTTGAAATTGAGTAAAGATCATTGTCCTTCATCACAAGAGGAGGTCAAATACATGACATGAGTGCCAAATGCTTCACCAGTTGGAAGTCTCATATATGTTATGGTTTGTACAAGACCATACATTGCACAGGCAGTGAGAGTTGTGAGTAGATATATGGCTAATCCAAGTAAAGAGCATTAGAAAGTAGTCTAATGGATGCTCAAGTATTTGAAAGGGACATATAGCATGCAGTTATGCTATGGAGGTTTGGATATTTCATTACGTGGCTATGTTGATTTGGATATGACTGGAGATCTAGATGGTAGGAGGAGCACTACTAGATATATTTTCACAGTAGGTGGAACGGCAGTTAGCTAGATTTCAAGATTGCAGAAGGTTATCACTTTGTCTACTACAGAGGTAGAGTATGTTACAGCTACAGAGGCTAGCAAGGAGATGATATAGATGAGTAGGTTCATGGAAGAGTTGGGAAAGGAGCAAAGTAATTGTAAACTATTCAGTGACATTCAAAGTGTAATTCATTTGGCAAAGAACTCAGCATTTCATTCGAGAACAAAACACGTTTAGTTGAGATATCACTTCATATGACAGGTATTGGAGGATGGACAGTTGAATCTGGAAAATATTCATACAAGTAAGAACCCTACGGATATGCTAACGAAGCCATTAGCAAAGGAGAAGTTGGAGCTACACTCCACTTATGTTGGTCTTCAATTTTGAGACTTAAAGAGGAAGAAACAAAGCCCAAGGAAGAATCCAAGAATGGCACTGTACAGGTATAGTGTGTAATAATTAATCTCCAAGTGGGAGATTGTTGAGTATGGAGCTAAAGTACTCATGTTTTAGAATGAAAATAGAACTTACTGGAAGTTGACAGTAACCGGCATTGGTTAGAGTGTGACCGGCATCAATTAGGGTAAGTTGGAACCGGCGACGGTTGGGCAGAACCGGCATCGGTTACCTGTGCGACGAGATTTTAATTAACTCTCGGGTTTTATTTCTATTTTTAGTATTGGAATATATTTAATGAATCTAATTGCATGGCTAAGTGTCCTAAAGTCTTAAACGACTATTTAAAGCATAAAGCTAGGTTTAGAATAAGAGGATTGATCATAATTACAAGATAATTATGTGAGAGAGAATTCTTTGTGAAGAATCAAAAAGCTTGAAGGAAGAAAGTACTGAACATCTGAGAAATGTAGAAGATTGTAAATATTCATTGTATATCCTTTCAAAGCTTTGGATAATATATTGGCTTGTTTCTTGGTGGACATAGCCCACACTGGTTGAACCACATTAAATCTGGTGTTGATTTATGTCTCTTGTTTTGTATAATTCTTCTGGTAGAATATCCACTTTTATTTGCATGTATGCTTAGATCTAATATATTGTTTGTACAACTGGTGTGTTAACCCCAACAGGGCTTAAAGTTTAGGGTTTAGTGCTTATGGTTTATGGTATAGGGTTTAGGGTTTAGGGATCAGGGTTTAAGGTTTAGAGTTGAGGATTTAGGGTTTAGGAGTTAGGGTTTAAGGTTTAAAGGTTAGGGTTCAGGGTTTAGGGAAAAGGGTTCAGGATTTAGGGTTTAAAGCTCAAGGTTTAAGGTTTAGGGGTTAGGGGTTAGGGTTTAGGGTTCATGATTTAAGGCTCATGGATTAGGCTCACCCATTTATTCACATTAATGTTCTATGTCTTACCCATGTTCTTATAAGTATTGACAAAGAGTATTCAACTAAAAATGGTTCATCTACTTCGTAGGAAGAACATTCAAGGGAGTCATCACAATTTGATGCCTTTCATCTACTGATATTTTAAAGGAGGGAAATGCCCATTGCATGTGAACTATTTCACTCACTATAATTTTTTGTGTCTTACCCATTCTTATTAGTATTGATAGAGAGTATTCAACTGAAAAAGGGTTCATCGACTTCGTAGGAACAAAATTCAAAGAGATTCATCAAAATTTGATGTTTTTCATCTGTTGATATTTTGAAGGAGGGAAATTCCCACCTCTCATAAACAAGGTAGTTGTAAAAGCATACTTAATGATGGTTCTAGGCACAAGACTAGGAAATATGGTCTTAAGATATTCAAAAAATGAACTCACTCATGAGACCTACTAGAAATATATGAGGTTTAGGGGTTAGAGCTTAGGGTTCTGGATTTAGTGTTTAGGGTTTACAGCTTAGGGCTCAGGGCTCAAGGTTCAAGGTTTAGGGTTTAGGGTTTAGGGTTTAGGGTTCAGGTTTTAGTGTTCAAATTTTAAGGTTTATTTTTTTTATTTTAGGGTTTAGGTTTTATAATTTAGGTTTAAGTATCAGGGTTAAGGGTTGAGGGTCAAGGGTTTAATTCACAGAGTTCAGGGTATAAGGTTTAGTGTTTAGGGCTTAAGGTTTAGGGTTTAGGGCTTAGGGCTTAGGATTTAGGATTTAGTGCTTAGGGTTTAGAGTTTAGGGTTAAGGGGTTAGGGTGTAGGGTTTATGATTTAGTTTTTAGGGTTTATGGTTTATGGTTTAGGGACCTTTAGGATTTAACATTTAGGGCTTAAGGTTTAGGGTTTACGGTTTAGGGCTCAGGGCTCATGTTTTAGGGGTTAGGGGTTAGGGTGCATGGTTTAGGGTTTGCGACTCAGGGTTTGGAGTTTAGAGTTACATGTTTAAGGTTTAGGGGTTAGTTATGGGTTTAAGGTTTACGTGTTAGAGCTCAGTGCTCTATATTTAGGGTTTAAGGCTCAGGGTTTAAGTTTTAAGGCTTATGGCTTAAGGATTAAGGTGTAGGGTTCAAGGCTTAAGGTTTAGGGTTTATGGTTTATGGTTTAGGGATTAGGGTTTAGGGTTCATGGTTCATGGTTTATGGCTTAAGGTTTGGGGTTCAGAGTTACTGGTTAATGGTTTGGAGGTTAGAGCTCAGGGCTCTGGATTTAGTATTTAAGGTTTAGGGCTTAGGGCTTAGGGTTTATGGTTTAGGATTTATTACTTTGGTTTTAGGGTTTAGGGTTTAGGGTTTATTACTTTGGTTTTAGGGTTTAGGGTTTATAGTTTAGGGTTTAGGTCTCATGGTTGAGGGTTAAGGGTTTAGGTCACAGAGTTCAGGGTTTAGGGTTTAGCGTTTAGGATTTAGGGCTTATGGTTTAGGGTATAGGGCTCAAGCTTTAGGGTTTAGGATTCAATGTTTAGAGTTTAGGGTTTATGGGTTAGGGTTTAGGGTTTAGGATTTAGTTTTCAGGGTTTATGGTTTAGGGTTTAACATTTAAGGCTCATGGTTCATGGTTTAGGGTTCAGGGTTTAGGGCTTAAGGCTCAAGTTTTAGGGTTTAGGGCTCATGGGCAAGAGGTGAATATTTAAGGAGTAGGTTTTAGGGCTTAAGATTTAGGGTTTATGGTTTATGGTTTAGGTTTTAGTGTTTAGGGATCATGGTTTAGGGTTTAGGGCATTGAGTTTAAGGTTTAAGGTTTAGGGTTTATGGTTTCGATTGTAGAATTTAAATGCTAAAAGATTTAGGATGAATGTTGAAAGTCTTAAAATTACCTATGTACTGACCAAATTATACTATAAAAAACTATCTCCTAAACTGTGACTAATGGAGCTGTGAGACTAGTTCCATAAGGTGTAGAGTGACCCTAATTTCTTATATTTACATAAATAAATTTAAAGTATAAGAAATAATAAAATATAAATAATAATAAATGAAAAACTTATACTTAAATAATAATAATAATAATAATAGTAAAGCATATACAATGTTCATACTATACAGAACGTGTACGCGTTATAACACATGCGTTATAACGCGTACGCGTTTTGTGTTTTCTCTTTTTCCAAGCCATGCCTCAAGGTTTGGGATCCAGTTTGGATCCCCAATCCTGAGGCATGGACCTGCACAAACACAACAAACAGCGTGTTTTTGCAGGAAAATATAAAAATGCCACTTCCTCTATGATAAACCAAAATAAAACAATCGATCCATTTAAAAAATATTATACCACGACGTAGAGCATAGTTTCTTCTTTCTAAAAATATAATTTTTCAAATTTTCTCACTAATATAAGGTTTCCATATTATTTATTTTCAAACTATGCATTTTTATAGCTATTTTTTTAAGTTTAAGTATGTCTATCTTTCATCATGTATCTTTTGTTTAGGTCATCAAAATTGAAAAAAATTATACTAGACAAACTAGGCATAATTATATACATATTCAAAAAAAATATAATTTTCGATATTTTTTGAGGTAGTTTGGGGGGGGCATAGTCGGAGCTCCGTTATTTTTCAAAACATAAAATTTTTGTACTAGAAAAATCATAAATAAAAAAAATACTCATTAAAAAAATCTAAAAAAAATTCTAACACAAACTAGATGCTCCTAGCTATCTTTCTACCAAAGGGTTTTCAAAAATACTCAATGGTGCTAAACAAATGGTGGGGGGCACAAAAGTCACTATATTCTATTTTTTAACAAAAATAGGAGCACTTGTTGGTATTTTAGTTGTTTGACCCACTTAAACTTATTTGTTTTCAATAAAACTTGGTAGCTTAGAAACTAGACTCAAAATGCTACAATTCATATTTCTACAACATCTTCCAATTTTGAGTGTAACTATTTCGAAAAACTCATACAAGTTGAAGTTTTTTATTTTTCAGAAAAATGTGTCCACTTAAGACCCCCTTTTGGCCCCCCAACTTGGTGCACTTACCCAACCATGTATTCTCCACTCACCCATGCATTGACAACACAAAAAAATGGAACCCGCAATTAAGAAATACATACAACATACCATAAATGAATAGAAAGGCAAGAGTGTAACTAAAACTAGCTAGGGCATACAAAACGTGCCACAAAACAGATTTTAAATTGCTTAAAATATGCACAATTCTATTACATTCATGGAAAATGGCATGAGTTACATTACAAGGGCAAAATTTAAGGTTTGGAACTCATGGGAATTCGGTCACCATTTTAGCATGGTGTCATTACAACAAAGAGCACTCTCTAGACCCTTTTAAATGAGTGAGTTTTGCATATATATGAAAACTGGGATCTCACCTATCAGGAATTAATTTCCTGACATGTAGTTGCGCTACTTCATACAATGTTTATTAATGCATGAAGGGTCGACCGGTAGTGTTCTTTTCCTTCTTTCAGTCGGTAGCTTCAAATTTCAATTGTTGGCAGGTAGCAGCATTATGCTACTGGTCGATCGCACCGCTCATCCCTTGTCTATGGCTAGGCTAGTTGCATGTTCACCCTTTGATTCATGTTGTCAATCGATCGCATCATTATGTGCTACTGGTCGGAAGCGTTTGTACCGTCGACACCACTAACCAACTCGTCGTCCTACTCTGCAGCCGAGTCGACCTATGTGTCATTTATTCCTGCTACCAGCCAGTAGTGCTCAAACATGCTATTGGCCGATAGCATCCATACATGCTGCTAGCCGGCAACATCATTTGATGTCACTGGCGGAGCCTCGAAGCTTCACACCTGCGCAACTCACGCAACTCACAACAGCTCACCGAGCTAACTATCAGCCAGCTCAACCGAGCCAGCTTCCCCATGGACCCAAAGCTCATGTTTGTGGAGACCAAAAAATAATGAAGAGCCCCAGAACTATGACACATGGCCCTGTTGATACCTAGCATTGAATTTGATGACCATGATCGTCATTCCCCCTCGAGCTACTCAAGTCCAGATTTTGGAAGTTGTCAAATTTTACGATGCAAAATTTGGACAACATTAACATTTTTGGTATGTTAAAAAGTTCAAGATAAGAGCCTTGTGATTGATATCTAAATGTATTTTAATTATCTATACAAGTATTATATTCACATCAAGATTGTTATTTAATTTGTGTTTTATAGAAATTTTCAAAAAAAATAAAGTCTTAACAATTGTGTTTCAAGAATGGTTTGGGCAGAGTGGAAGTAGAGATTTAATCTTTAGAATTTGGATATTGATGATTCCTCTATTCTTTATAGTTCAAACACTTAGATTTGTTAGGCATTAATAAAGCTAATTTGAAACTCTTGATAATATGAGAGTATTGAGAATAAATGAATCTCCTATATTCACAAGAAATCCTCACTCTATTATGATAATTAATCTCAGAACTTAGATCACTACTACAAAGACTACATTTTCAAAATATATGAATCAAATTTCAATAAAATGCTATTAAAAAGAAAATTGAAATGCTCAATAATAATATTGTTTTTAATAAATATTTCAACATGCACATATATGTAATGCTTAAATAAATACATCCAAAATTATTAAAAAATTGTTTTTAACACTATACTACTACTAGCACAAAAGAAATTGAAAGAATGAAGTTATCAATCAAATACAATTACATCCCCTTCAACTGTTTGTGAGCCTTTATCTCCCAAAAAGGGAGGGAAAACATATGTAATAAGGATAATAAAAAATATAAAAATCCTCGAGGATCTCTTCAAATTTAAAATTGGTTTTTTATGTTCAACCAAGAAAGGAGAGCGGATGAGCCCACTTGATTAATAATTTTAAAATAAATAAAAAAACTTAAGAAAATTGAAATGATTTAACTTCAAACATATTTTGGTTTGATGAGGGGAATTTGTTTTAAGATATGATGCACAATGATATTAATTCATTTATAACATGAATAGAGACAGAATGCATGTCGTAGTTTATTCAGCACTCATAAATTGGTAGGCTTTTATCTCTCTATTAATCACAATTTATAAACTATTTAACATTTTTTTATATGCGTTTTATGATTATGAGAGAAAATAGACCCCACAAATTTGTGAATGTTGGTCACAATCAGTGTTAATTTACTATTCTTCCATCTCCCAGTAATTTCTCAATACACAGTTATCTAAATAGTATGACACAAACAATTTATTATAACTAAAAAGTAATGCATATCAATTTTAAAATTAAGTGACAATCATATTAATGTCAAGTTTAAAATTAAAATGACCCCTAAAACAATTAAATAAACATTAAATTTCAAATATAAAATTTAAAAAAAAAAACCACATTCATATCATTACATCCCATTTGCACATTGTAGAATGACTCTTAACATAAGAAGAAGATACGAAACATTCTAGCTTTTAATGAATTTGCGTCTAACAATAGATATACATCAACATTTTTTATTGATCATAGCTCGTCTTATGTATCTTGTTAAGCAATATACTGTCCAAAATCTACTCTGCCTTACGAAGAGGAAAACCACTCAAATGCAAGGTAACGAAAAATTAACATGCAAAGATAGTTTTGAGAGAAGAGTTTAAATGACATTGAATTGACTGACATTACTTGTGTCATGGGCTTGTAATAGTTCCATATAGGTGTTTTTGCAAATCCCTCATCCTCTGTTCTTGTGCATTATTGAAACATTATAAGCAAAACAATAAATGTACTTATTAAATTCCTTTGTGCTCGTTTTTTTCCAGAATTTAGATCAAAGCAATTGCCCATTGCTAAAAAGAATTCTAAACCTGAAAATCACAATCCAAAACATACCTGAACCTGAAAAATACAATCCAAAGATCACAAACAAGTCATGGCAAAATGAATTGACCATAACACTCCTGTAATTCCTTGACATCTTAGATGGTACCATGCATCCGATTAGGAAAAATCGAACTCAAAGATCTTAGTTTGTACCATGTGTGCTATGAAAACTACTTGTTCAGCCTAACTGAACTATTCTACTCCCTGGGAGTGGGAGCAAGAAGCGGCCTCCTGTCATAGGACACAGTACAAACTTGTAAGCCACTGGTACTCACTACAAGTCAGCACAATAACCTATATTAATATTTCTAGATAAAAGAGCTGTGTACCTAGTCGACCAAACACACACACACACACATATATATATATAACTAGTACCAGTTGAAGCAGGTGATGAATCTCGCAGGGTTACTCCAAAGAAGATGCAGGGCAGGGCAGCCTTTGAACATTTTAAAACGGAGATCCATCACATCTTCTTCCTCACTTGAAATCTGGAGATTTGGCAATCTGAGCCGGCATTTCTGAGAGAATTTTGTAGTTGGTGAATTGGGTTTCCTCAGCGTAAACATGATCCCAGCATAACAAGTCATCCACATTATTCACACCCACATCATCGTTTTCCAAACCCACATCGATCTCAAACTCAGAATTTTTTGCAGAACTTTCATCTGCAAGTGAACAAGTAGGCAGAAGTCCAGCCCTGTTCTCATTTTCAATCAGAGGCATATCCACTGGCGAATCTTCAAAACCATTCCCATTCAGCCCAGAATCCACAAATCCATGTGGAATCAAAGACGTAGAACCCGGCCCCAATTCAGGCATTTTACCTTCCTCCTTGTGGGGAAAAAGTCTCATATTTTTGTCACCATCGAGTTGCAGCAGAGTATTGAAACTGGGATTGTCGACTACTGTGGCTAAAAATGACATCATCTGCTGAGGTCTCTGCTCTGTCAAATCCAAGCGCCTCTTCATATCCTCAATCTCTCTATCAATAGCATCCTGCTCCTCCTTCAGCTGAACAACCTCGGTAACAATGGCATCCATTTCCCCTTCCAATCCATAATTGATGCCCAATTCATTACCCGACCCATGAGAGGACGTTCCTTTATTATGAGGAGACCTCCTCCTTCGACGACGAATGGTGCTCAATAAATGTTTTTGCCCGCGCAAAAAGCTTTCATGGGCAAACTCCCACCTGTCAGGATCCACTTTACGAAAACCCTGTCGCCATGAAAACACCATTCAAACTTTTATCAGAGGGGAAAAGGGGGGAATGTGAAAACATGAAAGCCGTATAAGCGAAGGATACTCACATATGTATTAAGCTGTCTAACGAAGCTGGAGAAGTTGCAGTACTTGAAGAAGCGGGGGAGCAGATTGAGGGAAAAGTAGTGAGGATCCTTGACGAGGAAGGTGTTGTTTGCTGGGCTCCATGAGACCACAAAGTCAGTGGAGGTATCGTCAACAATGTCGTATGTCTTTGCAACAAATGGCGCCGCACTGTTATTTCCTTCCATTACAAATTACTTATGTTGTTTCCCAATGTGCCGTCTTCTTTTAACGGACGTTGCGAGTCGGCGTGTTAGTTGACTGACCGCGTCACAAATCGGGTAACATCCAGATATTTCGTCTTCCGTTACTGTTACTGTTACTGTTCACAGTTCCTCGTTTCCTTGCCTTCCCATTTGTGCGTGAGATATTTTAGGAAAGATATTTTCCCACCGGAGTTTACTTCTAAATTAAGAAATTGGACGACGTCAACGTCAAATTATTAATACACATTTGATATACGTAAACTATAACTGTTTCCTTATGTGGCAAAATATATGAACTCTTATAACGTACCTCTTTTTAGCAAGTTTAGGATGCTTTCATCTTTATTTACTTGGGAAGTGCATATTAATTACATTTGTGGTCTCGGACACGTAGCATTTAAATTTGAGATCCCATATGCCCTTCAAATTGTGCACAATAGTAACTTTGTATAAGAATCAAAATGAAATTATATATAAGGAATGCCCAAAAACTTAAATTCAGTGAGGCACATGCCAACAACTTTGTCCATAGTCTAAGGTGATGGATTCTAGTTAGGGAATTGTGGTGTCTTTGTGGATTCAAATGCCCGATCAGGATGGCTAGCAGGTTGATCCTCCTTCGAAAAGTCTATTTAGTGGGGGTTTGCATCCCTTCTCAGGATGATCCTCCTCCTCCTCTCGAAGCAGTGGCATGTGCTTAGTGTTTTCTCGTTTGTTTTAATGTGGTGATGTTTGCCCTAGTGGCATTTTTTTTCCCTTTAGGTGTTTCGTGGTGCCTTCATGGCTTTTTCGTGGGACTGTGAGTTGTCTTATCGCCCCTACTCTTGTAACTCTCTTATATTTTTTTAATATAATGTGCAGTTCCAACAGTAAAATGAAATTATCTTTTGTTTTAACACTTTTTAATATATATTTGTATATATCAATATAAAATATATAAAAAATGACGATTAGATTTCAACAATTAGAGGAGACAACAATCTCAAAAAATTGTAAATATTTTACAGCTAAAAATACAAAAAAAATGTGTGTAAATGACTGTCAAATTTAATGGAGATGTAAGGCTAGGAAGGCATTACTCCACACTTTATATGAGGTATAGGGTTCCAAAGCCTATATCTAGAATAAAAATGGCGACTACCTAGTTCCCAATAGTAATGTGATTATAATAGAGTTCTAAATCAGATAATAATAAGGTAAGATGTTCAAGAGGTTGTTAGGCAAGAGCCATAATAATTACAAGAGGGGTCTAAGAGATTACAAATAGTTCTAAATCAGATAATAATAAGGTAAGATGTTCAAGAGGTTGTTAGGCAAGAGCCATAATAATTACAAGAGGGGTCTAAGAGATTGCAAATAAATATTCACAAGGATCAAGGTTTATTTCAGATGATAAGGTAAAGACAGATAAATAAATAATGCAATAAATAAGATATATGATACCCTATCCTAATCTATGAATGATCATGCTCAAAAGCATCCAAATATGAAATGAAATAAAGTAACAAGAGAGGTTAGAAATATTTTCTTGCATCAAGTCGTCATGCACGTTAACTTCCCCCCAAGGTTGAAAACACCTTATGAGAGTGTTAATGTTGAGGATCACAAAAAATGGAAGAAGATGTAGGAATACCTCTACGTCAAGACTCCGATAACTCCAAAGGTTTGATAAACCATGACAAGTGCAACTCCTATGCTTGTAGATCCTAAGTACCTAATGCTCTAAGTGTGAAGTCCAAAGAAGACAAATAAGACCAACTTCAAGACCTTATGAGCTTTAAGGGAATATTAACAAGCACTAGCAAGACGAATAAGGGATGGACGATATGTGGAATTAGCGCTCATCTACCGAGTATAAATAGCCTAGGGATACCATTCAAAGTTTATGCTAGCTAATGACATTGATCGTGATCGATGTTCTCGACTATGAAAAATTATCAAATTGATGACATTTTTTTATTATTATTATTGGCAAATAGTTTTTTGAAAGGAACTATACCCTTGAGTACAAAAGATGGCCTAGAAGCCAGAATAAAGGATCAGAATCCAAATGTGACAATGAGGCCCAAAGTAACCAAAAAATAGCTACCAAACAAGACAAAACAGCAAAAACAATGCAAAAAAGCAGTAAAGAGATCGCGAAAAAATAGCAGAAAAACATACTTGTACAGCAAAAGCACCAACATCTACTTCTTGGCAGCTTTGTCTATGCTGGTCTTGATATTCTTCCAGGATTTGAACATACCCAAAGTTGTCATGTGGGCAGCATCAGTCTTATCTAGCTGATCAATGGTCTTTTTGCTTTCCTTATCATTGCCCCAAAGTGTTGCCGGAACTCCGCTGAGATTGGAGACACTTTTGACATGTTGCTCAATGAACTCCTCAATCGCACTGAAGATGGCCATATTGTAGTCATGACGAGTTTTGGCCTTCCCTAAACGGGAGTCTAAGGAATTCAACTTCTTGTATATATCATCAATCTGGCTGTTATCAATAGCCACCTCCTCCTCCTCCTTCCTCTTACCTTTCTATTTTGCCAAGTTCTTAACTTCATCCTTCAACAATTTCATATCAGCCTCTAAGGCTTCCAGCCTTTTTGAAGAGCTTTCCATATGCACATCCCGGGGACTGGCACTGCTAATGTTCAGTAGGTCATGTGTAATTTCAATTTCATGAGGACCCTTCTCCATAGCAAGAGTCTCAAGGTTAAGCTTTCTAGAAGCCCTGGTGACCGGCCTGGCCGAGGTGGAAGCGAAGTGGGGGGCTGGAGCAGCAGTAGGGGGAATGGAAGAAGAAGCCTGGACGGCCGGCAGGGGAGTGACAGTAACGGTGGCGGGGGCAAAGAATGGAGAAACAAGGCTAGCAGCAGCAGAGGCCGGCAGAATTGCGCTAGGAGAGGATGGGAGGCCAGGGTATTTGAGGAGACAATATTTATGCAGTAGCAAAATAAGCCCCTAGTGTAAAGGAACCACCCGGGTATGCTTTTGAAACTCCAAAATGGAGCGCTCAAGAGAGTTCAGCAAGTAATGGGGGAAACAAACCATGCGATTCCTACGGAAGTGGTTAAGAAAGATAAGGTGCTTAGCAGGTACAGTGACAAACCTTCCTTCCAAGGAGATGAACCGTATCATCATGCGAGTAACCTCATCATAGGGTGGAGGGATTGAGCTAACAAGCAGGCCCGCTGTAACATATATCAGCTTCTCATATCCCTCCACAAATCTCCTCTCTTCAACATCTCTGTCAACCCTTTTGTTGAAAAAACGATATCCCTCCATGCCAAGGCCGATCGCTTCAGCAATAAGTTCCTCGTTGACCAATATCTTCTGCCCCCCATATTCCACAGTCCGCTCCTTCCAATCCTTCGCAAAACGCATAGAAATGCTTTTATCATGCCCTTAAACCTTATCTATGAAGTTGGTGATGCCACCCTTGCTGAGAATACTCCATAGCTCAATAGTATCCTTCCAGTCTGGGTCCACACTAGGCTCAATTTGAAAAGGAGGACCCCCCATCTTCACTGTGCATAACTGTTTGCAGCAAATTCCCAAATCCCTGAGAGCACTGAAGCCAATGTTCTTTTTACTGTTGTAATCTGCGCAAAATAGGAAATGGTAGCCGTTGCTTTTCCCACGAACGTCTGCGTGCCTGCTGATTAGAGCCTGCGGAAAATCGCATGTGAGAGAAACGGCCTCTTTGTTAGTCTGCTCCTTGTCATCAATCACATTACTACTATCTTCAGTTTCTGTGGAGCCGTGTATCCAACTTTTAGTAGCCGCAGTGCAGCCCGTATGCGCGATTTTCAAATCTATGTAACTCCACTTGGATTTCCCCCTATACTTCACTCTATATTGATTATTTGACAGGATTTGTGTAATCATGTTTTTTAAGTAAACACGTGTGGGGGTTTTATTGATGCTAATCCACACCCAACAATCATAACTCAACTCAAGATTTTGCTTGCGTATAGAGATCCGCATGAATGCTGTTTTTAAGCTGCTTAGGGATGCTAGTATTATCCCAAACAATAAGATTAACATTAATGCCATAATTTGCCAGCGCATCTGCCAATTTATTACCCTCCCGGTAAGTGTGCATGATCCAGATGTTACTGAATGTTTGACAAATGTTTATGGACTCTGAGATAAAATCCTTGATGCTCCAACTTGGAGATGAGCACTGTTTAAGGAGATTAATGCTATTCAGGGAGTCTCCTTCAATAATGAGGTTCTGTATATTTTGAGTCTGGGCAATTCTCAAGCCCCATAGAGCAGATAATGCTTCGGCAAAATGATTAGTTTGAATTCCCATTTTCCCAGCATACGCAGCAATCAGATTACCTTTATGATCCCTTATCGCTCCTCCACCTGCTGCAATCCCAGGGTTCCCCTTAGAGGCCCCATCAAAGTTCAACTTATACCAATTAAAATCAGGAGGATGCCATTTAATCAAGGATCTATCAATGTTATTCCCGAGATTGCTCCGACTATTGACAGTTCCAATCTACCAATTAGATAAGATGTATTCTTCATTCTCTGAATATCTCTTGTTCTTAGGGGGTTTAAATCTAGCAATGTTCTCTTTGATACCATTAGAAATTTTACCAATACTAAGTTTATAGTTTTGCTTCTTATTTCTGAAGATAATATCATTTCTATCCTTCCATATCCTCCAGATTAAATGAGGGATAACCAGCTTCCAGATCCTTTTGACAACACAATGCCTAAAGGGTGGGTTCCATTGAGTCCATAGCTGATTAAGATCCTTCGGCACCACCCAGAGAGCTTCAAATTTAAAGAGGGCAAAACTCCATATTCTGGTAGCATACTCACAATGTATGAACAGTTGGCTAATATCCTCAAAATATTTCTTACAAAGATGACACCTATTAGGGATTATAAACCCTCTTCTCTTCAGGTTGTCAATGGTAAGAATCCTACCTCTGATAGCCAACCAAAGGAAAAAATTGATTTTAGGAGTTAATTCAGTCATCCAAATCTTATTCCAATTGAACTCTGTTTGACTACTGTGGAAGAAATTATTATATCCAGTTTTGACAAAGTAATTTCCGTCAATGGAATTATTCCAAACTAGCTCATCCTTGGAATCCAGCTGACTTAATAGAATACGATCTAACTAATCTTGAAGGGAGGAAGTAATTTGCATCAGATCCTTTCGCTCCACAATAATTTTTTTCCAATTCTTGCTGGTACCGTTTCCTTCCATATAATTCTTGATTTTAATGCCATACTTGCTTATAAGACTGTCCTTAACAATCCCAAATCTATCCATGAGATTGCCATTAAACCAATTATCCTCCCAGAAGTTTATATCCCTACCATCCCCAACTTTCCATTTACTGCCCTGCTTGATGAAACTTCTGCTCTTGACCAGATTATTCCAAAAAATGGAACCATGGGGGAGGTGCTCATCTTGTAGGAAAGAGAACATAGTTTGATGATTTAGGTATTTTTCTTTGATTAGATCAATCCAGGGTTGTTCCTCAGACAGCATTCTCCAGCCCATTTTAGCAATGAGGGCCTCATTCATTTTCTCAATATCTTTTATACCCAGACCTCCCATAAACTTCGGGGTCTAAACCTTGTCCCAAGCCACTAAGTGAAATTTGAACTTCTCTTCCATGCCTTGCCATAAAAAAAAAAATTGAATCCTTTCAATCTTATCTCTGAAGGAAGAGGGGATTTTGTAGAGCGACATGACATAAATGGGCAGATTTTGAAGAGTACTTTTAATGAGCAGGCATTTACCAACACTAGATAAAATGGCTCCTTTCCAACCAGCCATTTTTTTTTGGAATCTCTCTAATAAATCATCCCACACCTTACAAGAGACTTTCCTAGTGCCGAGAGGAAGGCCCAAGTAAGTGGCTGGAAGCGCACTTATTTTACAACCCAGAATTTTAGCAATTTTAAGCTGCCTTTCCTCAGGAGTGTTAAAAAAGAAGATGGAGCTTTTATCATAGTTGATCTCTTACCCAGAAGCAGATTCATAGAGTCACAGCAGAGCCTTGGTAGCCTTAGCTTCAATGACTGACGCCAGAAGAAGGAGGATAGTGTCGTTTGCAAATTACTGATGGGAGATAGCTTGACTGATCGAAGTGGGCTTATAGCCTTTTAAAAGTCCGTCATTCACAGCTTTGCCAATTATTCTACTAAGGCTGTCAGCCAAAAGAATGAAGAGCAAGGGGGAGATAGGGTCCCCTTCCCTGATCCCTATGTTGCTAGTGAAAAAACCCACAGGTTCACCATTTACCACCACTGAGAATCTGGCCGTAGAGATACAAGCCTTAATAATTCTTCTAAATTTTTCCGGAAACCCAAATTTAGTTAAGACTTTGTCAAGGAAAAACCAGGAGACTTTGTCAAAAGCTTTATTCATATCAAGCTTGAGGATCATATTTGCCTTTTTATTATTTTCCATAGAATGTATAGTCTCGTGAACCATAATCACTCTATCTTGTATAATCCTGCCTTTGATGAAGCCACTCTACTGCCTTGAGATAAGTTCATTCATAATGAGTAGTGATAATTTTGGTAAAAATTCTATAGATGGCATTCACAAGGTTGATAGGTTTGAAGTCTTTGAAATCTTTAGCATCCATTTTTTTTGGGGCCAGCACAATGTGAGTGTTATTAAGCTCTTTCAAAAGATTTCCCATTCTATAGAATTCATTCACCGCTCTAAGAAGATCCTCTGAACAGATTTCCCAAAATTTCTGGAAAAAAATTATGGAGAACCCATCCGGACCAAGAGCCTTGTCTCCCTCTAAAGCAAATACAGCCTTTTGCAGCTCTTCAAGCGTGACCGCTTTGGCGATACTTCTAAATTTTTTTTCCTCAATTTTATCTTGGGGAATGGCCTCCAACATAAAAGAAGTAGCTTCAGAATTGATGTTATTCCTCTCCTCAAAAAGTTTTTTATAAAAATCAAGCGCTTCTTTCTTGATACTATTGGGATCTTTTATGATATTTCCGTTGTTTTCAGAAACTTCTAAGATCCTATTACAGGCTCTGTGCTTCAAAGTGGTCATATGAAAGAACTTCGTATTCCTGTCTCCCTCTTTAAGCCAAATAGCTCTAGATTTAAGTCTCCATAAAGATTCCTCTCTGCTACAGATCGTATGCAACTCTGAAAGAATATTCTTTTCATTTACCTCGTCTTCATCCGATCTCCCCATAGTATCCATTTTTATTTCCAGATCCTGAAGTTTTTGTTTTAACTTTTTTTTTTTTCAAACACATTGCCAAAAACACTTTTATTCCAGATTTTGACTTGCTTTTTGACATTTTTGAGCTTTTGAACCAATCTAAATTAAGCAGTGCCTTCACCATTCCATCCCCACCATTCTTTTATATTGTCATGGATATTGTCATGCTCCATCCACATCTTTTCAAATTTGAATGAGCTTATGGTGGGTTTAGTCCAATTGAGAAAATTTAAAGCAATCGGATTGTGATCTGATCCAACTCTGGGCAAGGAAGAGAGGTGGAAGTCTTGACTGAGAATCCAACTCGCTGAAATTAGTGCCATGTCCAATCTCACCTGGATAAAATCCTTTCCCAACCTTCTATTATTCCAAGTGTATTTATTCCCATGAAGATCCACATCTAAGAGGTTATGTTCAGCAATAAAATCAGCAAAATCCTCCATACCAGTAGAAAAGCTGGAGATACCTCCAAACTTTTCACCTGGGTTTAGTGGGGAGTTGAAATCCCCCATAATAAGCCAGTTAGCAGAACAATGTTGGTTTCTAAATATTTTAAGGTCAGCCCAAAGCTTCCTTATACCACTAACTGTATTAGGCGCATAAATGTTAGAAAGGATCCATTCACCATTATTCTCAATAGCAATAAATTTGATTGCAATATGATTAATACTAGCATTAAGAACTGTACCAGTACAGTGCCTTTTATCCCAAAGAGTAGCCAGTCCTCCAGAAGCTCCCTGGGAGTCGACAGCCGCCATTTCAGAGTTATCCCATAAACTCTTTTTATTAGTTTCTAGGGTCTTAGCTTTCATTTTAGTTTCTTGCAGAATCAAAATACTAGGATTACTAGAATCCCGTAACTCCTTGATGATTCTCTGCTTGGAGTTTCCATTTAGGCCTCGGATGTTCCAAGAAAAAATCTTCATTTGGAAAGATTGGTTGGAATTACCTGATGGTTCAACTGTCACTGCACGCCATCTGCAATGTCTCTCTCCGTTCTCTTAGCTCTAAGAGCCTTTTTAGAGGGCCTTCCTCTTTTTGTGCTTCCTCCAAAGTCAACTAATCGTCTAGCAGAAGATCTAGTTGTTCTGGATGTTGAGGTGTCCCAGTTGTTTTTTTTCTTTTTCTTATCACTGTAGAGTGATTCTGGGATCATTTCAAATCCTTTCATTCTTTTTTTCTTTTTTGAAATGACCTTTGTGAATCCAGAGTTTGGATCCTCCTCATCCTTGACAGGCGTGACTTCTCCCTCTTCACGTTCTTTCTAAATCCTATCAGGTGTGTGTGTATCAGCTGTTCTGGTGCTGAAGCAAGTAGGTGAAACCGCTAATATGCTGCTGGAGCAAGGAGGCAAATCTGCAAATGATTTACCATCTCCCCTAGGAGTGTTTTTCTGTAAAGATTCTTTAAAAACCATACAATCCTTGTTCGAAGATTCCTTAATGATGCACAATTGATTATCTATCTTGACTTCCTTACTGCTCTGAAATTGCTCAATTGGGACTATATTAATCTTCACAGATCCTTCTTGCTTGTTCACCACCATGGATACCTTCACAGGATTTTCCAAGTTCTCCTTGTTAGGTGCTTCAGGAAAAGCTGTTGTTGAGACTTTGGGATGCCAGACCAGATGTTTCCTTATTTGAGTTCTAAAACCCCTTTTTTTCCCTTCTATTGAACTCCAACTCCTTCTGACTAGGGGCTTTGTCTTTATTCCGGCTATCTGTGCTAGGAACCCTACCATCCTTGTTCAAAACTGAGCCCTCCATAGGCTGTTCAGCTTCCGTTGAAGAGGCCTTCTTCTTGGGATATCTTTTGTCAGAGTGTCCTATGCTATGACAATGTTTACATCTCAAAGTTTCAAACTCAATTTTTTGGGTCCATAACCCATATATAGATTTCAAGATTATGTGATCCAGAAACTCCTGTTCCATTGCAGAGAAAATTCAGAAACGAGCAAAAGCAAGTCTGGATCTGTTTCTCGTGGGCCCATCCAGCCCGATAGGGGCACTAAGGGATTTTGCAATATTTAGCAGAATTTCATCATCCCAAAAATGTAATGGTAGCCCAGGTAGCCAATGAGGGAGAGAGATGACATTGACCATGGTTGATGTCATTGACTAAAAAATCTTCTCAATAGATGACATCAACCATGGTCAATGTCATCAGAGGTAGAAATGTGGGCATGGAGAGGTCAAGGAAGCAATCCACACTATATGGAGGAAACCTAGAGGTCTTAAAGGGATAAAATGAAAAAGGTATGAGTTTGTTGCAAGTATACATGTGAGAGTGATCATGAGAGGATGAAAAGGTGATATTGTAACGAGGTTGTATAAGATAACTGCTATAAAAGCAAAAGACGATTGTAAGGGTAGACTTTGATCTTGACTTATTTGAAATGGTCATGTATATTAAAAAAGATTCATGTTGTTATTACCATGAGTGAACATAACAGCACAAGAGCATTATTAATAAATACAACTTCACATTCAACCTTATGAATCATTCTTAAAGTAATCAATAACATAATTTACCTTCACAACTATAAGAAACTATGAACTTATAAAATACCTTAAGGTGCAGAGAAAGGAATACTACATCTTCACATTGGGGAAGAATTTATTTTCAACAAGACACAAAACATTCTTAGTAGTATACACCATGAGGATCTACAAATACAATAGGAGATCAACCTTGTATTATTGTACTTGGCACAAAGCTTTATATTGTTTTTAATTGAGGGCAACACATATAGAAAATCTCATTATCATTGATTGCAATTTCACAATCAAGTGAGTAAGACATACATAATCTCATAAGGGTTATAAACAGTGATTCACAAACTATATAGATAAGGAGGATTTTGTTTTCAAGAAGACACAAAACATTCTTAGTAGTATACACCATGAGGATCTACAAATACAATAGGATATAAGACTCGTATTATTGTACTTTTCAAAAAGATTTGTATTGTTTTAAATTGACGAAATCACATATAGCCAATACCATTATCATTTATTACAATTTCACAATCAAGTCAGCAAGACATACATTATCTCATAAGGGCTATAAACAATGATTCACAAACTATTTAGATAAAAAAAACTACTATAATTATGATAGTGACCTTGCTAAGATATTAAGGTCCAATTACAAGGTACATAATATTACACGTGATACAATCATGAATCTAAAACAACACATTCATCAATTGTTGACAAAAAAAATATTATTCCTCCTTATATCTTCGAAATCCATGAAGAAATTATGCACCTAGTCCTTTCTTTTAATCATTTAAAAAAATTGATCATACCTTTCTATTCAGGAGATCTTCCACATATTGCTTATGCACTGTCAACTACTCAAGGTCAACAATTTTATATTGATTTTCTCACCCGAAGGAAAAGGAAATAGAACCATTCAACAAGTGCATATTCCATGATTGGACAAGTCAAAACCATTCATATAAGCAATGCATGATCAAACTCACAATATTTCATCAACGTATACTTCATTCAATAACCAATAAAGATGATAATGAAGGTCTATTACAAGATAACCTATGATACTAGTGCCAATAAGAGAGTTAACACAATATTGATCTTACATCACTCACAAGAGGGCACAAAAACTCAATTAAGACTCAATGCCTTTACAAATATACTCCTAATTTATTTTTTGCTTCATACAACATAGTCCCAAAAAGACTACTTAATATGCAAAATTTGTACAAATATTACGGAATCAAAATATGACACTTCACATTATTAACAGTGATACATAAGGAATTTTTTACACCCTTTTTAAGTTTATTTATGTTTGTTATGCAATACACAATAATAAAAACAAATGTAAGTTCTAGAGACTAGGAGTTATTCTAATAAATTAACTTCCAACATTAATTGTATAAAATCATAATAACATATTGGTTCTTTTGATAACTGAATACAAGCTTGAAATACATAAGAGAGGGAGAAAATTATATGTATAGAATCTAGGAATACAAACTGGAGAAATTGGAAGTGCATAGCTTGGAAAAGCTTCACTACTCAAACAGTGATTTGGAAATATCTTAATACATGACCATATGGTATGGTGAGAATGTATTATCCAGTCATACCCCTTCTATATGAACTTGTATGCCTTCTAAATTAGGCTCTATGAATTTTTGGGTCCTTTAGTGGCCTAGATAGGTACTTCGCTATCAAACCCTAATAGTCGCACAGTCTCAATATTGTTTGTAACCATCCAAATCAATCCAAAACCATAAACATGGGTAGAAGATCCTGCAAAAAGGTTATTTTTTGGGTTGTGGTGCTCCCCATGTACCACCAACATCAAAACTTCTCCAAAGAGGTCTCAACCACACAAATTTGTCCACTTAGCATTTAATATCTATATGGATGCAACTAATTGACAACTTAAACCCCTTTAACCATGCTTGATTGTATTGTGATCTTACTAAGATTTGAAGATAAGAACTTGGTGTGCTCGGATGTGAAGGAAGATAAAATCCTTGACCTAGTTGATTGATTCATAAATATAGTAATTACTGATCTACTAGATGTGCATCAAATTTAGGAATATTTAGGGAGCCTTGAGTGCCTTTACTGAGTGTAACAAAAGAGTATGTCGATAAATTCCATATGATCGTTATACGAGTAAATAAGGTAGTGTTAACATGCTTATATAGGGATCCAAAGGTAAAATAGTATGATAAGGCCAACCCATGGGGATAAAATACCCAATAAATGATATTGCATAAAAAAAAAGAGTTAGAGAATTTTTCGTTGTAAGACCATACAAGTCAGCTAGGACCAAATTATACAACCTGACCGAACTGTATGGTTTTAGACAATGAGAAGGTGGATGAAATATAAAATTTTCACAATGAGTTAAGAGCTTGAGAAATAATTTTATGGACTTGTATTTATAATTTTTCGGCACATCAGTTTATAGGAATAAGAAATTTAGGAAAGATATGACAAGATAGGGAATAGGATGTGGGTGTTTCTCTTAGCCAAGAAGCACAACTATAATAATTAGTGTCAAAAGGGTAAATTACCGAATTTGAGTGTTTGTAGGAAGTAAAAAAAAAAATTCACCATAAGATATATCCAAACAAAATATTGAAGCATGAAAATGGTATTTCATTAAAAAGAGATACAAGTACACTTTTAGGTATAAATTATTGCACAACATCCTTGTGTATGCCTATAGGATTCACTAACTTGTTTAATGACTATGCACAGTAATCATAAAGAAACATAACAATACACTATATAGAGTTTATAACTTGAATGGCCCAAGGCCATGATGAAATAAAGGATCAACTTATTTATACACCATTGTTCCAACCTTTATGCACCAAAAAGTGTAGGGGCCTTTTGTGTGCACTTAACTCCTTGTGAGTACGAGATAAGGTAGAAAATGTAGAGGATGATGAGATGTTGTTGGGATAGGGTTATGGTTGGTGTGAAGATGATAGGAGTGTGGCTATAGGAAGAAAAACAGGTCGAAAGAGAAACTCTACCTATACTCTTAGGAAAGAAATGATTTCGCGTTGAGGATGGTGATGCTCCAATGGAATTCATCATGGTGTATGGTATGGTCAAGGATAATAGTGACATGAATCCCTAGATCTATGTAGTGATCCATGAATGGAGGGATATTAGGTTATGTTACTCGAGTGAAATAGTCATTCGAGGTAATTTGGCCCTAATCAAGCAGTGTTTTGTGGAAGAAAATGGTGAGTGGTAGAAGATCCAAGATAGCTCAAACCTATAATGGAAATAGGCATCTGATAAGGTTTTGATTTGGTTTTTGTCTTGTGGGGCTTTACCATCAAGAAAAAATAATTATGGGATTATTTTTGTAGGGGAAGGGTGAAGAATGGAACACCTCTCGTCTAAGTACGTATAAGATTTTGTGTTAGAGGTCTTGGTGTCCAAGTGGAGTATGGATTAGAGGAAAGTGTTCAACTCTTCTAGGGAATACATGACTGTCCAGAGTCATCCACGGTTGAGAGGAAACAATCAATGTGTGGTGCATGTTATGGTCAAGAGAAAAGAAAAAATGGATCTTGTGATGAGAGGTCGTCTTAAGGTAATCCTAGGATACAATTGGAGCCTTGGGGATGTCTTGTGATGCGGTTTGAACCAAATTATTGTTCAATGTCACATGGATCAAAAAGCATCCTTGTTTGAATGTGAGGTTCCTTACACTCGACATGACACGTTTGTGTATTTTACTTGTTATAAGTTTGAGTTTGAGTTTTTTAAAAAACTTGTTTGGGTTCAAAATTGTATTGTATGTGTGCTCAAAATCAGTTTCTAGTTCTATGTTTGTGTTCTCTTGGTTGAGATTTTTTGAAGATTGTTTGAAACACATTTGCATGTGATATTGAGAAGTTAAGTGTTCACTAGAAATAGGGTTTTGGAGATAAAAATTAATTTGTTTCATAAGTTCTTTTAAAAAGCAAACTACCAATTTAATTTACTTGATTCAACTAGAATTTGGAAAAACAATGTTTTTTGGTGTTTTTATGAGTTTATGGGTTGTAAAAAACACATGAGAAGAAACAAATCACCACAAAAAATTGAAAGTGTTCTTACTAAAATTAAACGGGATTTTACAAAGAAAGGAAATGCAAGTGCTAGTATTCCTGAAGAGACTACTATTCTCACATCTAAAATTCTTATGTTGTTTTTTGATATTCTCTAATCTAAAAGATGATTTGAAAAATGAAAATTATGCAGACTAAGATCTAAAATCTAAATTGGGTCTAATCTACTTTGCAATTAAATTTTTTCTAATCTATAAATGGATGCAATTCTACAATCTAAACATCCGATACTATGATTTTGTTTTTTGGGTTATTTTTTTCTTTCTAAAACAAAATTTATCTATATCTAATAAAAAAATACTTCCCTAGTCTAACACCTAGAGCTTAATCCCAAATATGGAAAAAAAAAAAAGAGAGAGAGAAAGATGATTAAAGATTTTAATCTAACTAACCTTGAAAGTTACACAAAGCAAAGGCTAACAATAAAATTCCTTTTTTGTCTCTTAATTGATGTTATAATTACAACTGAAGCAAGGAATTTAGATGTAATCTAACAATCAAAACAAAAAAAAATCTCAAATCCAACCTTTTCTTCTGTGATTGAGATGGGGCTGATTTAAACTCTGTGTTCGTACCCTCAACCAACTACTTCGTATGATCTCATTAAAACCATTTTTTGGTTGATGTGTTCAGTATGAATGAAGTGAACTTGGTGCACTTGAGAGGAAGAATAGGCCATTGAACCGAGGGTAGATCAAGGGGAGATAGAAGTTTGGTTTGGTGGTTCTAATGTTCTCTCTTTGGTAGCAACAATAATCCACAGTCCTCAGGGTGATTTTTACTAGAAGTGGTGTCCTTTGAAGCTTGATTTCTTTCTCTCTAGATCAAAAAATAGCACAACAACAATGATCTCTATAAAAATCTTCAAAATTATGGGGGGAGCAAATGAGCACAAAATTTTTAACAATAACTAACCTCTAAGTGTTTTCCAATCATAACTCAAGATCAAAAATGAATAAGGATTATAGTTAATCCCTTAGGGACTAAAATCAAGTGCTAAAGGGGAGGTGGAGTGGACTACACATTAAAAACAAGAAAAATGTGTTTTTATATCGAATAAAAAAAATTCACACATGGGAACTAAGAGTTTGACTTAGGTCTCACTCGTGAAGGAACAATCAGTTCTTGTAGGAGGCAGTTATGAAACCGTTGTAGCAGTTTACATAACCACTGGTTATTTTAACAAAACTTCTATGGAGGTTACAAAACCACCACGACGGTTACATCTTGAGATGGAAAAGAAGTGCAAGTAAGGAAAGAAGAGGAAAGAAAAATTTCTAAAAGGGTCTAGAGGATCTAAAAAGTGACGTAATAGGGGTTGAAGGGTTGAGAGATATTTAGGGAATGGTATTGATCTCTTAAAAAAATCTCGTCATGTTTTTGGAGATCCTCTCATCATCATTGGGTACTTTAACTCTAGCACCTCGGAAAATGGGGTGCATACAAATTTCTCCATCATTAAAAACATCTCATCATGTTTTTGGAGATCCACTCATCATCATTATTTAGTCACGGTCTCATACTACTATTCATATGGTTTTTGAGTAAAGAAATTACTAATTAACCCTCATCTTTTGGCCATTTTACTTTGTTTTATGTCATCATTGCTGACCTTCACCACACATATGCCCAGTTTGTTTTTTGGCATTTTTTATCATTCTAGCCTTGACTAGAGTTCCCAGACCAATACTGGAGCACCCATAGGTGCCCTGGTCCCATTCGGGGTGCCCTAATCCTTTTTACACTTTCCCACCACATTTTGGGCACTTTCTAGCCGTTTGAGAATTCTATCTTTTTTGTGGTCGACCTCTTCGGGGTTAACTACGAAATTAGAGCAAGAGAACCATATAAATACAAAGTTATGAGACCATAATGAGGTACCAAGCACTAGTCACTACTATCATCCACCTAGAGTTACATCCATCTAAGGCATCTAGAGCTCATTTGCATCCATCTAGCTCCATCATAAAGGGACAAGGTTGGTTCATCTGCATCACACAAGCATAGGAGGGAAGTTTATTTTATTCCATCCACCATTTATTACATTTTCTACACATAGTTATAGCTCGTTACTTCACAAAGTGTGACTGGCACAGGAGCACCTAGGGCATGATCCACACACAGACTCAGAACTACATTCAGGTCTGAAATGCAGTGCAACCCTGAATTAGTAAGTTCACCACTGTGGCCGTTGAGGACAGTTCTCCCCCATCATTTACATTTTTTCTTTTTTTAGGGTTTGATTTTTATCTTGGGGTTTTGCAAGTCTATCTTTCATCATTGATCAATGGCAACATTTATCATAGACCAGCGAGTTACACGTAATATGCGATGACAACGTCATATCATCATCTGGTCCTATAAGTTTGGTTTCTGGACCTCCTGCATTGACCAGGGCACCTAGAATTTTGACAAGGGCACCCACAGGCACCCTGATCCTCTCTCAAACACCCCAGTCTAGTCAAATAGCTCAAATTTGTCCTTTTTGAGATCTTTTCATGTTCGTCCCCGCTTCTAGAATATTCAGTTTATTTTATGAAATAGTCCAGATCAGCCTGTGAATCAACTAAGTCACTTCTTTGCTCTTCTTACACATTAGGGTTTTTATTTTCATTTGCCTAGTTGTTTGGGTCACTTTCTATATTTATTTATTGCTTTTATTTATTGTTGTTCCTAATTTAAATTAACTTAATAAAATCCATATTTTAGTTAATCAATAAATGTCACAACTATCAAATGTAAAATTGGTCTATTGAAGGTGAACAACTAATTTTTGGACCATGAAAACCTTGCTCACTTTTCCTTGTTCCCTTACAAATAATTGGGAAATTGTTATCCTTGTTCCAAACCTTAATCCAACTTCAACACCTTACTAGGCCCATTAACAACATAGTGTGCTAATATGTCATGTGTTATCCCTCCATTATTATTGGACCCCTCATGTCTTAAATAATTTTGGATATCAAAACTTAGTACAAGTCAGTAGGTGTAGACACCCCAAACTTACACACTTGTTTCCATATATTCCCAATTCTATCCTGATACACCTTGTTATTCGCCCATTTGTAATTAGTTGATTAAATTGATTAATTCATACACATTTCACCCTTTGGATTAATTAAATTAATCACATGTCCCCTTTGTACCCCTTTAGTTAAGTTAATTATTGTTTATTAATTAAATAATTAATTAAGTGTGTGCACATCCTAGTCAACTGTCACTTGATCAAAATCCACCTAGACTCCACTTGGACTCCCTATCCTTATCCTAGTTAACTGCACTTCTAGAATCCTAGAAAGGTGGGGGCAATTAAATTACACATACAAGCACCTTTCTGAATGCATCTTTTTGCAATTAATTCCTTTACTACCCCTAAATGCCCTGAAACTATTGTAACTTCCTCTAATGTTATTTTTAGCATATGCATTCAACTGTATGTAACCAATTTCTAACTGCTTATGCCTCTATAAATTACAGGCTTACCCTTTTACAAGTCCCTCTTGAATTTTAAGTACAATCACTCTGTTAAAATTTCCTAAGTGAAAACATCTGTGTTTGTAGCATTTGCACTAATATTTGGAGAGCATTCAAGAGCACCCACATTCATTTGCAAGGTTCCATAGACAAGGTCTCAACAACCTTACTAAGGTTTGCATTTAAGGAAGTGCAGGGAGGTTTGCATTATTAGTTGTTTATCTTTCATTACTGTAGTTTTTTTCTTTTTTTTTACATTTTGGCACGCCCGGTGGGACTTGCACCCCATTTTTCTTTCATTTTTGGTTTCATTTCTTATTCTTGTATTTTATTTGTTTCACAAAAAAACTTCTTGTTTGTGTGCAAATTTCATAGGTGAATTGGGAAGTTACCATTATTTACTGGTTTACACCTGAAGGAAGGAGTTGTGACTTTGCTAAAAGTTGCTTCTCTTTTAGTTTATCAATTTCTGCATTGTTCTTTTCTTCTGGTTTATACATTTCTTCTCTTTATTTCTTTTCTGCACTTTCTGCACAACCTATAAAATCAAAGCAATCAAATTTTATTATTAAAAAAATTACACAAAAAAGGCTTTCTAACAATTCATAAAAAACCGCAAAAAAAATATGTTTTTTGTTACAAGTAAATAAAATAAATAAATAACTTTTTGTAAACACCCTAACCTAGACTACCCTACCCCCCCTCACTACCTAGCTCGGCCAACTCGGTCGAGCCATTTTTCCTAACGACCTTTACCCTTCCCTCACCTCTCATGCCTAACTACCCAACCCGAGCTCGAGCCCTCAGATCACCCACTCCCTGACTCGCTCTTCCCACCCAAGCTGCCAAACCCAACAACCTCCTTTCCCTACCTACCCTGGGACCCACGTTCCCTCCCTACCCAACAACCTCATTCCCATCCCCATGCCCCCCCTCTCGCAGCCCCCAACTCCCAAAGACCCCAACTCCCACAAACCGTGTTCCCACCCCTGAGCCAACCTAACTACCCTATTGTATGTTCCCACCCTAACCCCTCAATACTCACACCCCTCCCTGAGCTCCCAGCCGAACCCTAGAATCTCACCCACCCACCCTTCCCCATCCCTGCCTCACCAACTAAGCCCGTCCCCTAACTCAAACAAACCCGCTCCCTCATAGCTACGATCCCCACTCGCCTCGCCCAACACATAGTCACACCCCCAAGCCCTCTACTGAGCTGCTAGACCCCCCTACACACACAAAATAAACTTACAATACATTAGTTTTTAAGTTTGTATTGTATATGTTTATAGTTTTAGGTTTAGGTTTTTTTTTAATATGTATTTCTAAACTTAGGAATTTTTTTCTTTCATTTCTTTTTCTTTTGTTTATAATTTTCAATTTTGTTAGTAATTAATTTAACCATAACATTGTTTTTCTCTGTTACCCATTAAATTTTTCTTTTCTTTTCCTTAGTTAATTATTGTTTTCCTTGATTAGTTTCGGAATTTTTATTACAATATTAGGCCCATTGTCATTTTTTTTGTTATTTTCGTGCAATTAGACTAATTGTGTTTTTTTTTCTTGTGTAGGGTGCCTCGGTTTTTCTTTGTTTATAGGGTGCCTTTTCATTGTTCTTCTCATCACCTTTACTCTCTCAGACTAATAGTGAAACTTGCAAATTTAGTGTTACTGGACGTTTCGGTCCACTTTTCTCTTGCTTTATTTTTAGCCATTCTAGTACACTCTTAATCACATTGTCTCTTCCCTAATGTCTTCTAACTTGTTGTTTTTGCATGCTTTTCATTTATCATTTTCTTTTGTTTTTGTGAGACTAACCACAACACTATCACGCGTATGCTCTTCCCTCGCGCTTTCTAAGCGATCTTAGGAATCAGAAACATGGTTGTTTATTCTTTTTTTTGGGGAATTAACATTTCACTTAATCAAAGCCAACTCATATGCATGCTCTTTCCTCACGCTTTTTAAGCGATGTTGGAAATCAAAAACATGGGTTCACTTTTGTTGCCTTGTTTGTTTGTTATTTTTTTACCTCATTCCGGAAAAATTTCTAATCTTTGTTTGCAAGACCCGATCTCACACAAGGTGGATAAAACATTCAAAAAATACTAATTGTTGGTTACCAAATGAGTACAATCAAACCACATTAAGATCAAAATATAAAAAACACCACATTCAAAACATTGTATTTGCAGGTTCGATTAAGAGCTACGGCTCGACTGCTTAACTAGAACATAACCCCCTTGGCATAAGCCTCAAGATACAAAAAAGGGGCTGGTTCTAGAAACCTGAAGTAGGAGCAAGGTGTAGAAACAGAGCAAGCAAGTAATTGGAGAGAAGGTTTACATTGTTGCTTCTTTTCATACTTATTGTAATCTGTAATTTTCTATATTAGACCAATAAAAGTGGGAAGAAAGAGCAGTTGCCCTTCCCGACTGGTTTTCCTCCTTAGAGGTTTCCAGGATAAAATTGTTGGTGTTGAAGTTTGAATTATTTCCTTCTTTGTAATTTCCTTCTATAGCACTAGATAATCACTCACAAAGCTCTAATATTTAAGAAAATCTGTCATTTTCCAAAGTTGAAAGTAGTTTAACATAATTGTGTGATTCATAGAGTTCCAAAGTAGAAGTTTACGGATCATTTTGGTACCATAGCTGATTATATATCCAGGACTGTGGTATTCGAATCTTTCTTGTGATTTTGTATGACAGTGAAAATGTCCAAAGGCGAAGAAGTTTTACCTTGCAAGCTAGATATTTCTACGAAGAAGTGGAAACAGAGAATTCGAGCTCAAATGGAGGAAGATAACTTGGTTCGTAGAGTCGAGATGCTAGAGAAAATGATGGATAGATTACATAGAAAACAAGAAGATCTTTCAGATCTGAAAAAGACGGCTTTGGTTAAGAAAGATTCCATGGACTCGGTGGTTCGAGCACTAGCTGAAAAATTTGGTATCGGAAAGAGCCATGAAGAGGAAGAATGGGAAGAGCATAAAGAGATGCCAATTGTAAGCGAGAAGGTAAAATCTGCACATACACCTTTTAAAGTTGAAACGAAAGTGGAAATAAAGAATTTTGAAGGACAAGTAGATGTAGAATTACTAGATAAATGGCTAAAATAAATGGAAGTCTATTTTAGTGTGCATAATGTCACTGAGCACGTCTCAAAATGGAAGGTCATGTTCTAGTTTGGTGGGAAACACATCTAGCCACTTGTGAGAAGAAGAAACGTCCTATTTTTCAGTACTTTGAAAGGTTTTAAAGAATTGATAAGAGCTAACTTCTATCCTATTGGCCATAAGACTGACATGATGATTAAGTGGCAGTACTTTAGACAGGGCAGTGGTCAAAGCGTGCAAGACTACAGTACATAATATTGGAGACAAGCCATGTTTTTTAATATGGACTTGGAGGATGTGGACATTCTGACCAAGTATTTGGGAGGACTTCACACTCACCTTCGAAGGAAGGTAATCTCCACGAAGACCAAGGATCTCAATGAAGCTTGTATACAAGCATACTACATTGATGACAAGAAGAAGCAAGGAGAAATATAGCCAAAGGGAGACCAGTCAATAGAACAACAGGATAAAGAACAAGGGAAGACAAGTAGCAGAGGTAAATGGAAAGGTAAAAATACTGCTACTACTTTGCATACTTGTAAATATCCTAATAATTTCTGTAAAAATTGTGATGTAAATGGACATACTGACACCACATGTTGGAAGTTGCATCCGGAATTGCACCCAAAGCACCAAACCAAGGATTCGAAGAAATCCATGGCCACTGTGAAGATAGAAAGAGAGGTGGAGATTGAGGATGATTCGGATGTATACGAGAGGCTGGGATGCATAGCCACTAACATGTATGGGGCAAAAGAAGAAGAAGATATGAGTAAGCTATTTCAAATCAGAATCCAAATCAAGAAGACTAAGGTAAATGCTTTAGTAAATTTTGGTTCTCAGTCAAATTTGCTTTCTAATGTGGTTGTAGAACAGCTTGGTCTAGAGACTTGTGCACATCCACATCCATACCCACTAGGATGGGTGAAGAAGGGTGTAGAAATACAAATTACAAGAAAGTGTAAGTTTCATTTTGGGATAAACACCCAATACATAGATGTATTAGAGGCTGATATTATTCCACTTGATGTATTTGACGTTGTCTTTGGAAGTCCTTACTTGTATATCAGGGATGTTATGTTCATAAGGAGGGAGAACTAGTTCATATGGGTCAAGGATGGAGTCGTTTTTAACATCCAGGCACACCAAAGAAAATCAAAGAAGGCTATGGTAAGTGCCAACCAAGCACCAAGACTTATTCAGGAAAATCATCAGTTTTGTTGCTTTCATTGGAAGAAAAACAAAATGGACGTGAGTGCAGATATTTCTGACCAAAGGATGGAGAATTTGGATAGCACTTGTCATTTTTTGTAGAAGAAGACACCACAGGAACTACTCACTCAAGGAGAAAAACAAACTTCCACTATGTAAGCACCATATCTACCTACGGATTCAGTAGACCTGACCGTGGGGTAGCAAGAAGAAGAGGAGATACAAGGAACGGTGGTGACTATAGCAGCAGCATACTTAGAGAGGATTCTTCCAATCCATCTCAAGAGGCAGAGACAAGAAAGGACTAAACCACTACAGTATGGGACCTTCACCATACTTGAGCAAGTTGGAGAAGAAATCTTTGGGCCATACCTCATGCAGATGCACACGATAATGAGTTGCAAGAGCTCGCACCCACTAACGCCATCTACGCATGACAAAGAAGGAAAGATACATAAGTTACCTTCCAAAGAGGATTATACTTGAGGCATCTTAGAGGAGGATGTAGCACTGGAAACCAGAGATCCATAGGAGTCTTGGTAGGTTAGACGAGAGAAGACACCAAGGTAGACCCAATAGTACTTGAATGAGCACGAGAGGAAGTTGATTCCTCTACCACTCCACCACTAATATTTTGTGGGACCAAAATCCTCCTAATTAGGGGAGGTATGATCCATAGGGATCTAGAAAAACACACCACTTCATCAGTTTCATCAGCACCAAGAAGAAGAAGAAGGAAAAATAAATAAATTGAGGAATATAGAGGTTCTAAAAGGAACCGCCACTCTGTGCAGAGTGGTGGTTTTAGAACTGCCGCCCAGTAGGGCAGCGGTCCTATGACCACTAGTCTACTCAAGGCGGTGGTCCTAGAAATTTTGAACAGAAAAGAAGAACAGAGCATGAATGGACGTGAATTTGAAGCGCCCAACTGTGTCTCTTCACTTCCATGCCCCTTCACATCCTCCAATGCACTTGAGGACATGTGAAGGCCTATAAATACATGGAAGGAGCAAGAGAGTAGACATTCAAAGGTGAATCAAACATTCGAAGATCCAGAGAGATCGAGAAGCAGATTATAATGAGAGCAATAAGCAAGATCTTCAGTGCTAGAATGGAATTGTAGGAGCAAGGTGTAGAAACAGAGCAAGCAAGTAATTGGAGAGAAGGTTTACATTGTTTCTTCTTTTCATACTTATTGTAATCTGTAATTTTCTATATTAGAACAATAAAAGTGGGAAGAAAGAGCAGTTGCCCTTCCCGACTGGTTTTCCTCCTTAGAGGTTTCCAGGATAAAATTGTTGGTGTTGAAGTTTGAATTATTTCCTTCTCTGCAATTTCCTTCTATAGCACTAGATAATCACTCACAAAGCTCTAATATTTAAGCAAATATTTCATTTCCCAAAGTTGAAAGTAGAAAAACATAATTTTGTGATTCGTAGAGTTCTATAGTAGAATTTTACGGATCAAAACTGGTGGACGAAATGGGAATCTTTTTATCCTACCTAACTAGTAAAGCCTTGTGAGTTAGATTCAATGATATCCTTAGTAGCGACCCCAGTGTGATTCCTTCTAAGCAAGATCTTTGCTCAGGTTTTCAAAGGAGGTAAAATAAAGTTTTTAGCTAGCAATAGCGTTGTACTCGCTCGGATATTTTGTTGACACCTAGTTGAGAGAGCCACTTAGGAAGCCAAAAATTTTCGAAGCCAACTTAAGGTAGAGGCCATAAACAAACATTCAAACAAAAAATTCTTTTTTAATTTATTTTCTTCTTTTGTTTTTCTTTCTTTTTGTATTAGTGTTCCACACTCACTTTTTCCCAAACATTCCTTGTTTGGGATTCATCTTTCATGTTTCTTATCTTTTTTTCATTTTTCAAAAAATCCTTGTTTGGATTCTACTCTCATTCTCATTTCATCTTTTCTCGTCCTCTTGTCTCTTCGTCATCACTCATTCGCTAACGTTCATTTTACTCTCAAATTTCCCCTTTTCGAAACTGTCATCTCTTTTTCATTATTTCAATTTTTTCCTCATTGCCTTCTCCATTTGATCTTCTTTCATTCATTTAGGTTCTCATTCACTTATTTGATTCTTCCCCTTTCGCGATCATCAAATTATTCTATCTTTCATATTCACCTCCTTTTGAGTTTATCTCCCATTTCATTTGACACCTAAACATTTGGATAACCTTCCCAAATTTTAAGTTTTCATCTTCTTTTTGACATCAAGTCTTGAGTTGCGGATATCCATGTCCTCACTCAAGCACTTTTATCTTACAACTCACATCTTAATAGTGTTGTGTTCCACTTTGTCAAAACTCAATTTCATCACACCTTATTGTCATTCTCTTCTTGCATCCTTTAGTTTGACAGCATCATTGTTAAATTGTATACGTTTGCTTTCTTCACATCTCTAACTTGATGAAATATTTGTTGTGTTCTAGACACTTCATCATATCTTCTTTTCCAACGCTTATGTTATCAATATTTGAGTCTTATCCCTTAATTAACCTCTTTCTTATTAACTAATTCTTGTTAAGGGTTGAGCACATCGCATATGATTTGACTCCTTTTTCATGCCCTCTTCCCATCTAGCATTCACTTTTGCTAAGTAGTAGAGTGCAATTGTAATCAATCTATTCTTGTTCCTCCACTCTAGCATTCACATTGTTAGAGGTTGATCACATTTGTACTTTTTTCACTATAACTCTCCCTCAATATAGCATTCACTTTGTTAGAGGACGAGAACCTTCACCACATCGAACCACTCTTCCATCTTGGCATTCGCTTTGTCAAGGGTTGATTTTATCAAAAACTTTCACACACTTCCATATTAACATTCAATTTGTTAAGGGTTGCATCATTCATATCTTCCAAACCTCTTGCCCATCTTAGTATTAACTTTGTTAAGGGACAAGTTATTATCAAACTTAATCGCACACCTCTCTTCCATTGTCGCATTCACTTGGCTACAGGTTGAGTTATCTTTCATATCTCTCTTTTTCTCCCTCCCTCTTTTAAAAATGGTGGGAACATGACACAGAGATTATATTCCTTTTGGAAGGGTCGAACGACATCAAAATCCTTTTGGAAATTTTGATAGTGATAATGACCAAAACTCTGAGGATGATCATAATGACATTTCACTTGAAGAACAATCCCACCTTGAAAATATGTTACGTATAAATAAGGACCAATTTTTTCTTCGTCTCCTTGAGATGGGAGAAAAATTACCCTCTGATTTCGACGAAGATAGTCTACAAACATTATTTGTCAAACCACCATCTAACAAGGGTGAACCTGTCATTTTGACAAACAATGATGATGAGGTAGGCCCTAGTCACACGAACAATGATGATCAAAACAAGTCCACTTCGAACAACACAAAAGGAGATGAATCAAACAAGGACAAATTTGATGAAAGGAACAAAGTAAAATCAACTGATTTGGCCACCGATCCTACTCAATCCCTCATGAATCAAATTAATGACATGGCTAAGCAATTGACTATCTTAAATTCCAAAGTAAAAAATGAATCCCATGAAAATGAGGCACCAAAGAAAACTAGTTATGCTTCATTTAAGATTCATACCGCGCATACCAAAGATAAAAACAATTCTACAAGTGACAGTTCATTATCTTTCTTACAGAACAACTCATCATTTACCCAAGAATGGAAAATGATGAAGCAAACTATCTCAGGTATGCAACATCAACACAAACAATTCAAATTTGAAGAATTTTGTCCTTACCCCTTCGATAAGGACATTTTGCATGTCCCTTTTCCCAAATCTTTCAAGACACCCAAATTTGACAAATAAAAAGGAAAGAATGATCCTAAAGAGCATATCAAGGAGTTTTATATGTCTTGCCAAGAGGTGGCCTATAGTGATGTCTTCTTAATGTGTCTCTTTCCACGAAGTCTAGGAGGACAAGCCTTGGATTGGTTCTTACACCTCCCCAAGGGCTCTATACAAACTTTCGCGGACCTCTCAGGGAAGTTCATCAAACATTTATCATTTAACCTATACTCTGAAATTATGATGATGGATTTGTTTATTGCCAAACAACGAACAAATGAAACCTTTGCACAATTCCTACAAAGATGGTGTGGGGTTCTTACTTGTTTCCCATGCTCCATTCCTGAGAAACAACTTGTGAGTATCTTTTTACCTAATCTCACTAGTGATTTATCCATTCACATGTAAATGCATTGCCTTAATACTTTTGAAGAAGTTATTAAGAAAGGATCGCAAATTGAAAAATCCCTTTTCGCAAAAGGTTTGATTAACTCGTTCAAAAGGAAATGGGAAACATAGTAACCATCCTAATAGTTCTCACCAATACAAATCTAAACATGTTAATCACAATTATAATATGGTCAACGATGGTATTATAGACAATGGCAATGTCCACAACATCCAAAACACTTAGACTAGACCAAACAAAGGGAAACAACCTCTTGTTGTTTCTAGCAAAGAAGTTTCCTCCTCTCCTGATTCTAAGTGACGTCATTTCACTCCTTTGGGAGAACCATTATCAAGTTTCCTCCAACAGCTTGTTAATGCAAACATGGTTACCTATCCCATCACCAGGCCTTGGGTTGAGGGAGAACCCAAGCCTACTTGGTATAAAGTTGATACTTATTGTGATTTTCATCGCATTAACGATCACCCAACTAATCGATGTTTACAATTACATCACTTTGTCCAAGACCTCATTGACAGTGGAGATATCACTGTTGAAGAACCATCACCAAATAAAACACCCAAACAAATATTAAGGTGTTCTCAAAACCATTTCCCAAACATGGCGTTGATAATACAAATGCTAACAAAGGTCCCTCTACCAATAACGTTGATTTCAGTTCAATTATCTCATTTATTGAGGAAGTACCATCTACAATGGTGACCATTAAATTCAAACCTTCAAGTAATGTTATGACCACACGTCAAAGGAAGATATGGTTTCCTGCGACAAACTAACCTTCTACGTATTTTACAGAACTTCAAACATCCAAACCAACAGCTCCTTTGAATCAAAATTCAAACCCTAATGCCAAATCACCCACTCCGGGTCAATATGACTTCATCAAACAATTAGCCACCATGCCAATGCATATCTCTCTAATGGAACTGTTAAAAGAGTCACCTAGCTTTTAGGATATTCTCACTCGTGCTCTACATGAATCATGTTTTCCTTATACTCTAAATGTTCAACAGTTTTAGGCTATGATCGTGAACCTTACACCTGAAACTCCTATCCTATATTTTGGCCCTCAAGATATGTTGAACCCAAATCTGATTAACAATAACTCCTTGTACATTGAATCCTACGTTACAAACCATAAGGTCAAGAGAGTTCTTATTGATAATGGAGCAGCTCTTAACATCTACTCTATAAACATGCTCTGCTGCATTGGTCATACAATAGATGACTTAGGTGTTAATATCATTACCATTTATGGCTTTGATAATATTGAGCACCAATATTGTGGTACCATCACTCTTCACATACAATTAGGCCCGCAGCTCCTTGATGTTGTATATCATGTAGTTGACATAAAAAAATCATATAACCCTCTTTTGGGTAGGCCTTGGATACATGCAATGTACGCAGTACCTTTCACCTTCCATCAATGCATAAATTTTCCACATAACGGCAAAGAGTTCACCTTGTGTGGCGATATAGAACCCTTTGAATACTATAAGTTTTTTGAAGCAAGGTACAAAAAGGAAAAAAATTGTCCATATACTGATAGCATCTACTCTATAAACATGCTTTGTTGCATTGGTCATACAATTGATGACTTAGGTGTTAATATCGGTACCATTTATGGTTATGATAATACTAAGCACCAATCTTGTGGTACCATCACTCTTCACATACAATTAGGCCCACAGCTCCTGGACACTTTATGTCATGTAAGTATGACGTAAAAACATTCATATAACCTTCTTTTGGGTAGGCCTTGGATACATGCGATGCACGCAATACCTTCCACCTTCCATCAGTGCATAAATTTTCCACATAACGGTAAAGAGTTCACGTTATGTGGCGATATAGAATTCTTTGAATACTATAAGTTTTTCAAAGCAAGGTACAAAAAGGAAAAAAAATGTCCATATACTGATAGCACAACTGGATCTAGCACAACTCCTATTGTTACCTGTAGACACCCATAACCACGCCCAAGCAATTTAAATACTTAAATTGCGAAAATTAGGCCTTTTCTCACAAGGATCAATGGCATATCATTGAAATGAATGCAAGTCTCATTTTCCCTCATATCATCATTAATTAATTACACTACGCTAATTGATTAAGTCGCCTATCTAACTAACAACCTAATTAACGACCTTCCATTAATTATTTACCCCTTTCTATCCAAACTAATTAATTATTATTAATTAATTAGCTTTCCCTTCCATTTAACCAATAAATCAATGTTTAATTGATTTAATCCCCTTCTAATAGCCTAAATCATACTAATATTCCTCTAATTATCTTCTATAAGTACATCTACCTATTAGTTAATCACCTTTGATTAATTAAAACACCCCCCAACTCCCATTACTTGCTAATTATGAAATTAAACCCTTCTAAAGTAACTACATTCTTATAAAGCAACCTTATCCATTCCAATCAAGTTTTACCTTTATCCCACATGCAAAGGGATGAAGTGTTTTATATCCACATATAAGGAGCTCTCCTTCTACCTTTATACCTACACCTAAACTTCTTAAGAGAGCAAATGCAAAGCATATAGCAAAGAGACTAAGATCTTTCCTTTTGTTTTCTTGAGAGGTCACCATTGTTAAGAGCGAAAGCTTCCTATTCTTGCATTCTTTAAGGATCAAACAAATCAATTGTTGATTGCCATTGGAGCTAAATAGGTCCATGCATTTTGTTGGTAATCCAGGAGAGTATAGATGTTAAAATAGCATGCATAGTTTTGATCTCATGTTTTCAATGTTATAATGTTAGTTTAGATCTTACTTAGTTCTCTATTTTGATGGTGTTTATGCTTTGTTTAGCTAAATTGTAGAACTATTTTAGGTGGTAGTTCTTGCTTCATTTGATTTAGCATTAAGCAAAGTATACATGCACACATTACCAACTGTATTGACCCTGATATAATATTGATCCCTCATGCTTCTTCATTTTCCTCTAAAGCATCTACATCTAAGGTATCACCTACAGTTACATTCTTTCATAAAGGCTTAGGTGAGTACAGACTTGACAATACATTTCTTTTTGGCAAACTCCCATTATCGCCTCACAGTTATGGGCATCCTAACGCTCCTCATTTACAATAACCTCCAGCTTACTATCTCAGAACCAATCTTTGGAGATGATATGGATATCTAGAAGATGAACACATTCCAATCTCTGACGAATCTTGGCTATGCAAAGATAGGATGGAAGAATGTTACAAATCCACTGATTACACCAAGGGTCATAGAATAATGAAAAACATGAACTAGAAAGGAAGAGGCCTTGGCCACAAGGACATGGTGTTCTTGAACCTATGAATATCAAGTCTAATCTTTACACATATGGTCTAGGATATGAGACATATGAGAAGAGGCCTATAGTCTTTGATGTATTACCTAGTGATGAGGACTCAGATTCTGAATTTGAGACCGGATCCACACATAGCCTCTTCAAAGACCTAGCCGAAACTAAAATTTTCCTCAAATACTTATCCTTTCAAACCCTTGATGTTGTTTGTCCTTACCTCATTGATCGGGACCAACAGTTTCATGTTTCCATGGACCTCTTTCAAAACGATGAGGCCATCCAAGAGTTCCTCGAGGCTTGGGACCATTTTCCCTTGTCGGATCACATCAAAGGTTTCGATATAACCTTGATGATACCGCCTACTTCGGTGAAGAACTTAAAATATCTAGTCCTAAAGAAAAAGAAATTAAACACAAAATAAAGACAAATTATATCTTGAATAGTAAAAACCTTTATGAGGCATTATACGAGAAGCAAAACATGAAAAAGAAAAAGAAAGAAAAGGACGCATCTCCTAGTGAAAACCTTTTACAAGCACTAGAGAGAGGAGATTTGGATCTAGAAATATCAGAGAATCTACACAAGGCTATAACATCATTTCAAGATAATGACACTTCTAAGTTGTTGGTAGAAGAGATGAAAATTATTAACATTGGAACTAAAGACCAACCAAAATTGTTACAACTAGTTGTCAGTTTATCAAAAACCGAAATCAACACCTTCACGGCAGTTCTAACCAATTTTCAGGATGTATTCATTTGGTATTACAAGGATATGCCCATACTTGATCCTTCTCTTGGGGTTCATCACCTTGTGGTGCACCCAGATGTTAAACCTATAAAGTAAAAACTGCGTAAAATGCATCCCAAGGTAGCATTGCTTGTGAAGACCGAACTACTAAAATTGTTGGATGTAGGCTTCATATGATGCATTGACTACTCAAAGTGGATATCTAATATGGTGCCGGTTGTGAAGAAGACCACTAGAGTTTGTATTTGTATAGATTTCTGTGACATTAACAAGGCATGTCCTAAGGATGATTTCCCTTTGCCTAATATTGACATGATTGTCAATTCTACTATGGGCCATGAGATGTTATCCCTTATGGATGGTTTTTCCGGGTATAACCAAATTCAAATTGTTGAAGAAGACCAGCATAAAATAGGTTTTACAACCCCATGGGGGACATTTTGTTACAAGGTCATGTCTTTTGGCCTTAAAAATGTTGGTGCAACTTATCAACATGTCATGACTATTATTTTTCATGACATAATAGAGGATTATGTTGACGATATTCTTGCTAAATCAAAGACTAGAGTGGATCATCCAGAAGTTCTTAGTATATATTTGAGTGGTTAAGGGAATACAAGGTTCACCTTAATCCAAAGAAATGTGTCTTTGGTGTCACTTCAGGGAAACTTCTGGGATTCATTGTCTCATGAAGAGGAATTGAAGTGGACCCTACCAAGGTCAAATCTATAATAGATATGCCTCCTCCTTGGAACCTTCATCAACTAAGGGGCTTACAAGGAAAAATACAGTCTATTCATTACTTCATCTCTCAATTGGTAGATAAGTGCCATCATTTCAACCAGCTGCTTAAAAAGGATGTCTAGTTCAAATGCACACAAGACTATCAAGACATCTTTGTAAAATTGAAAGAATACCTAGCATCTCTGTCAGTACTCATGTCGCCTATACAGGATAAACCTATGTTTTTGTATACATCTACAACAGAACATGTCATTGGGGCATTATTGGTGCAACACAATGATAAGGGTCAAGAACAAGTTGTGTATTACTTGAGCAGAACTCTCCTTGAACATGAGACCAAGTATTCGTAGGTTGAAAAGGCTTGTTTAGTGGTTGCTTATACTTTTGGTAAGTTATGACACTATCTCCTAATTCATACCACCAAGATAATTTCAAGGGTTGATCCTCTTAAGTACCTAGTTTCGAGACCAATCATAACAAGACAAATGTCTAGTCGGATTGCGCTACTCATCTAATTTGACATTGAAATTGGTGATCAAAAAGCTATCAAAGGTCAAGCACTAGTAGATCAACTGACTGCAGCACCATTGTCAGGTTCACAGCCATTAAATTTTGAATTTCTAGATGAAGACCTTTTATACATAGAAGCAACACCCTTATGGACATTATTCTTTGATGGATCTTGCAACATCCATGGTTCTAGAGCAAGAATCATCTTACGTACATCAGATGGAGACCTCATATCTAAATCTTATCGTATCAATTTCCCTTGCACAAATAACATCACAAAGTATGAAGCACTGATAGTAGGCTTAGGATTGACTATCTCATGGTGCTTGCAAGAATTGACAGTTCATGGTGATTCTCTTCTCATCATTAATCAAGTTAATGGAGAGCATCAAGTAAAAGATGAAAATATTTTACCCTATAAAATAATGGTTGATAAAAGGAGTGATAACCATATCGTACCAATCTAAGAAGTCAAATGCTAATCAAACACCATGATCAATAAGATGAAAGTAATTCGCCAGAATAACTTTAATAAAACCTTTTCAAACAAATGAGAATCAATATCATATATTATTATGGAACTCAATGAAATACAATGATAATGGGTCTTGCTTCTATAGGAAAGAAATAACAATCTAAGAACTAGTCAAGGTCGTAGATCAAGCCATAAATCAAGGAAATAACTAGTCATCAAAGAACTATTCAAGTCTATAGATTTAGGAAATAAATAGACATAAAATATCTAGTTAATACCATATATCAAAGAAAGAATTATACCTAACAAGGAAATAATATCCCCCTAATATACTAGATAATATCCCCCTAAATATCTAAATAAATAAAAATAAATATCCACACACATAAGTGGGTGAGGATAAATACAATAAAGGTAAATAAAGTACCTAGGTGAACATGAGCTAAGGTAAATACCTACTCTAACACCCCCCTCAAGTGAAGCTAGGGGAAAAAATAAAAGTGGCATGTCCACAGTATGAGTCCTAGTAACTATGCTTGATGAGGTACTCATGTACAATATATTCATGAAGAATTCTCAAACCAAAAGAAGGAAATAATCCTGCTAGAAGGAAAGAGAAAGAAAAAGAAGAAGGAAGATATTTTCTCATGAACACTCCCCAAGAACAACTTCCAAAAACCCTAAGCATTCCACGCAATGCAAGGTAGGGAGGTGATGCAAAAGGCTTTCTAAATATGTCTGCAACCTCCTGCTGAGTCAGAATGTATTCCAAGAAAAGAAATCCATCCTGAATGTGCTGACGAATGAAGTGGATGTGTATCTCAATATGTTTGATCCGCTAGTGCTCAACAAGGTTGCGAGAAATGTGAATTGCACTTTGGTTGTCACACCAAATTACAGTCGATGAATCCTGTGGGAATCCAAACTCTGTCAATAACTGTTGAAGCCAAATAATTTGTTGACTCATTGTAACTTGTTGCCATGTACTCTACCTCTAAAGATGAAAGTGCAATAACATGTTATTTTTTACATGCCCAAGTAACTGGAGAAGAACAAAGACAAAAAAGATAGCCAAGAAGTGGAACACCTGTCATCAATAGAACCTTCCCAATCTGAATCTATATATCCAACCAACTGAGTAGAACCCCTAGTGTAGTGTAGGCCAAAGTGGGAAGTGTCATGCAAATAGCACAAAATCCTTTTAGCATCCTGTCAGTGACTACTATGAGGAGAATGTGCAAACCGAGATACAAGCCCTACTGCAAATGAAATATCAGGGTGAGTATGGGTCAAGTACATGAGACTCCTGACCAACTTCCTATAAAATGTAGGATAACAAAGTGGTGTGGTACATGTGGAAGTAAGAGTAACCCCAGACTGAAAAGGAGATGGAATTGGCTTGCAATCAGCCATATCAAAGCATTGAATAAGATCATGGGTGTACTTTTGCTAACTCAAATGAATCCCTGAATCTATTTGAGAAATATGCAAACCAAGGAAATAATGCAATAACCCAAGATCTGTCATGTCAAACTGTGTAGAAAGAGCCCTCTGAATAGTCTGAATGTGGGAATAAGATTTCCAGTAAGTAACAGATCATCAACATTCAAGACAAGTATCACAATATCCTCACCAACACATTGTAGATATATTGTATGATCGGAGTGGCAACGAAAAAAACTAGTAGATAGAAGAAAATAATCCATCTTCTCATACCAAGCCTGAGGGGCTTGTTTGATCATACCAAGCTTGAGGGGCTTGTTTGAGACCGTAGAGATACCTTCAGAGTCTACAAATAAGATAAGAATCCTGAATAAATCTTGTTGGTTGCTCCATGTAAAAAGGCACTATTCAAGTCCATCTGGTATACAGGCCACCCCTGTGATGCAGTAATAACAAGTACAAGGTGTATAGAATCCATCTTGGCAATGGGTGTAAAAGTCTCAGAGTAATCAATACCTTAAACTTGTGAAAAACCCTTTGCAACAAGACGAGCCTTATACTTGTCAATGGACCCATCAGCTGCGTATTTGGTTCGGTATACCCACTTACACCTAACCATCTTTCTTCCTTTAGGAAGAGATACCAAATCCCAAGTATGATTCTTCATCAAAGAAGAATACTCAGCTGTCATCGCATCATCCCACTCTTGTATCCCATGAGCCTTTGAAAAATATTGTGGATCCTCAAAAAACTACCTGACACAAAATTCTAGAACCTGTAGAATGTGTGTGATGATGCCTAGTGGGTGGAAGATCCTATATGAAAGGTGCTGCCTCAGAAACTGTAGTACAAGCCCACTTAGGCATAGTGACAACATCAGTGGGAATAGGATCCTCAACGGATTTATAACCTCCTCATCAACCTCCTCAAAGAAAGGATCCTCAAGATTAGATGATGAAGAAGAAGGAGGCATGGAAGAAGATGAAGAATCATGAGGAGTGAAGCGCTCATCAAACTGAACATGTGTTTGAAAAAGAACATCATGAGTATCAGGATCTAAAAGTCGATAAGCTCTCATGTCCTCACAATACCCTACAAAGATCAAGGGTTTCTCTTCTTATCCAAATATTTCCTTTTCTTATTTGACACAAAGGCCCAAGCATGGCTCCCAAAGACTCAAAAAAATGAGACATCTGGCTTAGTGTTGGTACAAGCTTCCTCTGGAGTCAAATGCTCAAGTGCTTAGTGTGGTGTGTGATTCTAAATGTAGTTAGCACAGTTAACTGCTTCTGCCCAGTAGATAGGAGGTAAATCTCTAGAATGCATCATACAGTTAGCCATTTCCTTCAAAGTTTTATTCTTCATTTCTGCTAAGCCATTTTGTTGTGGAGTATGAGGAATAGAATGTTGGTGAATAATGCTTTGAGTTGTCAAAAATTCAGAAAACTCATTGTTGAAGTACTCCCCCCCATTATTGGTACAAAGGTTCTTTATGCAAGTAGAAGATTATTTCTCAACCAAAGCCTTAAAGACTTTGAAGTGTGAAAAAACATCACTTTTTTACTTAAGAAAATAAACCCAAGTATGCCTCGAGAAATTATCAATAAAGGTAAGTGCATACTTAGCTCCATTGAAAGAGGGGGTAGGAAAAACCATCAAGTCACTATGCACAAGCTCAAGTGGTGAAGAATCTCTCTTAAACAAATTCTTAGGGAAAATATCTTGGTGTTGTTTCCCTAATGCACAACCATGAAAAATTCCCTCAAGATAAGAAACTCTAGGAAGACCATCTACCATACCATGAGTGCTCAACTCCTTCAAATATTTGTAATTGAGATGTTCAAATATTTCATGTCAACACTTACTCTCTGAATCTACATGAGAAACCAATCCTGTCCCTATAGAGGAAGTGTCATCAAAACCCTCAAAGTGATATAATCTAGAACTATGATCAACAATACCTTGAGCAACAAGTGAATGAGGCTCCAACAAAGTTTTTACTTCTACCCCATGTGGTGTAAAATTCAGTGTTTTCCCTTGACCGGAATGACAAATTTGATATACGGAAATAAAATTTGTAGTGATGTTAGGAACATATAGTGCATCTTGGATACTGCCACCATCAAGGTGTATGTCACCTTTTCCCTTAACAAGAAAGAAAGGAAGAATCTCCAACCTTAATTTTGGAAGTAGAACTCAAACCTAGAGAAACAAAAGACTCATTGGAAGAAGTCATGTGATGAGAAGTACCTGAATCAATAACCCATTTGTCTATAAGTGGTGACTGAGATCTCCCAACAACATTAAGTGCATTTCCATGTTGATTAGAAGGAGGTGGAGTGGAGATATAAATTTTGTGTTTCTTGATTGCATCCTCTAAGGCTTGCATTCGCTTATAACACCTATGTTCTTCATGACCACTACCCCCACAAAAAGAGCATGAAAGGATAGACTTATTCTTGGATTTAGAAGACTCCTTGGGTTTAGAGTTGTTTTCTTTGGGTTTAGGAGCACTTTGAGATGGAGAAGGGGTGGATTTGGTTTTACTTTTTGGTTTTCCTTTACCCTTAGGATTAGATGCAACTAATGCATTTTGAGAGGTGGAAGACTCAAGGTGAGACAATTTGGATTCTTCCCTAGTAAGTCTTTCACAAAATGTTTCTAAGTCAAACATTTTGAATGTGTCACCTAAGGCATCCATGCTAGAGAAAAAGGTAGAAGCAAAAATTTGGAATGGTCCTCTCAACTTAGGATAGAATTAAGTAAACACACTCTTCATCTTTCTTATCTCTTCCACTCCCCTTCAACTATGTCAACAAATGCTTGAACTTGGTAAGATAGTCTATAATTGTTGGAAAATCTTCAGGATTAAGAGAGGTGATCTCAATTTCAAGTTGCATGGCTCTCATATGATCCACCTTACCAAATAAATCCTCCAATTTCTCCCATATTTTGAAAGGAGAGTCACATTTTTCTAAATGAAACAAAATACTGTCACTTACATAAGTTCCTATTAAACCCATACACTCATCAAATTTGCACTGGTACTGAAATTTCTCATATTCTCTAGTGAATATTGGTTCCCATAATCCTTTCTACTTAATTATTGTTTCCATTCTTGGTTTCCATGTGTGGTAATTATGTGTTGTTAATGGATCAACATGATCTAATGCAGAAGTAGATGCCATTCTAAAAAAATCACCAAAATAAATGCAAGAACCAAGCAATGCAACAAGAGCCCCCCATATTTTGACACTTTAAAATGAGTGTATGTTACAATATGGTACTTTATAATTATAGGGCTCAAAATAAATATTTCCAATGGAAAGCACTTTGGCACTCAAAACCGAGTTACCGATCAAAAGTTACAATATTTGACATATTATGCTCTACTATTTATTTTAACTAAAACAGAATAAAATGTGTTCCCTTCACCACACAAATAAAATATTTAAGCACCTACTAGTAGGAATCACAGGCTTTAAGACCTCATATGACCATACCATAACCAAGGGCTAAAAATGGGTCCTTTTGCATGGGTAACTCAAAATGTTACATCAAAAAAAGATCAAAGATACAAGCTTTACAAGTTTATGCTCTATTATTTAGTAGGAATCAAAATCTTTAAGCCCTCGTATGACCATACCATATGACAAGGGGCTAAGGATTTCAATGGGTGCAATAACAAAATGCGAACAAATCCTAAATATATGAATATACAAAAAAACTTATTTACAAAATAAAACTTACAGACGGACGTCAATAGCAATCTCCTGCTCTGATACCATAAAAGGAACGATAACCAGATCGTACCAAGCTAAGAACTCAGATGCTAATCAAACACCACGATCAATAAGATAAAACCAATTCATCAAAATAACTTTAATAAAACCTATACAAATATATGAGCAGTAGTATCATAAATTATTATGGAACTCAATGAAATACAATGAGAATGAACCTTACTTATATAGGCAAGGAATAACAATCTAAGAACTGATCAAGGTCGTATATCAAGTCATAAATCAAGGAAAGAACTAGTCAAGACCATAGATTTAGGAATGAACTAGACATCAAGGATCTAGTCAATACCACAGATCAATGAAATAATTAGTCAATACCATAGATCAAGGAAATAACTATACCTAACAACTAGATAATATCCCCCTAATATCTAAATAAGATAAAAGAAATATCCACACACATAATTGGGTGAGGATAAATATAATAAAGGTAAATAAAGTACGTAAGTGAACATGAGCTAAGGTAAATACCTAATCTAATAGATTTAATAAATACATTTTAGATTATCAATTTTGAACAAGTTCCTCGCATACAAAACAAAGCAGCGGATGCCATGGAAACTATCACCTCCCTTCTTTCGTTTGACATTAATCAAACTTACAATGAGTTCCTCATTGAACATCTTTTGGTTCCTGCATACGAATTGTATGGATAAGTCCACCATGGTTTGTGAGATTGTTGGTCTTGATCATCCTGGTACCACGATATATATACCTTCATTCAAACTAAAGCCTATCCTCCTAGTTTTTATTCAACTGGATAAAATAGCCTTAGCAACATGCTTCACATTACACCTTTCTTGCTGACACCTTGTATCAAGAGGTTATGATGGGACTCTTTTAAGATGTCTCAATCAGGATGAAGTTAATCAGATGCTAGTTGAAGTACATTCAGGTATTTGTAGTTCCCATACCAGTGGAATGGTCTTTGCGAAGAAGATATTATGCATTGGATACTACTGGCCCATAATGGAGGAATATACATGCAACTTTGTGAAGAAATCTCAGGCTTTCCAAAAACACAGTAATCTCATTCATTCACCATTCCAAGCCTTCCATTCCATTACTTCACCTTGGCCTTTTTTGAAATGGGGACTCAATTTAATTGGAAAAATAAAGCCCACCTCTTCTGATGGCCACACATTTATTATAATTGTCACTTAGTATTTCACCAAGTGGGTTGAAGCTATTCCTCTTACTAACGTTATTGGGTGCAATATTTCTAAACTCATCTTCAATCATATTATCTATCATTTTGACATCCCCGCTGCTATTGTCACTGACAATGGTGGTTCTTTCAAAAACAAGGATCTCAAGGCCTTAGCTAAAAAATATAATATCCACCTAAAATGGGCTACACCTTATTATCCACAATGTAACAGCCAATTTGAAGTGTCAAACAATGCCATAAAATCCATTTTAGAAAAAAAAAATTTAATAAACATGGGCGTAATTAGCATACACAGTTGTATCCCGCCCTTTGGGCCTACCGCACTTCCTTCCGTACACCTACAGGAGCTACTCCTTTTTCCCTAGCATATGGCTCTAAAGCCATGTTACCTGTCAAATTTTAACTTCCTTCACTTTTTGTCTCCCTTCAGCACCTCATTCATGAAGAGGATTACCATGTTGCACGCCTTGCAGTGCTAGAATTACTGGACGAGAAACGGCTTCACGCCTTAGACCATGTACAGGTATATCAGAATAGATTGCACTGTAATTATAATTGCAAGATCAAACCTCAACATTTTGAAATCGATGATTTGGTCCTAAAGGAAATTAAGAATAATACAACTAAACCACGAGAAAAACAAGGAAAATTTGAGCCTAATTGGTTGGGTCCTTATGTTATAACTACTAAATTTGGATCTGGTGCATACAAACTGTCTACTGAGGATCGAAAAGAGTTGAAGGAGCCTATGAATTCCATTCATCTAAAGAAGTTCTACTCATGAATCTCCGAAGAGTAACCCTTGTGCTGGGGGCATATCAGTGCATCCACCCATTTCGTCATTTCACTTTGTTTCCCATTTGTAATTTTTCACCTAGCCATGTGTCACATGTTTTCCTTGATTAGGTTATCATGCCCATTGTCTACCACTATTTTTTGTTTTCCATTGTACTTTCACTCACTTACTTCATGTGTCGCATGTTGGTTTTGACTTGGAAATTTCCTTTCCCTCTTCTTTGGCGTGTGGTTCAAAGTTCCAAAAGGACCAAAAAAATGTTTCACAAAACTTGAAGAGCAAAAACACTCGCAAAAAAAATATATAAAATTGTTCAGAAAATACAAAAAAAACATACAAAATGTTTCGAAAATGCTTTCCAAAAAATGCCATCTCACGACAGTGTAATTTTGTTCGCCATTTTCTTCATCTGATTGTTCCCCATCATCTTTTCCAATAGATCAAGCCACTCTTCATAATATAACTTTGCTTAGGGACATCACTTGGCTTTGGTTTTCTCTTGGGGGAAACTTGACATCTGTATATTTCTTCATTGTATGCTTTGTTCACTAGCTTGTTTGTTGTATTTGCTTGTTTAACGTTTGTACATATGGACGGTTGTCTTGTATATTCTTAGCTTTGTCTCTTATGTTTGTTAGTTAGAATAACCAGTACTCTGGAGTGCGCTTATGGACTAATTACAAGAAATTTATTTACATCTTAGTTCACATATAACTTTGGTGTGGATCCTTCTTGTTCATATTGAGTTTGTTTCTATTGCTTGTCTTGTATCTTTTTGTCATTTGCATGTGTTGTGTTTTTCTCCTGGTTTATTTAAGCCATGGAGCATTTTCCTTTTTGATGTGTATTCATGTTTGCTTGCGATTTCTTTGCATTTGTCTTTTCAATTCCTTCCAAAATTCACAAAATCCAAAAAAAAAAATCAAAATTAAAAAATCAAATATTTCAAAAAACCCAAAAATAAATTAAATTTTTTTACAAAATTTGAACAAACATTCAATTATCATATATATCCTACAATTGGAAAAATCTTGAAGTCAATCCTTTAACATTTCAATACAATCTTGATAAACGTCATACCTTTATCTATAACCCTAATGATCGTGCCAATCTTACAACTATCACTTTCTTCCCTTTGCATGATATCCTAACTATGCTTGGGGCAAGTCACAAAATTGTTTATCCTTCATACTACAACTTCATCTCGGGAAATTTCAACTTCGATCATTTGCACTAAGGATTCAACAAGAGTGTCATAAGGAGTCGTTTTAACTTCGCTCTTCCAGTCTGATCCTATTCCCACTTGGGAGCATTTGTATCTGTTTGATCATCATTATGACACGCATTAGGGGCATACTTGATTGTCTTCTTTTTCGACTTTGTGTTGCATTGTTGATGTTTACTTTTTGGACCACTTACAAGTAGTGTGATTACATTTTGGTTCCTTTATAACGCTAATGTCAGCACCTAATTTGTATATTGGGTTTGTTTTCTTTTTTATCTTTTCTTTGTTGTGTGTGTTTGTTTACGTGCATCTGGGTTACCCGTCTTGATTCTTTTATAATCATGGTGACAACTCTATTGTGCAACATAAAAAATAAGATTTCTCTAAAATTATTCTCCAAATGAAGCTCATGCTACAAGCAAAATCTTTTTTTCCATCCTTGTTTCAATCCCTTGCTTTCTTCCTATCAAGTGGTTGTCCATCACCTTGTTGTGTCATCCACTCATTCGTCGATAAGCATGTGTCTACTATCTTTAAAGCATTATTACTTAAACAATTTTGGATATCAACACTTTGTGCAAGTCAATAGGCAATCTGTTGTATACAAGTGTTCAAATCCTTAACTTTAAATGAAAGGGAAAAAATGAGTTATGTCAATAAGTGTTCCCCAATGGCAATTTAGGGTGTAGTGGTGGATTGTAATGTATTTGAGATGTAATTCTTGCGTTGAATTTAAAGTCCATTTAACTATCATGTACATTTACTTTTCTTGGAGAATTCAATCAAAAATCGTAATGTCTTGGCCATATAATGGAGTTTGGGGGAAAATTTTGGAAAGATTTCTTCGAGCTCAACACATTGGTGCATGTAGGTTGATGTCATTAGTCACTAATTAACATGAGATTTGTAAAGACAATAATTAAGTTATTGACCAAATTAGTATGTGAAAAATCTAAGATATAGGCATTGAGATTGATATATCTTGACCTTTTTTTTTAGATATGTAATAACGAATGCTAGAATTCTCTTTAGATGATTAAATTAGGCTTTTTGTAATGGGATGATGCTCTTGGAAAGATTAAATTATGCTCTTACAACTTTAATATCACTCTTGTTATCAATCTACATGACTCTATATCCTTGTTGTATACACACCAATGTGCGTATGTGTCTATGGACTTTTTGAATTCAAGTTAGAACCTTATTGGGGTGTAAATTTACACATAATAGACATGAAAGCCAATGAGAAGGAACACAAACCCTGGTGATTCAAAAAGGGGAGAAAGGGCCCACAATGGCAAGAATCAATTTTGTACATGTATGGAACTGCTAACCATCTAAAACCACAAGGAAAATAACAAAGGAGAGAAACAAAAAAGGGAGAGAAACATAGAGAAACAAGAAAGAATAAAGAAAAATAAAAAGAGAAAATGAAATTGAGATGGATAAGAGAAGATCAAATATTTGAAAGCACAAAAGAAATGTATTGAAACCTGAACAACGCAAGAAACATGTGTCAATAAGAGGCTTACTTGGACCAATAATTTCGTCAATAGGCATTTTACAATGGTAATTGGTAGTGGTGACGAAGGATTGTAATGTTTATAAGTTGTTAAAATTAATTTTTAAGCGCAAAATTTGATGTCTATTTGATTGTCACTTGAAAAATTAATATCTTCACCGTACAATGTTTGTCTTTTCCAAAAAAGAATTCTTTCAAACTCAAGATAATAGTGCAACTAAATAAACATCATTTTTCACAAGCCAATAATTTTTTGTATAAAAAATTAAATTAAATAATTAAATAAATACAATACGCACCCCCAAAAAGGGAAAATTTTTATATAGTCTTAACATGGATCATCTCTCAACACCTTTTAATATGACATCTATATGTATTTAAAATACACCAACACCATGCCATTCTTCATCTTAACATGAAACCAAGGGTTAAATTTGACTGCCGTTTAGACCTTTTTTGTGATTTTAGATGTAAAATACTTGTAAATATTTTATCTAACCGTCACACGCGACTTGCACATTTAAAACGTGACCGTCAATTTTTATATAGGTTTGTATATAAATTATAAAAATATATGTAAATATATATATAGTAAATATAGTAAATATATAGTAAATATAGAATAATTAGTGAAAAATAACATTATTTTGTGTTTTTGAAGGGCAGTATTGAAAAATTACCGTCACCTAATTTTTTTTTTATAAGCATAGGTGGACGTCAAATTTAACCCCTATGAAACCCTCAATATGAAAAACTACCCTAAATTTCAATTTCTTCCCCAACTTCGAGATAGGGAAGTTTCTAGAATCATCATAATACTACATGCCCAGCAAACAAAGGGATTAATATTATTTTATTCGCGAGTGGAAAGGAAACGACGGGAAACGTTGCTTCCTAAATATTAAAAAAATAAAACGATAGTTCGTTAGAGAAAAGAAAGATCTCGATCCTCCGCGAATGATCGGCCGTCACGTATTTAGCCGGGCATTTCGACCGCCCGTCGAAGGTGAGTTGGTTAGTGGCCGGAGAAACAAGTCGCGAATAGGATTGCGACATCCCCCCCAAAAAGGAAAATATCTTATCTACCTATCCTGAGTGAAAATATGGACAGAAATGGTAGTGACAGACATAGTGCAACGCCGTTTCTTACGAAGACGTACGAAATAGTGGATGATCCCTCCACAGATTTTGTAGTTTCGTGGAGCGCAGGGAATAATAGTTTCTTGGTGAAGGATCCTCACTATTTCTCTCTCAATCTTCTTCCTCGCTACTTCAAACACTGTAACATTTCCAGCTTCGTGCGCCAGCTTAATACATATGTAAGTGCTCACATCTATTCATTCCATTTTACTTGTTTTACAGCCATTCTTGTAAGGTGCATTTTTCTCATTTTTTCATTTTAATTGTACAGGGATTTCGTAAGGTAGATCCTGATAAATGGGAGTTTGCACACGAAAGCTTTTTGCGCGGGCAGAAGCAGTTATTGAAGAGCATTCGTCGAAGGAGGTCTCCTCATCAGGGAAATGCAGGCACTTCCTCTCATGGGTTGGGTGTCAAATATGATTTCGATGGAGAATTTGACGAGGGCGCCATTGTTGTGGAGATTGCTCAGCTGAAGAAGGAGCAGGAAAACATTGACAGAGAGATGGAGGATATGAAGAGGCGCTTGGAATTGACAGAGCGCAAACCCCAGCAGATGATCGCTTTTTTGGCTACATTAATTGACAATCCTGCTTTGATTACTCAGAGGCTCAAAAATAGGGCAAGTCCCAGTGGTGCTAAAAAGAGGAGACGATTGCCCCAAAATGATCAGGAGGAAAATATGCCTGAATTGGGTGTGGAGAGTTTAATTGAAAATGGGTTTATGGATTCTGGGCTGAGGAGAAATGGGTTGATTGGTGATGGCTTTGAATATTTCCCAACGGATATGCCTCACATTGACTCTGAGACTAAACCTGGGCTACTCTCTAAGGAGGTGATGCCTACTTTTCCACCAATAAATCAAAGCTCAGAGAATTGCACTCAAAATTCCGAGTTTGAATTCGATGTGAGCTGTGAAGAGGACGACATGGGTATGAGTGAAGTGGATGACATGTTATGCTGGGATGAAGTTTTCACCCAGGAAACCCAATTCCCAGATTACAGTGGCCTTTCAGAGATGGCTGAGATTGTCAAATCTCTGGAATCGAAGTGAAAAAGATGACGTGTGGTTATAGAATTTGAAGTGATTTAGTAAGGCTGCCCTGTGTTTTTTTATCTTTGGAGTAGCCTTGATGTTCCTTTGAATCCAGTGGGAGGTTCATCCCCTGCTTTCTCACTGCTTATATGTGTGTTCGGTCGAGTAAATAGTGCAGATATGTCTGTGTCTTATCTGTACTCATATAGGCTATGAAGTTTTTCTGTCCTACGACAGGAGGACGTTTTTTGCTCACAGGGAGCAGAATACCTAGTCCTGTCAAGTTTAACAAGTATTTTTTATGTGACCTAAAGCAGTGTCAGCAGCAGCATTTTGCAGGTCAGTGGGCGGTCTTCATTTTCACACACTTGTTAAATAATTTGCTGCTGTCTTTCTTTAAGCTGAACATGGATGGCTGTCTTTTTCCTCCTTTGCGAATTTCCTTTGGAAAATATATGAAATAAAAAATATGGCTGACACTAAGTGAGGGGGAAAAAGTAGTGAGGGAAAATGTATGTGGGATAGATATGAAGTACAGAGAAAGAATTGGCCATTAAATGCTGTCTCTGGTTTTCTGAAAGACCAACACACATTTACTAAACGAACATGATGGTGTAATCGGGATGAAAGACTAATCTATACTATGGTCTATCCTTTTTTACAAGAGCTGTCTGTGATCTTTGGATTGTAAACTTCAGGTTCGAGGATGATTCAGAAATCAATTTATTCAATGGGAAGTTTCCTTGGTTATTCTGTGATTTCCCTTGTTATTTTGGTGAATTAGAAGAACTAATTTTTCTCTTTCTGATGGTCATATTAATCAGCAATTTAGTGATTCATAGTTCTTAACTGACAAATTCTAGTTCAACATATTTAATATTATTTTGGTTGATAATTAAATTTGTTCTTCTTCTTCTTCTTCTTCTAATGTTTCAATGGTACACCAGTGACCAGAACAGGGGACGAGAAACATGCAGATAGAGCCGTGAGACAAGAATGAATTTTGGTTTTCTGCTAGCTACTAGATTCTGTGCATAATATGTCGACCTCAATTTTTACAGATCCAAGAAGAAAAAACACTAAATCAATCAAATCAGATTTGAGACAAATCAATGAAAATCTTCTTTCAAAATGAACCTTGCACAAGAGTAGTGTTATCAGGAAGAATGTTATTCGGGGCTTACAATGACTATGTATGATTTTGAGCCTGTGACGCCCGGGAATCAAAGCTTGCGCGTGTTCGTTGCATATTGTAATGTGAACGGCACCAGTAACAGGGGATTGTGTCTCCCGAGTCAGTTAGGAAAACTGTAACAGGGGATGGAAGAATGATACTCCTTTCAGCCCGGATTCACATTCAGGATGCATCGATAGCCTCTCACCTTCTCTTTAGCAGAGGTGTACAATATCACAGTAAGGCTTAAAGGAGCAAGCCGTTGTGATCCACAATGGAATGTTCCGTGACAAATTTGCCTACACTAGAAAATGCATAGTATTGTGGGAATTACAAGATGCATAAAGCATGTAGCTATTTCTACTCTATGGTTTGGGTCTCAAGGATGTCAACCCTTGGGTAGTGTTACATATTTATACAACAATCTTACAAAGGCAGTTACAATTGAACCTGGTTATGAAGGCAAATAGCTACAAGTTGTTTCATCTTCCAAATATGTGATGGTTGAATTTCCTTTGGATGTCTATTGTGGTTGAGCTTTTGGGTCTGATAGTTACAGAATGAGATTCTCTAACATATCACAAACTTGGAAGTGCCACTTGGCAATTTGCACAGAAATTGAGGGTCTTCATGTGCATGTTGAGAGATGTCACAAATAATGTGGGTTTTACGCAAGAATATGCCACAAAGGGGATGCACGATGATGACCCAGGCAACCTTTATGTTGGGGCACAAGACACCAATAGATTATATGCGACTCTGTATAGAAACCAATGTTTGTGTGCAATTACAAGCAAGTGTGAGAAGGTCACAAGAAGTGTGTGTGAAAGCTTTGCATAGTGCTGCGAGAAAACACAAAAAGGCCATGGGATGTGTATAGTGGGCCAAGAATGTGTCTCAATGGTTTGCACTCCTAATTCTTTCGTTCTACTAGGGTATGAGGCAACAAATAAGAGACACACATGGACTGACACACAACGGGTTGATTTAAAGGGGCTACAACGAGCGCTAAGGTTGCATATCCATAGCATAATAATCCCTACACTGGGTTGGCCTAGGGTTTCCAAAGCCCGAAATCAAGATAGAGGAGAGTACCCTTCTAGGATATTAATAGATGGGGGAGAGATATAGATTGACGGGAGATAAGTCAAGCATGCACAATCTACACTACTGCAATATAACTGAAATGTAAATGAAGGAAATCTAAGGAGATGATCATATAAGAGCACTATGCTAACTAACACCAATGTACATACAATGTTAAGCTAACATAGAGCAATGGGGGAGGGAAATAAATTGATCTATGAAAAATGGCAAAGAGAATTAGAGCACTTACATGTGGGGTGGTTGTTGATGCATCTATCTCTCCAAAGAAGCAATACACCAAAAGAGAATCGTTATGGGTGTAGAACCTGGGAACATCGTTCCTGCCATAGACTCACTGTAGATGACCCATTAGTGCAAGAAATCTAACCAAGAAGAGTGTCCAAACCAAGTCAAGTGCAAGATGAACCAAGGGAAAGTGAGCAAATGTGAAGTTGGTCCAAAAGAGAAGAGTAGATGGCTAGTTTTTGTGATCTATCTTCCTTCATAATGTTTGGGTGTGGTGACCATATATATACGACGTTGTCGCCCATGTGCAATGGTGTCAACCAAGGGAAAATCTAACACTGACACCATCGCCCACAGGCGATGGCGTCGGCCAAATATGCCTAAAATTTCAAATGGCGTGAAGATGTGTCATGGATCAAGCAAAGATGAGTGAAAAAGGTGCCAATGACGGAGTCAAATGCAGGCAGGTGTCAAGAGTACTAGTGTATGCGACAAATAAGGACAACAAAAAAATAAGGAAAGGACTACATAACGATATGTATCTCTAGGTACTGCCTCTAACATATAATGACCATGTGAATAGTCATACCCCATTCCCGACATACCCCTTAAGGCACCTGCTCAAGAAATAGATGCATCAATGACCCTTACTTGCATAGAGAATTTGTTAGTAACAGGTATGAAATATTAAGATTAAAAGATTAAAAAATTAGGTGTATACAACATTTGTGCATGTGTGTTGTAAGGGGCATCACCCAAGAGCAAACTCCCAATTGAGAGGTATACATAGAAGTGTGTGCACGTGTGTGGTTGTGCATGGATCATTTTCCCCTTCTTGAAGAGAAATTTTCTTATTGCATTTGTGTGTAGCTACAGAAACTACACTTGAAATTGTTAAAGGTGGTACCACTTATCTTAATCAACATATTACCCAACCTTATCCATTCAGAAAATGTGATGTGTTCTTTTGAGGGTGCATATGTCCATTGCTTCAATAACATGATCCTTATATGTGGGGCACAAGTGTTCAGGATCTTGATCAAAAGGATGTTGTGTCATAGTTGGCTGAAGAAGTGAAGGGAAATAAGCCTTAAGGAGCTTCACATTAAATATTGGGTGCATGCCCAAGAATGGAGGGAGCTCAAGAACAAAGAAATTCTCACAAGTTACACACAAAATGGTGTGAGAACCATAACATATAGATTTGATCTATCAGTGTAACCCTTGAGTGATTATTCTAAATATGCAACCAAACTTTATCACCAAGTCAAAACACATGAGGTGTGCGATATGCATCATGGCATTCTTTCTACTTCTATTGGGAGTGCGAGAGAATTTTTTGAGCATGTGAGAATATTGTAAGTATTTCAAAAACATGTGTGCCTTCTCCTCTTTTTTCCAATGTTCTCAACTCAATCCTTGCTAGTGTGTGATAAGAGATGCCTATAGGTGTAGTGATAACCAAATTGGTTCTCATCTAATGGACAAAATAACATTATTTTTTCTCTTATAAAGTGCATTTTGATGTAATTTTAAGAACCAGTAGCTTATTTAGGACAAAATATATAATATATTTGATTTATTTCTTACAAGCCTATTGCAATATAAATGTTTTCATTTCTTAATATTTCTTGTAAGTTAAGAGTGCAGTATTGTGTCTAAACAGGTCATTACAAGATGAAAGATAGATCATTTTCGAGCACTTTGGACTCTTCTTTAACTCTAGAATGACATATAAATCAAAACTAGAAAAGTATGGGAGTTTTTCAGAAAGCACAAGACTTCCATGAAAAAGTGCAAGACTCATACTTCCAAGTGCATGACTCGAACCAATAAACTACGAACTATGGCATAGTAGCTACAAACTATTGCAGAAGCTCTGGACTATTTTGTGGTGACTCCAAACTAGTATGTTGAAACTCCTAACTATCATTGAACCATCTAGAAGTGTTTAGTTTCATTGTTATATTTTCAATTATTTATGTTAGTCTGTTAACTTATATTTACTTTCAGTTGTTAGAATAGTTGAAATTCATTTCAAGAATTTTCAATTCTAGAGAAAAGAAGTGGTAAGTCATTATTTCCTTCAATCCCTTTTGCATATAGCCTTGGGCACCACCATGGATTTATAAATCAATTAGATTAAGTGACAAGGATATAATGAAAATCATCATGTATATGGTTGAAACCCAAAACACGTCAGAAATGGTATATGCCCCATATAATAGTGAATAATTTTATTGTAAACATGTTGGGTGCAAAACAAGTTATCGTCTAAAGTGTGAGCATGCACATGGTTGTCCATATGCATAAGATGCAATAGAGTACAATTGACAACTTCTATTTTTTCATATGTCTGAGGGTGAAATGATATCAATAGATCAAGCTACATACACATCAATTCAACATAGTGTTTACAAGAAATTACCAAAAACCAAAGGATTTTGATCTGTTAGATGGATGTTGGATGTCCTGACTCGACTTGTGTATGGGTGAAGAAAATGTGAGTTTCTAACTGTGCCAATTATTTATTCACAAGGAACTATGATGACTATCTTTGAAATCATATTAACTACAACAAACACTACAATGTTTTTGCACATTTTCATTAGAACCCCATTCACCTAACCATGTTGATGGATTCTCATGCTCTAGATGGAAGTGGTAGAGGTGTGCAAAGTCCTAACTCCTTGTTTTTGAGCTTTGCAATACAAAGAGAAATACAAGACTTGATGTGGCACTCCACACCTATGGGCATGTGTGGCCAATAGAAGTGTGGCTACAATGTCTCAATAATGTCTTCACAAAGGTTAGTATCCCTAAACATCTATTTACTTTTTGTTGGAGTGATTCATTATGTTTGATATATCAAGTATTAGACTAGGATAGAGTAACTTATCTTATTTTATTGCATTCTCTTACAACCTTCTTATAACCACCATATGGCATTACAATTGTTATCCAACATATATTAATAATTTCTTAATATCATGATTCATGCAACCTTAAGATTTTAAGAAGACCCCATCTAGTATTTCTAACTCCAAGTCTTTGATACAATTTTGGATAATTAACTTCTAGATCTACAACTAGTATGCCCCATTAGTGTAATCATTTTCTTGTGTATTGGCCCTAGAATGGTCATTTACTTATATCGTAATCTATATTATTGAGAAGAGAATATAATCATATTATTGTTCTAGCTACTCTACCCCTTTTCTTCCAGTTGGATGAACCACAAAATGGCCTCCTCATCCAAGTCCATCTTAATTCATTTCATTCCAGACGCTTCTCACCTCGAGCCGAACTCCTTCAGCTACACAAGGTATTTTCTTCCTCTCGTTCCTTTGTGCAATATCTACGTGCACTATCCTTGTACGATCAAATTCCTTTCACAACTTCTTGTGTGTAGAGTTTTTGTGCACAACTAAACTACTTTCTTTCCACCTTTTTTAAATTCTTGTGGACTTCATTATTGTAAACACTAATTCCATTTAGACATCTATAATCCGAACCATCAATTACATTCCTATGTGTAGAATTCCTTGGTATCTAGCACAAGCTTTTATCTCCTATATGTAAACACTTTTTTTTGCACAAGGCAAGATTATTCTTATAGGTGATCTCACTCATCCTTTCTTGTGTAGATGCAACTATTTGTGTCCATGTTCACTGTTGATGGCGAATCACAGCACCCCTGAGTGTCTGCAACTCGATGGGTTGAGACTCTCATTGCGATTGCATAACATGGAGCTTTTCCCAAGTGTGGGACCTTGCGAAATCGGAAAAGCTCTCCGGATGAAGGCCGGTTCCTATTCCTCTGTTCAGATGCACACATAAAAATCTAGAGGGTCTACTCAAAACCTAATCTAATTTTCCAGGAGACAGGGTAAGAAGATGCATAAAATAAAACCTAAACTAACAGAGGTGATGCACCGAGGAATGAAGAACAACTATCCTGCCAATAAACACAAGCCATTAAAATGCAATGCAAGATCATGCACAGATAACCAAATTTTACATTGAAAGATCAGGAGGATGCAAATGAACACAGATAGGGTTGAGAATCATCCACAGACATGCATTTATTTGCTCCAAAGATTGATACAATACACTACAAAATGCCAAGAGGAAAAGTTGCATTACAGTTTTTAAATGGGAGGTTTTTTTTCTCCACAAATCCGCCTGCCAGAGAGAAGAAGGGAGGGGCAAAACAAGAATGTCCAACCTTTAAAAAGAAGCCCCTCCTTACAATTTATAGGAAGAGAGAGAGAAAAGAGAGAGGAAATCCAAAACTACCCCAACCACCTCTAGGTTGCATTTTATTCATCTCATTATGGTGGTAGGTGAGAACCCTATCAACCCCAAAAGTGGCGAACTGTATTTTGTATTTTTAAGAATTTTTTCTCACCCAATTAAATATATCTAGTCGTAGTTAGATAGAGGACCTCGTAAGCTTTCTGAAAATTCCAACCTTGCGTTAATCCGAGCTCCCTGTGAAAAGTTATGGCCATCTGAATATCTGGGTCAGGGTCTGCTTCCTGTCAGCGCTCAAAATGTTGCGCCTCCTGAAGGTGCGCCTTGGTGCATCCATCCTTATGTCGACATACCCTTATGTGCACCAAGGCACAAATTTTTCCATGTCGACACTCTGTGTTGTGCGCCCTTAACCTGCACCTTGGCGCATCCATGTTTGTGTCGACATCCTCTTACGTGCGCCATAGGCGCATCCATATTTGTGTCGACATCCTCTTACATGCTCCAGGGCACGAATTTCTTCATGTCGACACCCCCTTACGTGTGCCCTTTACTTGTGCCTTAGCGTGACTTTTTGCATGTCAACACCTCTTGTTGTGCGCCTCTTGCCTGCACCTTGGTGCATCCATTTTCGTGTCGACATCATTTTTCATGCGCCCTTAACCTACGCCTTCTGAAGGTGCGCCTTGGTAAATGTTGGGGTCTGAGTTTCTTTGATTTCCATATTCTTCCGTTTGTCTATATCTACCCGAGGGAAGATATATATACAACACTCACTTCCCTTTATTCCCTAGGAATTACTAAACTTGGTGCAATTCTTTGGTGCATAATCTCACCCTTCTCATTTTATGAACTTAAAAAAAATTCACATCTAATCTTCTGCACTCATACTTTATTAGCACGACCTTATTATAAAACATGGTACACATCCATTGGCCAATTATTGTACAAAATTATGTATGCGAGTCTTTAAATCTTCATCTTCACTTCACATTGATCTCACACAATGTCATCCTCACCCTCCACCAACCATATCACTCTATAAGGAATTAGATGTGATCTACACATTAATCCTACTTTCTCCACCATTTGTATGGACACTAATTTTTTTGTGCTTCTGTTGTAAACCACCATACACAATATTTACACCTATTATTGCACTTATTCTAGACAATGTGTTTCTTGTGACACAACTCCTCCCCTATGACCTTCAAAATTCTTATCACTTTAAGTAGGCTCTCCCCATCGCTAGATTATTATGCGTGTGTGTACAAAAATGGACTTTGCATCCATATCCAAAACTTTCTCACCACCTCCGCATCTCCTCTCATTACCATAATGTTTTACATGAGGAATTCATATAGTCAACCAATCTTTTTGCATCAAAAATAGGTTTCTCCAAAGGGTTTTCCTTTTCCTCTCCCAGTGCTAGTCTTCCTCTCCCTAAAAGACTATCTCTCATCTCTTGTGATGCTTACAAAATATTCCCCCTTTACATCACATGGGTTATTCCTTCCCACCACTAGGTTTTACCTTTCATCTTGAAGATCTTTGATGTCTTTGTAGAAGATTCTCGTTACTCCATAAAGCATACATGTATGCTTCATTGAATGTCTACAGTCAAACCATACCAATTTCATCCTAGATATTTAAGTGCATTTCATTGATGTATTGCACAACTTTCTCCTTATCTAGCTCACTATGACATGCCACGATGGGGATCTTTTAGAGATTCTTCACGTACTCCTTTATGATCATCTTCTTCTACCAAACATTTAGTAACCCCTTCAATAGGTTGAACTAGTAGTCACTAGGAAGAAACTTACCCTTCAACTTTGCAACCATCCTCTCTCAGTGGGTAATCTTATCGTTACTCTTCCCATTGCAATCCACTTGAACTTACTCCCACTACAAGATGTCATGACCTTTTAACTTTTTATGCACCATCTTCACCTTGCGTTGATTTGACACTTCATTGAACTTGAATTACTCCTCTATCTGCATGAGTCAATCAATTATCTATTATGTGTTTAGAGTCCCTGAAAAACACATAAACTCTAACCGTGTTCCTTTCCCAATCTTTAAGATAGATTTGATGAGCGTATCTACTCCTCTATCCAACTACATAGGTTCTAGACATGCCTCTTCTTTTGCATTTAGTTCTTCATCCTTCACAATATCCATCAAGATGAATCCTCTCCTCCAATCATCTTCCATTATAGTCAATCTTGTTTTGCTAACCTTATGATCTCCTCAATCTCATCTAATATTCTTTCAATATTGATGCTCACCACTTCAGCACACATGTAATCTCCTTGTAAACATCTTCACACAAAACCAACTATTCCACTCTCTATATAAAAACCTACATTGGTTTGTATATTCTTCAACAAGACATGCACATAACAAGGATTCCGTTAAACAAGATCTTGTCATCACCACTATCATTACCACTTCTTCTATTTAGTGGTCCTTTTCTTGGAAGATGTGTCCATTATTTTCTCCCCTCACATCAATGTGGAATGTAGGATCTCCTCAAAAATTACAATACTTCCCTTTTTGATACTAGTTGATGTAGTTGTGGTTAGGGTTCTTAATGGAGATATGCCTTAGATCACACAAACACATATTAGATATCACACAATGTGCAATGTTCATAATCTAGATTTTTATACGAATTAAATGAAAAACATCACTAAAGTATCATGCACATAAAGATGTTATCAACAAATAGAGGAGGGTAGAAAATTGTAATATTTACTACTTACAACACTTCAAACTTGGAATCCCAAAACCCCACATTCATACTATTGATGCAAGTGAATAAAGGTTTCATGAAAATATAGACCTACTTTTGTGCATACATGTATGTTTCATATGAAATGAATCATTCCCAAGAATTTGAACAAGGATTATGCATGCAAAAAAATAATTTTCATAGGTGCATTACATATAAATATGGACATTTATTCTCTAATTGGAAAAATATGGACCTTGGACCACAATCCAAACCATTAACTGGTCTCGCTCAAGTTGAAGAAATGCTTATTGTGAGAGTAAATCCAATATTACAAGTAACACGTGCATGTGATGTCCAATACAAATATAGTGGGCACACCATTAGTTTCCTACAAGACATATCTTCTAGTATCAATCGCCAACCATGTTGGCCTCAAGATCTTGACATATTGGTACTAAGAAGAGTTGGAGTAGAAAACAATGTTCACAATTTATTTATATGCAATTTTTGTGCCAGAGAAGCTTTGGAATATAAGCTAACACAATATCCTTATTTACAGAGGTTTTCAAATTAAATAATATGCTTTTGATAGCTTATTTTATTAGTGCATAAACATCTCCAACAACCTTTGCAACATTACAACAACATTACCATATTCAAAAAATGAAATCATGCTAATTTTTTATAATTTAATATCTGACAAAAATACATGCCTCTACCAAGGTAGAAGGGATAAATATTTGGAGATTGACATTCAGATTGAGAATCAAGCAACATATGTACACCTCCTAATACCTGAATCAATTAAAACTTGTTATATACATAATTATCCAATTGATGAAGAAGACATCCAAACCATAGAATTCCATGAACTAAAATAGATAAAGATATCAAATCATTAACACTCGGTATAATGACACTTTAAGATACATATAACATTTTTTGCGTGAAAAAATATATTCCCAATATTACTTGTGACTCACATTCAAATACATATAAACATTGTAAAATTCTATTACCTTAGAAATATAAATTCTTTTAATATTTTATACTTTTCAAGTTATGCATACATTAATTAAATTCAAATATCATATCAAAAGGGTGTGTACAATAACAAAAGTGTCGAGTTGAATCCTAGCCCCAATCCTCTCACATCACCCATTCAAACCAATGGTGGCCATAAAATCCTTGTGAGAACAAGCTCAGACTCAATCAGTTATATCCAAATATGTTGAAAAACCTAAGTTTTACAATACGCCTTCAACTGACAATGCTCTCCTAGCCTCAATATGACATACAAGATGATTTTCAAGTCTCACAATTGAGCCTTTGAATCATTTTTCCTCACACAACTACTTTAATACATCTTCATAGTCCTTCTCCTCGGCATGAAAAAGGAGAAATACTTCTTGAGTTTCGACAACCATTCAAACATAATGATTTTTTGTAAACTAACCAACAAAATTTGTATAATATTTATGAAGCCCTTGATGAATTGCTTTTAGAGGATATGCATCTTGATACAGGTGCTTTATGAATCAATACTCTCAAATGTGTGGGGTCTCATGAATCCTCATTGCAAACACATTGTGTGATATCTTCGAAAGTGTTTCCCAAAGATGCACATTATTTTTATGCAATAAATTAAAATGGTAGGTTTTTCACTTTCATTTGTCATTAAAGTTATTTGGGTTGATATTTTAGCCTCGACTAACAATCATGAGCTAGTTTATGAAGGATTTACTACATTTATATCTTTAAAATGGAAATCTAATTATGTTGATACATGGATATAACCCAACCAATTATGTCTTTTGGGTGTTTTTTGAAATATCCCCAATGGGATATTACTTAAAAATGCACAAAAATATTGAAAATGTGCAGCCACATAAAATATTGATTATACCAGATTTTTACAGTTAGAACAACAAACTAAATATTCCCCAAAATAACCACCCAAATTTACTTGGAAATACAAAGAGGGCTTGATATTATTATAAATGACAAAGGGAAACTATTTTTGGATTATTACAGAGTACAATGTTGCCAGTAAATCACAGCGAACCTATACAACTGGAAAACCATCTCCGTACAGGTTGTAAGTCGTCATGCTTGGGACAGGGGTTGGAAAATGATGGAGGTAGCTTCAGTATGCTGCCACGCCCAGCCCAAAAAAATTTCATGAATCTGGTCTGGAGGCCCTCTAATTGTCTTCCCCAAACTCCCCCCAAAACTCGTGAAAACCTTCACGAGATGCCTTCAACAAGCAGCCACGCTCTACCCAAATGGTTGTCGTGGATATGATCTGCTGTTGTGATTCTAATCTAGAATACCACTGATTATCCTCTCCAAATTCTGCCAAGAATATTCAAAACCCTTCCTCAATACCTTCTGAAATATCTCTGAAACACATCCCAGAAAGCGGCTCCAAAATGACAGACTAGGGTAGATCTCTCACTACCGAAGAATGCCCTGCTAGCTAGGGACATGTCTCTCACCACCGAAGCTAGGGTCCCTATGGGATTTGACTCCACAAGATGTAGATGTGAACAGAAGCAGCTACACGTGAAGGGGTCAATAAAATGTATGCAAAAAAGTGTCATCTCTTTCTCCCCCGGCTACTTATATACTTTCCAAGGAAAAAGAGCCCTAATAGACCAAGTCGCGTTTCATTCCACAGAGGGGTCGATAAATTAAAAGTAACTAAAGTTACTTTTTCCCGTTTAAGTCACCAAGGTCCAAATTGACCCCCAAACACCAAACACGACTATTAATACCATGTGGCCCCTTCTCAGTAGCCCCCAGTGTCCGCAGCCCCTTGGGTATGACTCGGCTTAGACTCGACTTGACCCTTAGCCTTAGGCATAGAAAAGGGGACATTACAGTCCTCCCTTCCTGAGAAATGCTTGACCCCAAGCATTATCCTATCATGTTGCAGAGGCTGAATACCACACCGTAAATTTCTTCACCTCGCTCTGTGGTCAACTGATGATCAGTGTGATGCGAAGTAACCAAGACACCTCATGCAGTGATCATGCTCTCCATGCCATGTGGAGAACAATGTTGCTCTTAAAGTAGTATGATGTCCACACCAACTCTCCCTTGGTACCCACGCCGAAAGTGACAATCTGTCCAATCCCTGCCAATGTAGCGCTATCATCATGCGATCACTCACTGCCTCTCTAATCAACTCCTAGGTATAAAAGTTCATTTTGGGTCCCGTAGAGTCCCTTGAATCCACCTGTGGAACAACCTGTATACACAAAAATTGTGCTAACTCTCCCACATGACCTGCACTCATGTGAGAGCAAGGCTCCTCATAATGTATCTCAATGTGTCCCATGGAGGGAAAGTCCCAAGACTCCAGTAGACAATCAACCGATAATATCAGCTCCACATAGTCCACCTCCTGCGCTAAATGTGAACCTATGGAATAACCATGAGTCAAATACGTCTCTCCACTGGCTAACACATGGGTGAAGTGCTCACCAGGAATAGAAGCAGTAAAATACATAGGAGTGTTATCCAATGTCAATTCAAAAAATGATGAACCCGCAGGTTTTGACTTGTCATAGTGACAAACCATATATGCCTATATAAAGTTGGGGATATCCTCCCTCAACCTGTGTCATATGAACCTCTCTGACATGAACTTGTAGGTATCATCGTAGCTCAAATGCCCAGTCACGGAAGGACAATGCACATGTCGCAATATCTCCATCCTCAACCATGAATCTGACACAAGGTTCAATCTTCCCTGATAGAAGATCATCTCATCCTCAAATATGTAGTTGTCATCCTGTATGTGACCATCCAGAATCTCGCCAATGTGTCGGTTCTTCGAGTACTCAACAAAAAAATGAGGTCTCCAGTCTACCGAAACTTTAGATAACTAGCATAATGATAAGCTTGGATGATCTAAACCTATAATCCTGACCTCAGTAACAGTCTCATGTGCAACATTGCTGGTCACACCCACATCCATCATTCTCCACATCGATCTGCAATAATTAAACTCCTCACCAAGCCAAAACGTCCTCTCCATCCCCTCAGTTGTAACCACCCTAGGTGCTCCTATAGGTAATCCCCTCAAAATCACATTCATGCCCTTGGATTTAAACTTCAGCTCCATCGTCTGAAATTTAGTCCAAAACTCACCAAGGGTGTGAATCCACTGCACTCTCAACACATCTAATCCTAAATGCCTTGTACATCAGAGTACTAGACAATGTGGTTATAATTTCCTGAGGAAAATCATCCTCCTCCTACCCCGCATTAGCACTATCCAACGCAACCCCATCTCCATCATCCATCTCGTGAGTCTCTAACTCCTCACCTCTGTCACCCTTGCTCTCCTCGAATACCTCAATGAATTGGGCATTCCCTCTACCTCTGTAATCATGTCATGGAATCCATGGTGTGTGGCAATTAAAACATAGTTTCTCTCACCTAAACTCATCTCTGTCCTCTCAAGAAGTGATTGGCTTCTTAGCCACCTCCTACCTCGGTGGAGGCTCCCTCTGCTGAAGTTCGTTTTTTCTAGATGGAGGTTCCCTTTTCTTCATGTGAGGTGGAACCCTCAACTTTGGAGTGGATAACTCCAAGTCCTGAGCTCTCCTAATAACCACAAGAAAAGAAGAAGGTTCAAATGTCTTCAAAAACCCAGCGAAAGCACCTTTCAAACCTGCTGCGAATAGTGAGATCAACCTCATCTCAGTGACATCAGGTACCATGACTAGTAATCTCCTAAAATTTGCGATGTACTGATCCAGGGGACCGGTTTGTCTCAAATGATTCCACTCCCTGAAATACCTGTCAGGGTCCCTCCTATCAACTCTGCTTACCAGCCTCTGTGCGAACTCTACATAATTTGTAATGTGTATGTGTCCCTATGTAATCAGCCCATGATGCCACCAATCATGAGTGTCTCCCTCAAGATGTGAGCTTGCAAACTTAATTGCATCTTCCTCATGCATAGGATTCCAATCAGAGTACGTCTTTAGCTTCTGGACCTAAGATAGTGCAGTACACGTCTTAGAACCATCAAAGTGTGGAATGGAGATTTGTCCCAATCTCCTCTGTAACTCTGGTACCTGTTTCTGATGTTCTCTTTTAGGTCGACTGCCAATCTTCATTATGTAATATTCTTGGAATGACATGTTGTTACGAAAGCCCTCACTCTAGATCTTGTTCCTCTCCCAAAAAGGCTCCTCACCCAAAATATCTACAGGCTGTTGTACCTGTGAAACTTCTGAATCCTTCAAGAAAGAAGGTTTGTGAAGCCCCAAAGGCCTGGCAGAAGAATGGGGAGGCTGTTGCCCTGAATGTCCACTCTCACCTCTTTAACCTTATTGTCCCATCTTACTACTCTCCCAAAAATACTCCTCACCCAAAATATCTACAGGTTGTTGTACCTATGAAACTTTTGGATCCTTCAAGAAAGAAGGTTCATGAAGCCCTAAAGGCCTGGTAGAAGAATAGGGAGGCCGCTGCCCTGAATGTCTACTCTCACCTCTTTGACCCTATTGTCCCATATTGCTATTTTCTCCTCTCATTATGACTACTGTTATACACAGTCCAGTAGGCTGAAGATGATTAAAGAATATTCTCTTACCCTTCTTAGCAATCATAAGACCAATTCTAGTACCTTGAGAGGTACTCTCCCTTCTTGCACTAGAGTCTCCAATAAAGCAATCATGCTTGCCAACACTTGTAATCCCAAAAGACACATTTGAATTCCTTCTTTTGCTTATGAAATCAGTCACAAAATTTTCAAAAATAGACTTGATAGTTTTAGATAATGGCCACATATTACCAGGATCCCATAGCTTATAATGTCCATGAGCCTTTGTATCTATTAAGTGAGCCAAAACTTGCCACCATATATCATCCACAAGATGCTCATATACGCATAGTTGGAGCATTGGTCCAAAAAACTCCATGATGAAGACTTCATCTTCTACCATACCATGCATCTCATGATGGAAATAAATTGGAACAAGAAACAATAAATAAAACACTTTAGTGTGCTCTTCATACCTTTCAAGGCCAACAATGTCCTCCATGTGTTCAAGATAGACATATGTTGAGTTGCCCCCAACATTGTTGCCTAAGTGCATGTTGAAAGTATCTAAAAGTTGTTCAAAAATTGCTAGCTACTCCGTAGAGTCTTCTTTCGTGGGTGTAGACTTCCTTGCATCAATTGCCCCCATCGTTTCCTTGAACTCTTGTATGTGTTGTCTTACTTGAGTCATTATCAACCTAGCAACTCTAGCTCTATTATTCCCTTCCTCAAACTTTTTAAGAGTTTCCATTTCATCCTCCTTGCTTGCATAAACAAGTTTCTTCTCCTGAGCTGGAATAATTTCTCTAACAAGAAAATTTTCACTAATGCAATTATTTTTCTCAATGGAAATCATACCCTTTGGTTTAGAAGCTTCTTTTATAAATGAGTTCTTTTGTGATTCAAGTACCAGCATATGATGACTTTGCTTGGGCTTGCTACCAATCTTCGTCATGCAATAATCTCGAAATGCCATATTATCTCTGAAACCCCTACTCAAATATTGGTACTTCCTCTAACAAGAATCCTCATCAATCACCTCTATTGTCTGCCCTCTATCACTGTTTTCACCATGTTCCTTATTGTCCCTAGGTCTGCTTTGATTCACATTTTGAGTGAGCTGACTCAAATAAAGGTTAGTGGCTTCCTGTTGTTTCACCATGTTGGTGAACATTTCCTTCATAAAACCCCCCTTGGGGATCTTTCCAAACTGCCATATTTAACCAACACAGACTGGAGGAACAACTGCTCTGATACCATTGAAATATCCCCAATGGGATATTACTTAAAAATGCACAAAAATAGTGAAAATGTGCAGCCACATAAAATACTTACTATACCAGATTTTTACAATTAGAACAACAAACTAAATAAACTTAATATTCCCCAAAATTACCACCCAAATTTACTTGGAAATAAAAAGAGGGCTTGATATTATTATAAATGACAAATGAAAAATGTTTTTGGAATATTACAGAGTACAATGCTACCAGGAAATCACAGCGAATGTAACGCCTTGATTTTTGTAAGTTATCATGGTAATTACTTTTTTGATGTTGTAACTGCTGAAATGAAGGCAAACATGTTAAGATATATATTTTGATCTTAAGGGAATGTGTTGCTAATCTGGATTCTTGCATGCTGTAATTTGTTTACATGGGACAGCAGTTATTGTTGCTTGTCTGTTTGCTGATGTGATGACAAATTGTCGTATGCTTGCTGAACTCTATTCGCTGATTGACAGCACACCTTGAATCAATTCCATTGATCCAAAGTATGTTGTGGCCTTCTTGTAATCGCTTTGTCGATTTACTCTTGAACCGAATTGAAGGTTGATATAAATGTGCAGCACCTGATTTCAGGTATGAATAGTTGGCACGTAGATGCCAACGGAGAAGGTTCGATTCACGAACCATACACTGTCGTAACGTGAGACCTCGTAAGGTGAGAAATTCCTGGATGCGGGTGGCTCCGGTATGTTAATGAAGGATGAAATGTCCTATAAAGTGTTGAAATTGGAAGTCAGTCGGGAAGACTTGACTGGAAGTTGATTGATTAATGTTAGGTGTTAGAGGGAATTAGATCCTAATCTAATCCTAAGTTCTACCTTACATCCTAAACTACTATCCTAAGTGGATTTTTAAATTCTAAAATGGTGAAAATAGACCTAAGTTCTATTAACCTAAAGACTAGGCGGTGACCTAGGTTTGAACACTATTATGAATCCTAAACTAATCCTAACCTAGAAGGGGACGCACAGACCCATGGGAAAGGATAAGGATGAAGGGGAATTTAATGGCAATTAATGTGAAGTCCTTACGTGGACAGCGCCAAGTTTGGCAGGAACAGGGAAAAGGTGGAGGTATCTAGTTGGTCATGGAACTAAACTTGGTTTGCATGCAAAATTTGAATTTGGTGGTTCGCCAACCCAAGTCGGCGGTGGCGTGAGGAAATAGAAAAAGGCAGAGCCTTTAATGCATTTAATTTTTTTTGGTCTTCGTGACCAGTCCGCCTTGGAAAGAGTTTGGAGGAATTTTTGTTGGTCATTTGTGTTTGCTCGGGTTTTTGAGAAGTTGCTCTGCATTTGGTTTTTGATTGGTTCAGTCGAACCAGTTGTGTTTGGTTTCTGTCTCTGTTCTTTGGAAATTGAAGGCTGTTTGCTGAGCCTGAAGAGGAAGGGATTGTTTGGAAGCTCGTTGCTGTCGCCGTGGAAGGAAACACCTTCTGTAAACGTGGTTTTCTTCGAGTTTTGAGGAAGAATTTGCAGGCATGTTAAGCCCTTCTCTTTAAAACACTTGCTTTACTTAAGCGTCTCATTAAAACAACCCTGCTCTTGGGTTTTGGGGTTATTCGATTTTGCTGTCATTGTTTGAAATGATATGGGTAGAATCGTTTTCTTGTTATTGTGATTTGAACTGTCCTTGCATTTTTAATTGAGTGGAAACACCTCCATGCTGTGCTGGTTTGTTTGACAGTAATGGGGAATTCGTCATGTGTGTTATGAAACTGTACATGTTGTATGAGTTTGTTTTCATTAATGAAACAATCGTTCTTTTGCTAATACGAACTGGAATGATGGAAAGTATTAGCTGTGCGAGTTGTTGAAGTTGTTTCTTTACTGAAATCTTTAAAAAAGGAAATAAGACCCTTTTTCCTTCTGTTGTTTTGGGTTTAGAAGGTAATAGCATTTTTGGATTTTAAAGGAACTGGCATTTGAGTTTTATTTGAGCTTATGAACTCGATTTGAAGGAAGTAATAGTAATATTTTATGGTTGTGCCTTCTTCTTGTATAAGAAATGAACGAATACGTAGTGGGTATTCGTGAAAGTTAAGGAAAGTAACTGTTTTTCCTTCTGAACTTATAAATGAACTGTATTTTCTCTTGCCTTGGTGGAAAGTTGATTTTGTTGTGTCTTATTTGATGCGGTTTGATCTCCAGTTCAGACTGTAGTTGTGAATAAGAACTTGCCTGTGGTGGAAAGGCTTTTTTATTTCTGTACAATGAATGGAAAATTATGGAAATAAGCTGGCTGATTGGGTCTGTCTTGACTATACCTTGTTGTGCATCTGATATCCTATGCGGGTTTTCATTAATAAGGGTATTGTTGTATGAAAATTGCATTTTGGGTTCTGTACATCATTATGAATAGAAAAATGGATTCGGGTAGAAACATTTGTTGGCAAGGAATCCAAATTGGGTATTCATTTCTTATGGTATATTGAATTGAAACAGTTTAGGCTATGTGAGTTTGCTATTCATTGTTGAACGATTGTTCAGTTGTCATTATGAGTTGAGATGTCATGCTAAGATAAACACGATTTGGGTGTTTTTATCACATTTTGAAGAAAATGATTGTTTCTTAATGAAATTATAGGGAAACAAATTCTTCTTCTTTCTGCTATTTTTGATTTGATAGAAACAGTAATTGGGTTTAATGAACTTTATAAGTTCAGCTTGATAGAGATGACAGTGGCATTTAGATGGTTTCCTGAGTGCTGTGTTTTTCTGTACAAACGGAATATTTAAATGTTTCTTGCGGTCTCCGATTTTGCACAGTTATTTAAAAGAAATGAAATCGACCTGAATAATTCTTGTTGAGTTTGAAGAAAATGGTTGTTTTCTTATTGAATAGTTAAAGGAATGAATTCTTCTCTTCTTGTTGTTTGAATTCTGGAAATAGCAATTATAGAGCTTTACTGTGCATTATGAATCGGACTTGCTGTAGGTAACAACAAGGTGCAAATGAATATTTATGAATTGTTTACGTTCATGGATATAAAAGGTCATGCAAATAATTGATCACGTGATTGTATAACTATTTATTTGGTTAAAAATACAGTGAAAGAAGTATGGAATCTTCTAGTACAGCAAGTACATAGTATGCATCTTTATACTGCTTGTTCTATGATAATACGATGTTTTACTAACCTGTTTATGGCATTCGTATGAGCCTGAATTAAATGAAGTATTGATAAGGACGATAAGTTCTTCCTTGTTTTCATTTAAAGCTGATTATGAATGAAATTATTCTTGCTGCTGGAAAGTGAATTCCGAATGGATTTTGTAAGTTTCACTCTGAACTGTTATCTTGATTTGTGTCTCGTTTGGATTCAATTTTTAGGACAGTCATGAGGAAAGAAATAGGAATGTGAATGGAAAACTTGGAAAAATGATCTTTTCTTCTCTCATACAGTTGGAAATCTGTAATCGTTTAGGAACGAATTTTGTATTGCTTGGGTATGAGCAACTATATTTATTGTTGTTTGCTTTCTCATCTGTACTTGATTGCTTGGAATCAAATGAGATGCATGAACTGAAAGGAAAGTAATTGGTTTACATTTCAGTTAGTTTTACCCTTTGCATTTATTACTAATGAAAGGAATGGAAAGGATAACAGTTATGTTATAACAGCAGTATGCTACTTGTATTCCTAAACTTTACAAATGTTGTAATCTGGAACTTTGAAGGAAATTGCTTCTTGTATGGTTATGTGGGAAATAGGACAACAATTCTTTGGCTGATTGGGATGGTATTTAGATGGTTCAGTTGTTATGTTGTCCATTCTTTTGATGCTTAATTCTTGATTGATGTTCATACTGTCGTTTCATAAAAGCAGGGTTCTTTTATTGAGACAGTTAATTAGAAGCACCTCATTTTAATGACAAGTGCTTAATATGCTCAGTTCAATGAACTGACCCGTGCAAGTAATTTTGCAGATGGAACTTGATTAAAACGAAGACATGGTTGTTTTCTAATGCTTCTTTTGATTGTTTAAAGATGAATTGTATTTGTTAGTTATTATTCCTCTACGAGGAATTGTGAAAAGAAGAAAGTACATTCTTCTATCTATGAGTTGTAATGATGTTTTATATAAACAAAGTCCAGTCAGTTGGATTGGTAGATGTATGGATTATGAAATGGATTGATGAATACAAATACAAGTGTGATATTTTAATAACTATATCAGTTTGATATTGTTGATTAAATTGGAAATATAATGTTATTTCTTGATTGGGAATTATTTAATTGTCCTTGGATGGATTTAAAAGGAACTGATATCTATTCTTACCTAAATGCAACTTTTAAGTTGAAATGTGCAATTAGTTCATACTTTGGGTTAAGATGAATTTTTAATTGACATTAAAGGGATTAGGAAGAATATGATTCCATAACTGATAGGTATTCAGGATTAGCTTGGAAGCTAAGGAATATCAATTAACTTAGGAGTAGCCGAACTTCGTTTTCGAACTCCATTAATAGCCTCGTATGTTAAATTCAGAAAGAAAGGATATGGGATAAATATATCCAGGGCTAATAGACCTTAACTATGTAAGGTTAAGGAGAATAAATGAATACATTTATTGGGAATTAGACCTGTTTAAATGACGTCTAATAAGCTGGAATTCTGAATTTGGTTACAGTTGTGAAAAACTTGGTTAAGTTTAATAGGTTAAACTTATCACGTCCATCGGTAACGGGTTGCTTAATCCAATGATTAAGAAGAGAACCAAGTAGAGAAAATGCAACCCTTCGGTACGAAGGAGAAGATGCATAGTAAGCTAGAAGACAGATTTAGTCTCTCTTAGCTACATACAACTGTAACAGGAACGAGGATAAAGGATCAGCATGGTTGCTGAAAGTTGATCTTAAATATTAAGATCATATCCAAATCACTTGAGCAGGATGTGTACTCTCGATGGGAGGATTCCGTAGGACATTGACATACGCCAGCTACAACACGGTGTCTTCATGAAGACGGGGTCTTCATGACGACACAATGTTATAGCTGACATATTACAATGCCCTCCCGAATTAAATCATCAAGAATACATAGGCTGAATGTTAAGTTCTTGGCTGGGGATAGGAGTATGATCACGTATACGGAGTGACTCCGAAGGACTAAAGATAACTAGACACATGGAGTCGTAGGGAACGACACCATATGTCTGCGTATCTTTAGTTACCATGAGTGCATTCCTATATTCGTTCATATTGCTAGTTGGAAATTGGAAGTTAGAATTTGACCTTAAATTGAAAGGACTGGTAGGAACCAGGAAAGACCATTCTAGATAACAAGTGAAGTGAGGTGAAGGACGTATTCCATTGGTGTGTATCACATCCAGGAATATGATCATGCAAAGCATGTGAAAATATTTGGCCAAAGTATCGCAAGTGCTGGTTGCGTTGTCCTAATCACTTAATTTAAGATGCAGGATGTCAGATGAATATCAGTAACAGATATTCAGATAGGCTTCTTAAATGGATCACTTCGATAACCGGAAACGGTTAAGAGAACTTGTATATATAATATACTATGCATGAATGAACATGAAGGATCGGTAGTTGCCGAGTCATGAAATGAGAGATCGTTGAAACTCCGAGCCATGAAAATGGGAGATCGGTAGTTCTTCGAGTCATTTACAGCAGCATATAGAATCTGTTATAAGATTGAATGGCACTGAATGTGTGTTCCATATTGTAAATATGTGAACAGGGAACATTAGTTTTAAAAGGAAATTGTGTGTTCCAAACTGCATTGTTTGGGCAGAGAACAATTATTAAAACTTGAACGTGTGTTTGAATTATATAATTCATAACAGAGAACGTTTTATTTTTTAAAAAAAAAATCCCTTGTTCTAGTATCTTAAAATGGGGATGTTATAGTGAATTTAGGCATCATTTCTAGAACAACCCTCTCCGTACATGTTTATTGGGTCGCCATTCTAGAGAAGAAACCATGAAATTAGGTCAGAAATAATGAAGTGGGAGGCAAATATTAGCGTGTTTAAAATGCCCATACCCATAATGGTATAGCTCGTGATACCAAATGATATGAATAGCCCCTCTAAGATTGCAATGACCAAACGAGGGACGGAAGCCTCACGAAATATTATTGATCATGAAATCAGCCTTACATAACAATGCAAGCCATGCTCTGCCTAAATGGATTTCGTGGATCTGATATGTAGACGTGATTCTCATATGGATAGCCCACTGATTATCCTCTAGCAGGAATGCCAACTACGAGATGATCAAGACCCATCTCACATGCACCATGTGAATTATCTACTAATAACACAACCCATTGAATGTGGCTCCAACATAACAGACTATTGTAGATGCAAGTCACTAGACTAGAGTGCACATGCCTTGCATATTATTAAATATAAGACAATGCACCATAAAATGCAATAAATATTCCTATGCTAAATTATGACTCCACATTCCCCCCATGTGAATTTTGCAGCAGTTTCCACATGAAGTGGTCAGAGGAACTCTCTGCAAAACAGTGTGAATCTCTTTCTCCGTCGTAAGCTGACTTAGTGAAAACATCTTCCTTCTGTTCAGCTGTATCCCCAATAGACTGGAGTTGTATGTTGTCATTTCATGGACATGCTCACGTATGAAATGAACCTAGTAACTTCAAGTATGCTTGGTTCTCTCATGAAATACTGGATTACGAACAAGCTTCAAAGTGACTCCTTCATTATGCCAAACATATACTGGAGTAGATTTCTATTTTGGTATACCAATTCCTTCTCAGTATTCGGTAGTAGCCATAGCCCCTTGGGTACAAACAGACTTGGACCTGCAGCTCGATACTTTGCCTTAGGCTGTAGAAGTGCGGGAAACAAATTTATGTTTCTTGTTTCCCTATGATATTGAATGTCTAGATCCCATAAAGAAGATGAATCAATGATGTATGACTTCCTATCATGACATGTTTCCTGCATGATTTGAACTCTGAATATCCTGGTCAAGAAGATGAGTTGTCTAGTGGCTTCTTGTAGTGGTAGACCAAGGTCAATTCAGTACCCTTTGAGATATCTCAGTATTCTCTTTACTACTTGGTCCACCTCCGACATATTTTCGATTCTTGCATGCAAGCGTGATAACTTAGCTGTACATGCATAAGCTGATATCTGGTCTAGTATATGTCAGGTAACTATTAGACATCCCGATCAACTGCCGATCAGAAAGTTCCATTCACATAGTGGTGATTTGGATCGGAACGAGCCCATTAACTGAAGTCTCACTTCCATAGGTGTAGCAGATCAGGAATGTGATCTCCATTCATCCTGTACTTTTTCTCGAGCGTTATCTAAATGGTGTATGTTCAACTGTGACACAAAGTCTATGATTGGGCATCTTATGTTTCCATACTTCCAAGGACCAAAGACAATAGTGCATGATCCCGAGATCTGATCATGTCGATTACGATCGATTAAAGATCCTTACTTTGTTGCATCGATCATCTTCACAAAACTGGCTTGTAATGACTAGATCATCGACATTAAATAACCACAATGAAAATCTCCCCCCCTTTATTTTTGCAGGTAGAGATTGGGGTCGTAAGGATTCCTTTTGAATCCATGACCTTATGAGATGCTCATCAATTTTGATGTACCATGCCCGGGGTGCCTGTTATTAGGCCATATAGATAATTTTACAATATCTGCATACCATCATCTCTTTTCCTGGTAATTACTAATTATTTACCCTCTGGCTGAATGTCACTATAGTACTTACTTCTATGCAAATCTCCATTAAGTAAAGGCACTATATTCACATCCATTTGGTGAACTTTCCAACCAAATTGTGCAGTTAGAGCAAAGATCATCCTAATTTTCTTGATCTTGGCTGATGGAGAGCAAATGTCTCCTGAATAACTCGAGATGCCTTCTAAGTTGTGCATACCTGTTTGCTACAAGCCTTGCTTTATACTTGTCAATAGTCCCATCTGATTTGTACTTAGTCTTGAATATCCATCTACATCCAATGGGTTTCTTACCTGGTGGAAGGTCAACAAAGTTGCCATGTGTTGATTCTTCATCACTGACTGATACTCTGACATCCATGTCATATTTCCAAGCTTTCGACTGTAGGGATTCCTGGATAATATATGGATCAACGGATTCAACAACTCTACTCATCAAATAAAATTTTACCTCTTCTCTTGTTTTACTATGAGTATGTGGTCTAGTGGTGGATGTATTTGGAGGAGCATCTAATTTTACATCTCGAATCATATTAGTATACCACTTGGGCATATGTTGTATTATTCCTGTGGTTCATGGTCATGTCTGATCTTCACCATCATCCCCATCATCATTGTCATTAGTGGGAACATCTACTTGTGTTTTCACAACAGGTGAATTATCTACATCATGTGATTCTAGGGAAGGAGGCTCAGCTTCTTTCTTCTCAAATAACTCAACATCTCTATTGGTGTAGACTTTCCTGGTCTTCAGATCCAATAACCACTTCATTATATCCAATGAAAATGAGTTTATGAGATTTCATATCCAAATTATTTTTGTTTTGTTTGGGTATGTGTATGTTGATTTTATACCCGAATACTCGAAGGTTTGAAATGGATGGCTTCTAATACGACCATGCTTCATGTGGTGTTACTCCATCAAGAGCAAATGTGGGTACCCTTTCCAAAAAATATAATGTTTTCTTTGTTGTTTCTACACAAAATGTCCTCACTAGTCTAGAATCATCAATCATGCCACGCACCATCTCCATGATAGTATGATTCCTTCTCTCTGCAATACCACTTTTTTGTGGTGTGTGTGGAGGAAGCATCTTTTAATGAATCTCGTGAGCTTGTAGGTAGGATTTGAACTCATTACTGGTGAATTACCCCCCTCGATTTGAGCAGAAGGGTTTGATATGCCAACCAGTCTCATTCTCTATATAGCCACTTTGAAATTTTTGAAGTTCCCAAAACCATCAGTTTTATTACGAAGAAAAACAATTCAAATTTTTCTTAAATAATCATCAACACACAACATGAAATACAAACATCTAGAATGACTTGGTTGCATTAGACCACAAAGATCGATATGAACCAAATAAATCTTACCTAGAGCTCGATAAGTAATCTTATGGAATGAAGCTCTGTGTTTTTTACCTGCTAGATAGTTAAGATACTTATCTATATCCTTCTTTAGAGATGAAAAACCTCTCACCATGTTATAACAATGAATTTTATCAAAATATTTGAAATTGATGTGACCAAGTCTCCGATGCCACAAAGTTGTGCATCCAGTTCAAAAGAGGCCTTATAAGATGAATCTAAACTTGCGCGTCAAGGTGAAATAAGAAATTGATAAAATGTTAATTTCTAGGATTTTGTGCCCATCAAGGAATCATATTGGGTGAGCCCTATGGTGATCAGCATCAAAAAAGATGGCAGAGACAGAATTTGTATAGATTACAGGGAATTGAATGTTGCATGTGTGATTGATCATTTTCCCACACCATTTATTGAGGAAATCTTAGAGGGCATTGCAGGGCATGAGATCTACTCCTTCACGGATGGATTCTTTAGATACCATCAGGTGAGGATAGCTAAAGAAGATCAAGAGAAGATAACTTTCACCACTAAATGTGGAATATTTGCATACACAGTTATGCCTTTTGGATTAAAGAATGTGCCTATAGTATTTTTGCGCATAATGGTACAAACATTTCAGGATTTTATTCACAAGTTCTTGCAGGTATATCTGGATGATTGAACATTCTACAGCCTTGTAAAGGACCACTGTGATAATTTGAGGCTGATGTTTGAGAGGTGTCAGCAGTTGAGCATATCTTCAAATGTTAATAAATTCGTATTTGCCACACCCTTTGGAATTTTTTTGGGACACATAATATGTAAAGAGGGCTTACTAGTGGATCTTGTTAAGGTTGCTGTGATTTTGGGCTTAAAAGAACTAGCTAGTCAAAGAGAGGTGCACGGATTCTTGGGAAACACATGATATTACAAGAATTTTATCAAAGGTTATGCCAAGATCGTCGCGCCCTTGGAGGAATTATTGAAAGGAAAAGGGAAGTTTTATTGGGGTGAGGCACAATAATGCGCATTTGAGACTTTGAAAGAAAGGCTTACTACAACGCCACTTTTGCACTTTCCTTCATGGTCTAAACCTTTTCACGTTCATGTAGATGCCTCTGGCATGGCCATTGGCATGGTACTAGCTCAGCGTGGAGAAGGGATTGTCAATCATCCTATTTGCTTTTATAGCAGGAAGTTGACTCCATCAAAATGGAATTATACAACAGCATAGCGCGAGGCCTTTTCTATGATCTACCTACTCCATAAGTTTCGACAGTATTTGTTGGCCACACCTTTCATCTTTTGTACAGACCACATGACATTGAAGTACTTGGTGAACAAGCCCATTTAACAGGGGCACATATGTCATTGGGTATTATTATTTCAGGAGTTCAATTTTATGGTGGTGGTTAAGTCAAGTAAGAGCAATTCTGGTCCATACCATTTATCAAGGATTCAATTAGGAGAGGACGTGCAGAGCATTGAGGACACAATGTCATATGCACAATTGTTCAGGATACACCACGCACCCTCAAACTTGGAGGATATTGTTGTCTTTTTACGCACTCGTATGATGCCTAAGGGAATGAAGGCATTAGAAAATAAATAAATTGTTATTCGCGCCACACCTTACATGTTAATAAGTGGAGACTTGTACAAGTTATCTCGTGAAGAAGTTTTGTGCCAGTGTTTGCTTGACCATGATCGTGAAGCAATTATGGAAGAGGCTTATGATGGTATTGCAAGTGGACAGTATGCAGGGGATACCACCAAGCGTAATACTCTAGTAGTTGATATATGGTGGGAAACATTATATAAGGATTGCAAAGCATATTGTAAGGCATGTGACCATTGTCAAAGCCTTAGAAAGCTTGGGCATAGAGATGAAATGCCTTTGAGGCCTATTACTAGTGCAAAACATTTTGGGAAGTGGGTGATTGATTTTTTGGGCCCTATCTCCCCAGCCGCGCATAGGGCTGGATCGCGCTATATTATAACTTGTACTGATTATCTTACACTGTGGGTAGAGGCGGTGCCTACAAAGGATTGCACAATAGCTACGGTGGCAAGGTTTCTATGGGAAAATATTATCAACATGTATGGATGCCCTTTAAGTCTAACAAGTGATAGGGGTACTCATTTCCTTAATGACACTATCAGGATATTATTGGATGAATTTATGGTTGCACACCATCGGAAAAACACCCTATCACCCTCAGGAAAATTTTTGATGTTGGAACCAAAGATTGGGATGATAAAGTCTCTGATATACTTTGGGCATACAGGACAACCTACAAGAGGTTGAATAAAGCAACACCCTTTCAATTGGTGTTCGGCGCAGAGGCAGTTATACTAATGGAATTCATGTTACAAAATTTGTGTATTGCGTGCGCAGGAGGTCTGGCTGATGAGTAGGAATTGGAAGAACGTATTGACAAACTAATGCAACTGGATGAGAGGCACGCCAGAGCACGATGGAGTCAGAAGAAATAAAAAACCAAGAAGAAGGAATGGCATGATAGGCACATCAAGGATAAAAAGCTTGAGATTGGGCTAATGGTACTTCTTTATGATTCAAAGTTTGTGCGCCACCTTGGAAAGCTTAAGGTGCATTGGTTGGGACTGTGTGTTATCACTTATATAATTGATTCATGCACTTTCCAGTTAGAGGTGCTGGATGGGACATGGTTTCCCAGTTACTTCAATGGGAGTAGGTTGAAGCCCTACTATAAATAAGTCATTTTGGTGTTTGGATTAAAGTAGTATTGCCACTTAGAATAGATTTCCTTAATGCATTCCCTTTATATGTGTTTCCTTCATCGTTGTTATGCTTTGTTAATTTAGTTCATTGTTTTATGTAATAAGAGTGCTTGTGCACTAGAAGTTGATTACTATGTAAGTGTTTTTATGCACAAAGGACTGCGCATACCCTTAGTGTGGGGTGGTTTATATATAGGGTTCATTACTAAGTTGGAATATTATCTAAAGATGGGTATGCATAGAAGACGACTTGTGCAGGTGCTCAAAGGAAAGGTGTGGTTAGGAAAAGAGAAAATTTTCTCCTGAATAAAGACCACATATGGAAAAATGGATGCACAGTATAACGCGAGGTAGGCTGTAAAAGGGGATACTACATATTGAAAGGCACAGTGGTGAGGTACATCGGTGCATGATGGCATGTGAAAGAAGGTTTGTGGCCAAGAAGTAGAGGGCGCGCCAAAAGGTTATGAGTGTGGCAAAAAGATGAACAACACACAAAAATTGACAAACGATGCTTTAATGTGGGCTACGGTGGTAGGTGGAGGAGTAATAAATGCATGATTTGTTGAAAAATCTATATAAGACAGTGTGACGAAGCCATTTTCACCTTTACGATCAAAGAGCATACGAGTGAGTTTTTTACAAGTGAGCTAGAGAAGCGTTGCAAGTTGCAGAGAGCCACAAACCAAGTGTTCTTTATAGATTTTTGCACAGTATTGACTTGCACTCCATTGAGCATTTGAACAAAGCAGGGATGTGTGGGAATGAGGAATCAAGATCTAGGGTTTAGAGTTGAGTTAGGGCACGTGGTTTCGAGCTAGGGTACATAGAGTTAAGCTACAGAGCTCAAAGCAGGTAAAATAACACTCCTTTATAGTTACGATGGCACCAAAGAAGGCATCTGGAGCGGCCATAAGGGGAAGAAGCAAAAGAAAGAAGAAATCAAAGTAGAGGACGCCCTAGAGAGTATATTTTCAGAGATGCAGTACCTAGAAGGGGTTTTCATGGGTCGCGATTGGGACTCACATGTTCACCGCAATAAAGTGAGTGATTGCAATCATCGAATGAAGGATAACAAAGAAGAACTAGAGAAATTTTTGATACAAAAGATAAAAAAACACACAAGTGATGACATGGCCATCTATGATGATGTTATTGAGAAGCTCTTAATAAAGGTAGGGGTTTTGCAGTTATATGAACTCCCTTACTTTTGGAAACTAGAGAAGTTGTATCAGTGGCTGATGAGTAGAGTCCACGAGGAATTTTTATACTTTGTTGGACGATGTATGAGGATCACCTCACCCCTGATTGGCAGCTTAACAGGACTTAGGAGTTCGGGCATTGAAGTGAGTAGCAATTTTTTAGACAAGGAGGGTATTCTGAAGACAAGGAAGGAATTAGGTGACTTAAAGTAGGGATTGAAATGGATATAGGAAAGCTATAGAAGTATCCTGTGGTTAAGGCGGCGGCGCACCTCCTCACTAAGCTTGATGACCATGAGCGGTGGTCACAGTTAAACACATTGTGGCTACACATAGCAAAGAAGATGTATAAAGGTGTAACCTACAATTTGGCAGGGTTTATTGTTGAAACTATAATTGAAGAAGCACATGGTGGAGATATGATTAGTTTTGACGCTATCCTTTTGTCACTTGTCTTTGTAGAAATCGGAGTACTAGATGAGCCTAAGGAGAAAATTTGGCAATGCCCTAAGGTGAACAAATCTCTTGTAGAGAGATTTGATAAATACACTTCTAATGGGACCATGAGTGGTACATTTAAATAGAGGGCAGAGTTGTGGTATGCACGACTCCGCTCCGCGTTTGAAGAAGAGTGGAGAATACCAAAGGATTTTCTGGCGGTAGTAGGTAATCAAGTACAGTTTACGGTTTATCAGCATTTCACTATTGTGCGTTTTGGGATGAAGGACGGAAAGTGAAGCTCGTGGTGTAAGCTTCCTTATGCCTTCACTGCATATTTCTTTCAAGCTTCTATACATAGGTTCTCAAACACACGCCGGCTAGTTTTTAATGCTGATAAGGTAGACTACGAATACCACACTCTTAGAAAGACTTACGTCTATCTTGGTACATCTACATACATTGAACGTTTGATTTTTAATTATATTAATATGAAATATATGAGTTTGACAACAGGATAAGAGGGGGCATCTCTTGTATACATTCAGTTGAAGCTCAGGTTGGAGAAGGGGGTATATGTGGAGAATGAGTTTAAACTTCCAGACCCGCCAAAGCGGAAGCATATAGTTGGCACTTTGGTGGATGAGGATCTAACTTCGCTCCATTTAGAAGAAGAAGAAGAAGAAATCCATGAAGATAGTGGCAGCCTGGAACATAGGGGAAGAAGATACCCTACGGTTGGAGAGAAGAGAGAGTGCGAGATTACTCCTCCATTACATAAATAAGAAGATGAAGTGCTAGAGATAGGCGCTATGGAATTAGATGCATATAAGACCATTGAGGAGACACAATTTAGTAGGGTGTTTCGAAGAACACAAGATTAGAGCATGGGAACATCACAACCTTTAAGGAGATCACCTAGGACTTTTCCTCAGAAAGTAAATCCTGAGAAGAAGAAAAGGCGCAAGTTAAATATTAAGGAGGAAAAGGAGGATGAATCTGGGGAAAGCGCGTCAAGTACTCCAGTGAAGCCTGAGAATAAAGAGGAGCCTCGTGGTGAATAAATGAAAAATGATGCAGAGGAGCTGAAGGAGACAAAAATAGAAGCAGATAAGGGTGAGTCTTCAGGTGCACCTCATATTACACAAGAAGGTGAAGGCCTAATTCTAGATTTAGGCACACGATTTCTAAAAGGAAGGTGAATAAGGAAGGAGAAGGAAGGTTAAGACTATGTGAATCTTGCAGTGTGATATATGGATGAAACAAGAAAAATAATATGTGTGGTTCTAGAGAACTGTGGAGCCTAAGCATTTATATGGTTGGGATTTGATGGAAGAAGAAATGGCAAATGAGTGCACACGAAATAAATTATCATGGTCTATGCAGACTCATATGGATGAGCCAAAATTTAACATGTGTGAAGAGTCATGTGTTTCGTGCAGGATGAAGAAATCTCCCCACATACAACATGTGAATGTTAAACCTACTTTCATGTTGGATGAGCAGGTGAGTAATACCTTGGTGAAGATATCTGCAGAGGTTGCGCGTAAGAACATAGAGAAAGTGGAAACCCTTAGGGCATTAATGGATGATAATAAGGATAATGATAAAGATATTAAGTGCCTGATAACAGAGAAGGAAAGGGTTGAAGCAAAAGTGGAAGCATTGGTGAGTATGGCAGAGGAAATTTGAGATGACATTTTGAAGGTACGACCACACCTGGAATCACAAGTTCTAGAAAAAATTCCTTTTGTTATGCATTACCTTTGCACTTTGGTAAATTTGGTAGTCGATGAAGGGCCCATGTGTATGCCAACACCTAAGGATGTTACAGATGAGGTATAAAGGGAAAAAACCGTAATTGTAAGAAATGTTGTGAGTTATGAGTCATTGTTGCAGGCCTTGAAGGATGAACTTAAGAAGGCGTACCAAGCTCTGAATATGTGTGCAGCGCCAGATTCAATTATCAGAATAAGGACTATTGAAGAGGATAATGAGGTCCTAAAGGCAATGAAGAATGAGACACTCAGGCGATTGGATGGGCTTACTTTGGTCGAAGAAAAGTGTAAAGCACTTGCAGAAGCCCAAAATTCACACAGGGAAAGGATGAATGAAATTGGGAAGCTCATTTCTTAGAAGATGGACTTCATGGAAGGAATGGTTTCCAACATAGCTAACATTGTTCGGATTTTGCAGAATGAACAAGAAAACATAACTCAGGATGAGTTGGAAGCCGTGGTTACATATGTCCCTGATAAAATAGGTGAAGTGCTAAGTGATTGTAAGACATTAGAGGCATACATCAAAAATGAGTATCCAAAATTGATCCTACCAGTAGAGGAGCAGAGTGTTGAGTAGTACTTCTCTCTTTTTGGTCACATTATTGTTTATTATTTTATCCCTTATTCTTTATTCTTGGAGAAATGAGTCGAGATTACCCATTTTTGGGGGCAGCAATGCATTTAGTGTGGATTAATGTTGAGCGGATCAAATATAGCTCAAGGATGAAAGCGCATAAGGATTGGGCGCATGGGACTAGGGCACGTATACGCACATAGAAGTATAGCAAAATAGGAGCGCGCCCAGAAACATGTTGGATACAAGACTTAGCCGCTTTTGCAGATCAAGGCTATTTTTGGACATGGAGTTCAGAGCATGTAAAGGTTTGAAGACTTGCGGGCTACATAAGGGTATTTTGAAGCAAGCGGAAGTTCGAGCACTGTGCAAAATTTTGAGCTAATAATAGGATTTGTACTTAGAGTTTACTTTAGATGATCTATTATTAGCATTGACATGCTTTTTTATTCTCTTGTAAAGGTGCATGGCTATTATTAGCATGTAGCCTATTTTTGGAAGGTGCATGGGTAGTGAAGGGCAAGTCCCCACCCCTATATATGTATTGATTTACACGGTTTGGATGTACCATTTTATTATAGAGTTATGATGTGGAATTGTTAGCATGCATGACTATAGAAATTGGATCATGATGCATGAAGCTTTTATGTTTTACTGTACTTAATATAATGGATACTATTGGCTAGATAATGGTGTTAGATGTGACTGATTATGGTTCTTGCATGGTAAATCTCATTATAGTCATTTTTTAGTCAATCTTTCATATGGTTTAGATCTATATTTGGTTTATGCATTGTGGTGTAATTGATTATCTTATATGAATCTGAATTATATTTGTAATAATGCTAACATCTTGAACAAGCTACTCTAAAGAGGGACCCGGTACCCTTGCACGCTTCAGGAAAGTTCTCAATCCAATCTGAGTGATGTGCCAGCGTGCCTTGGGATTTGTGGGTATCTTCTAGGCTACATCAACCAGTGGGACATTACAGTTTAGTAAATCTGTGTAACACTGAGTTAGTGTTATGCAACTATTAAACTTAGCCATTTTCTTCCTTTTTACTGTGGACAAATAATTTTGCGGTACTTCATATGGCTTTCGCATCTAGGGACTTTTTTCCTTAGTTTTGTGAAAATTAAGAAGATGTCGCGTAAAACTGAATTTCACTGATTTCCACCTAATTCCCCGCATCGCTCACTCCTTTGTTCTGTAGGTTAGGAGAATCCACGAAACACTAAGTTCCTGCATTCTGCAGTACATAGAATTAGTCTTCCATGACTTTTCTATAGTGTAAAAATGGTTGAGTCTTTTTCATGAGTTGTTCAAAACTACATGGGTTATACTTTCAGAAAACAATCCAGTAATAACATAAAACTTTGGTCAGATTTGTTGGTGATAGGATGTCATCACTTGGCTTTCTTAATTATTGCAGAATTATGGTTGTCAATGTGTTTGCATCTATTGGTAAACTTACTCCAGCACTTTGGAGCTAATCCACCTTAGAAAAAAATCCCTTCCTTGAGCCTCTATAACAAGAAGTGGTTACACTAAAATAACACCTCAAAATTATAAATGTCTAACATTCTAGAGAGGCGCAAATTAAATCCAAACTTTATTGGATTAAAGTGGTAAATAAATTGTCTAAAAAAAATTCAAATGCTTTGAGCTAAGCGTTCTACCCATCAGATCAAATCAAACATAGAAACTAATGAACGATTCATTGAAGTTTCAGATATGGTGTAATTTTTTACCCATGGTATTATCAACAAGTTTTCAAATCTCAAGATCCTTCCTAACAAGTTGTTTTGCAATGTCTTTTGGTGGTCTCTTCCAAGTTGTCTCAAGATCAATAGGTTACCGATGAGAGGTTCATATATATTTTAATTATTAACATACAGAAATCACTCATATGGCCAATGAAAAATCCCTTGGTTGTGACAACTTATCATGTGAACAATCTAAGATCTTGTGGGAGACATTGGGAATGTACCTATACTAAGTGTATCTCGAAGCCTTCAAGATAAAATCTCTTTGAAATTTTATCAACAAATGAAGCATGGATTTTATACCCAAGATGGGAAATCCTACACTTAAACTTGATTGAAAACCAATCACTTTACTTAAATGTCTCTTACAAGATCTTAACTAAATCCCTTGCATTGTGCATCCCTCATATCTTACCTTCAATTGTTAGTACATTAGAAACTGCATTCAATAAAAGCATGTATATCTTTGACAACATTATCACAGTGTGGGAAGGCATGGAGTGGGTGTGTTATTCCAATAAATGAGCTATATTCATCAGGATTGAATTTGAGAAAGCTTATGATAGTATTGAATATAATCTAAGATTTGGTTGTCACTTTTTTCAAGTAGTTCAAATGGTTTTTGTAGATGCTTCATATTACCTCTCGATCATTGGACTCAACTTGGGTAATTTGTTCTATTTCACCTAATTCAACAAGGCTGCCCTTTAGCTCTTGCATTATATGTGCTAATTTTTAAGGGGTTTGGTTATCTTTTAGTGAACACCGAGAGCAATGGATTAGTTAAAGACATCTCCTTTCTCTCGTTGGCACCTACACAAATTTTGATGACAATTCTTTTCTTACCCTTATAAAAGAGGAAAGAAATATTAAAAATGTTATGAATTGCATGGATACTTGTTACCTCGCTTTTGGCTCAAGCATACAATGGAGGGAAACTCAATAATGTAGTAATATTTTTCAAAAGGGAATTTGGAAACACTTCCCATGAGACTAGATTTCACGACATTTCAGGTCCATCTATGAGACCCATTTTTAGGAAAGAAGAATATTTTGATCTCCATAAAGAAAAGTTATTATAATATATAAGACCTTACTTGTTGCACCTTCCATATTCTGTGGGAACCTTATTTATCTATTTTTCATTAAGTGCAAGGGTTTCCAAGAATTACTTAACATAATTCCGTCATTCTTATTTAGATTGTTAGGAGTTTTCTTTATTTTAATTGCTTCATGTATTTTGTGTTCTTTCCAATCATCCACCTTGTGATTAACCTCACATCTTCTATAAAAATGTGATGTTTGAAACTGGAGGAGTGTTTTGCCAATGTTGATTTTTCCTTCCATTCATTCAAAATGTCTCCACTAATAGTCTTCTAGACCACTGCCTCCTTAGTTAAGTGATTGCGAGTGGAAATGGATTTAACACGGTGAAGTATTTCACTTCTTGGGGTTTCCATTTGCATTTCAAGCTACTCCCTCCCTTTTGTGGCAATACATCATTGAACAAGTGGGAAAAAAATCTCACATAGGATCACTAAACCCTCTTTGTCATAGGTAAATTTAAAATTTGATGTAAGGTTCTCACTACCACCCATGTTTATTACTCTGCATGTTGGGTGCCTTTACAAGCCTTTTATAAAAAGATTGAAAAGTTGCTAAGATTTTCTATAGGCTAATTTTGAACATGGGAAATACTTTCATAGAGTGCTTGGGAGTTTTGTTGTCTTCCTAATGGTGCCACTAGGCTAGGGTTGGTAGACATTGGTCACCAAGGTACTGTACTCTTTGCTAAATGAAAGATCTAAGCTAGTAATGGGAAAGAATCTTGGAAAGTTCTTTTGTGGAATTGCACTGTTGAAGGATCATTTCAGGATTAAAAAATGGAAATGACTTGACTTCCAATATCTTTTCATTCTTAGAGATCCCATTAATGTTGTTGGATTGCTTGTTATCAAACCTATTTGGAAATCTTGAGAAAATCTCAAACCCTTGCTAAGGTGGAATGGTGATGGCTTACTAGAATGGATTTCTATTAATCAACACTCACTTTGGTGGTCTATGGTGATAATTTTTCATGATGTATATCTCGTTGAAGTCACATGAGTTCATTTTCTTAAACTTTTTAGATAAGGGATTCATATAATGCTTGATATTTTTAGCCGACAGATCAAAATTGTTGCTTGCTTGCCTTGAAGCTAAGACCAAATTTCATTTGGCCCTAATAATGATCAAGAGTCTTTTGATGAGATTTTGAAGGAAATATGTGACAAGGTGCTCCACAAAATTGATGTGATTACCTCTCGACCATGGTGGAAGGACTAAGAGTGGTATCATAAAATGCATGTGTAATACTTGCCCCAGCAAGAATTATAATCTTTTTCCATTGTGCTTGTCCATAGTTGAAAAGCTTAATGCATGGTAGTCCCTTCATTTAACTACTAACTATTGGAGCCAAAGGTTTCACATAGTTCAGAATGACTAGTATCTCATAACCTAAGTTAGCTCATTGTGTATTGTGCCTTCCTTACTAGGGTCTTCCCCTTGACCTTCATCTTATACACTTGGGGGTTCCTTAACCCACCCGTTTATTTTGTGGACACTAAAAAACACCCATGTATTTTTTTTTGTTTTTTCGAAGAAGGCTTAAATAGCCTAGACTTAGATTCATGATTTATTCAAACCCTTCAAACCACAAACTTTTATTTCACTGAATATCCTCTCAGGAGATCAACCTTTACTTCTCATTGAGAACAACCAAATCGAAGATAGTTTCAAATTGAAAATTCATTTTTTAATTTGGAAAGAAATAAATTCAATTATTTTTGCTAACTTTGTTATTGATTGTAGCTTATCAACAAATAATAAAGGCATGATCATTTCTAATGTAATTTTGTAGTTCAAGTGCAAATCAAGAAGGTGGAATTGGAGGTTGTCCATTTATAAATCCTTTTGGACTATTTGGGTAATGCTCCTTGTATTGTTGTTTGTGTTCCACCATCTTCGCCATCTTGAAAAGACACGTCGAGGGGAAGAGGTTATCATAGAAGTTTCTCTCGTTGTCGCCCCTAAAGTTGAGTTAGGCGGTCTCTAAAACACCACTATCCTCCTTTGCATGCACAATGCAGACATTGGTGCTCTTCACCTTGTCGAGATGGGTAGGCTCCTTCATCTCTCTCAGACAAGTTTGTTTGTAAGAGTCTTGGTATTTCACCTTTTTGAGACAATGTTCAAAGTTTGAAAGATATCATAAAGGTAGTTGGTTCTAAAAACACAACTAACATTAATTGAAACTTTGTTATTAAAAGGAAAAGACCTTCCAAATGGAATTTGGAGCAAGTAAGTGAGAAGGATTTTCCTCATAACTACTTTGCTCCTACTACTTAATTTTCTTATATTGTATTTATTACAATTATTGAAGTCTAGATTATTTTTAGACTTTTTCCCAAACCACCTTTTGACCTAATGCGAAAATTCCATAGTATGCTTCCACGCAGTGACGCCACCTATTTTTACACCGAAGGTGTTCCCCCTATGGTAAAGGACCTCCGGACATTTCTACGACTGTATTAAAGTTGACGGTTTGACAGCCGTCTAGATGTTTTCATATTTTTAATAGTTTTTTAAAAAATGGCGGACAATAGCGAAAATATTTATGCCCAAGAGTGTTCCACGTCTTCTGTCAGGTCTGATACGACTTAGTATTCCTAGCATGTTCCTGTTTCCTATCAAAGAATTGAACCCGCCTTAGATACAGTTACAGATCCAGATCAATTTGTACGTCGATGTTAAAAATCTGTTGTGCTCCATTTTCTGCGCTGCTATAGAGCCTTTCCTCCTTGAAATGAAAATGAAATCATTTGTGGGGGTTTTCGAATATACTCTTTCTCCGCGTCCTCCTCCTGCCTTGAACGAACGTCATACCTATTATTTTCTAGGGTTTCCCATAGTCACATTTATGTGTGTTTGTGTCTCTGTGGGCATGTGTTTGTTTCCTTCTGACTGGTTCGAAACTCCTTATCCATGCAAGAAATCAGGTCACCTTTCACATCCTCACTTCATCCATTATTTCCTTGTATTCTTTCTGTGACACATGACTTCACCCAGATTCGTCTGAGTGGGATTTTTTGGTATCGTTGCATTTTGTTTTAGTGTCCAAGTGCGTTAAGGGGTTTTCGTGGCGTCCATGTTGGTTGAGAGGTCTCCACCCAAAGTAGTCAAATCTTTGTACAACGTTGCCAAATCTTATATACAAAAATCTTGTTAGACATGAAATCATTAATATATGCATGGAAATAATTCCCAATTTCCCATATGTATATTTTTTGTAACAAAGATGTGGAGTTATAAATTTTCTTAAGAGTTTAGTTAAGCATATTTTAGCATTGATTTGGAGTGCTCTTGAATAAGTCGGATAGTTTATATGTGATTCTATGTATGTTACTTTACAAAACAAGGCTTTCAACTTATATATAAATTTATATATATATATATATATATATATATATATATATATATATATATAAATATATATATTTAATGAGTCCCTATAGGGAGAGTCTACTATAGAGAGATATATAATTTATAGATAATGTTACATATCTAGATGTTGGTAGATTGTATTAGAAGGAGAAGAGAAGAAAGTGATAGAGAGGATGAGAGGGAGAGAGGAGAGAGGATAGAGAGAGAGATAGGGACTAGATGAGCGATAGAGACAGGAGAGAGAGAGACAGACGGAGGAAGAGAAGAGAGAGAGAGAGGAGGAGAGGAAAGAGAGTATGATATATATAGTATATAGATGATATAGATATATATGTTATATATATAGATGTATATATATATAGGTATATATATATAGATAGTATATATATATACATATATATATATATACATAGACTAACATATATATACATTATATACATATATATATATATATACCTATTAATACATATATGTATATATTCTACATATGTCTATATACAATCTATATATATACATATATATATTTACATATATACATGCTATATAATACCTTATATATACTACACGTATATATATATATATTATATATACATGTATATATTACATATATATATATATATATATATATATATTAATATATATCTATTTATATATATATATATACATTATATATACACTATTGTAGCATTATAATATATATAAATATATTTTATTGTATAATATATTAAATGAATAAATAATTAATTTGAAAAATGCACAAAACGTATTATTCATAAAAACTGTATATATATATATATATATATATATATATATATATATTTCATTTAATATATATTATAATATTTAATATATTATACAATAAAATATATTTATATATATTATAATGCATACAATAGTTTGTATATTATATTTAAATATTTTTGCTAATAATTTATGTTTTGTATGTTTTTATTGAGTTTGATTGAAGTACCCAATTTAACTTTCACTCATGTGAAGAGTATTGGCAGTGTTTAATTATCAACATCTCTTGGGTGCATCAAATGTTCTTATAATTACTAGAGCTTGTAGCTAAAAGGGGGGGCTACAAAGTTCTATGAGAAAAAGGTTTTGTGGATGGCTGTTAGACCTTGAACCTTTTGGAATTTTTCCTTTTTTTGGCTCTGTGAAGCGCAAATTGAATTTACATGAATAGTGTGACCGAGATCAATACTCTAAAGTGGACGAAAGATATAAGATATTATTTAGGCGGGGACAATCTGAGCTATGGAATAAATGCATGGCATGCAAGTATTTAATTTCCATAATTTTATTTTCAACTTTAATTCATGTCTTCGTCTTACCTACCAAGTTAAATGCCATCTGATAGATGAACTTGAAACCATAGATATGCAGGATTTTAATTCCCACCTTTTTATCAGTAACTTTTTGTTCATATCTTCGTCTTAATATATAACAAATTAAATTCCACCCAAATTAAATTATTTGACATTTTTGGTCATTGGTGGACTACACCACTAGGACTGTTGACAACGAGAACCCTGATCATTACCCTGACAATGGGAACCCTGGTCATTGGTGGACTACACCATTTTTTAACAGTTGATTTCCGCCATTTGCCTATCACCCAAGTTTGGGCAGTGTTTGGCAGAGGAATGTTGCAGGGGTCTGTCGTCCCCTCCGCCCAACGTGTCAGAGGGTCATCTACCATTCCAGCATTGGAATCTACAAGTAACTCCATCAAAGGGGTCAAAATGTCGGCTCTTAGAGCCCTTGTCTTATTTCATTAGTACACACATAGATGGAAAAATGCATTAAGAGCATCCTTCTTTCCCCTTTGATTTCCATCACATAAAAGGTCAACCAAAGTAGGGATGGCACTAGATTTACCAATTGTTATGTTGTGCTCATTGGGAAACGACGAGCTGAAAAGAGTAGCAGCAACATTTTCCCTTGCTTCCATGCTGCCTGATTTTAAAACTTCTACAATAGGAGGGAGTGCTCCAACCATAACTATTGTTCTCTGATTTGGCAACCATTGTGAAAATATGCTAACAAACACAGTTACAGTAACTAAGATATGAAAACAATAGAGTTCATTAACTGGGTATTTCAAAGAATATAAACAGAGGGGATGATTTAAATATAGTTGCACTTCATAAAACATCTCATTAGTATTGATGGAATGCAAATAAATTGGATGTGACAATGGAAAAGGAAATTAAGAATTACGGAAGGAAATTAAGAATTACAGAGAAGTGGTACCAAAAAAAGCTTGCTACCATCATGGGTGAAATTGAGCAGTTCCTTAGCAGAAAGAAGAGCAGCCTCCAGAGCATCAAAGAAATCTATGGCATCACCAGGAATAGATGTCTCTATTTCCTTCATCTCCTCAAACAAAGGTGACAAGAGCTTTACCCTTCTACTCAAAGTGGCATATTCTTTCCTCATAAAATTTATGCATTCACCAAATGAACTGATCTCATTCAAAACATCAATTAGCTTCAAGGCTACCTGCTCTGCCAACATATTCTATTCAAATTTCAACCACACCCAACACCAAATAATTAGTCCTCCTATCTGCTGCAAAGTCTAATTGCCCAAACACCTAAATCAAATTAGTATCAAACAACAAATACCAATACCTAATCCTATCCAATCAATCAAATCATGAAAACCCCGTCTATCTCTATCTACACCCACTAAAACCCCTACCAAGCACTATCAATCTGATCTGAATGCCCTGCTAAAGACAAGGTATTTGACAGTTTTCAACACTCGTCATCATTAAACTAACATACGAAAGACAATACTTACTAGCAATCACATGTGGACAATGTAATGTGAACGCCGAACAACATATGTTATTTGATTTAGAGGGATAGTTTTTACTTTTGTAGTTGATGTTGATAAGGGTTGTGTTGATGTTGACAAGATTAATATTAGACCTACATCCCTTTTTTGTTGTATTAGACCAGGTGGAAGTTCATCACAAGATTAATATTGGACCTACATTTATGCTTATCCATATTAACATGACCTGAGATCATGCAAGAAAAGCATTTAAAGAGAACACAAACCCAATAATCATATTATACTTTGCATTTATCTGTAATTATAGTTTTTGAATGAATGGATTCTCTTCATAGTTGCAACCTCTTACAATAGTCTATGTTCTGCAAAAATAATTATAGAGAGACACCAAGGGCAGTAATAACTTGCTCCTTCATTGAGAAAAAGATAAAATTAGGCATTGTTGATTAGTGAATGAATGTTGCAGGTTTTGTTCACGTTTAGAGGACATATGTGGATGTGGTTCATTAAAGAGAAGTGTTTAGGACTCTTTCCCTGAAGTTTAGTTGCCATGAGGGTAGGAGAAGGGCTTGTTCCATTGACACTGTCATGATCATAGTGTCTTCTAATTTCATGGTCCTCCATCATGGCATCCAATGTGGGAACTTTATCTTTCATCATCCATTTAAATTGATGGAGACCTGTCACTTCAATAATTGCTGGAGGAAGAGGGTGCAAAGCAAACCATGCATGCATTGGTGCACATGTTATCTTATCTATGATGACATTAAAGACTGCTCACCCTTTATAACGTAGTACTTTGTTTTGATCTCAAAGTTGAAAATTGTATAACATAAGAGCACCCCTATGACTATAGGTAGTAAACATACATTTTGAGAGGCAAAGGAGGACAACAAAAAGGTAAGTGCAATCATAGTGATTTGAGATAGTAGTGATAGTGAAGCCAATGCAGGAGGTGACATTCTTGAAATGAAGGTGATGACCATAATAATTATGGTACTTTGGGGTGTGCACTATGTATTTAATATTTTTAATCCCTTTTTCTGCACCCTTTTCCAAACATCCTCTTCAGCTATCTTTGATCTACTTCAAACACACGAATATGTTTCAAAGCAACGCTCAAATGAAGTATAACCTCTATAGTGAATAATGGGAACTATAAGTCTATATGAAATGACAAGAAACAAAATTAGCGAAAATATTACAATGTCAGAGCAACTCATAAAACACAATTAACAAGACGAAAATACATTTTTGGTATAAAATTTTATTGATTAAAGAAATTCACAGAATAGTTTTAAGTGGTGATAAGGCTACCACTCATGATATAAGATTTGCAAATGTATATGTACGAATTTGTAACAAATTTGAAATGTAGAGATAACACCTTTAAATTTAATGCTTCATATATATTCCTACAATTACAAAATCAATTACACCTCTTATCGATATCAACTACAAAAATAATAACTATCCCTCTAAATCAAATAACATATACCGTTTGGCATTCACATTACATCATACACATGCGATTACTAGTTATAAATAATTTATAAATTTTATTTAAAGAATGTAACTCTTTATCATCTTCAAAATACCGCACCCAAAACTAAGTAATCGCTTTCTACACCCTATTTAAAAATTGTTTTCATAATCGCTTTCTACACCCTATTTAAAAATTGTTTTCATAATTTACTTTGGTAGCATATTTTATACACAATTATTTTATACCCAAAACAAAATATAAAAAAATAAAAAAATAAAAAAATAAACCACCCCGCCGGAACTGCTGGTTTTATTCGCGAATGTCAAAAGAAACAACGGGAAGATTGTGTCGGCAATATTAAAAAAATAAAACACTAGTCAAGAAGAAATATCTCGATCCTACGGGAATGGTCGTCCGTAAGTATTTAACGGGATTACACCGTCAGTTGAAGGTGAGTTGGCAGCCGGAGAAAGAAGTCGCGAATAGGATTGCGACATCCCAATAAAAAACTAGGCCTGCTTTACCTACCGTATGTGATAGGGTAATAAAAAAATGGACAGAAATGGTACCGACAGTGCAACGCCGTTTCTTACAAAGACGTACGAAATAGTGGATGATCCCTCCACAGATTTTGTAGTTTCGTGGAGCGCAGGGAATAATAGTTTCTTGGTAAAGGATCCTCACTATTTCTCTCTCAATCTTCTTCCTCGCTACTTCAAACACTGTAACATTTACAGCTTCGTGCGCCAGCTTAATACATATGTAAGTGCATCTATTCATTCCATTTTACTTGTTTACCAGGCATTCTGGTAAGGTGCATCTTTTTCATTTTTTCATTTTAACTGTACAGGGATTTCGTAAGGTAGATCCTGATAAATGGGAGTTTGCACATGAAAGCTTTTTGCGCGGGCAGAAGCAGTTATTGAAGAGCATTCGTCGAAGGAGGTCTTCTCATCAGGGAAATGCAGGCACTTCCTCTCATGGGTTGGGTGTCGAATATGATTTCGATGGGGAATTTGACGAGGGCGCCATTGTTGTGGAGATTGCTCAGCTGAAGAAGGAGCAGGAAAACATTGACAGAGAGATGGAGGATATGAAGAGGCGCTTGGAATTGACAGAGCGCAAAACCCCAACAGATGATCGCTTTTTTTGGCTACATTAATTGACAATCCTGCTTTGATTACTCAGAGGCTCAAAAATAGGGCAAGTCCCAGTGGTGCTAAAAAGAGGAGACGATTGCCCCCAAAATGATCAGGAGGAAAATATGCCTGAATTGGGTGTGGAGAGTTTAATTGAAAATGGGTTTATGGATTCTGGGCTGAGCAGAAATGGGTTGATTGGTGATGGCTTTGGATATTCCCCAACGGATATGCCTCACATTGACTCTGAGACTAAACCTGGGCTACTCTCTAAGGAGGTGATGCCTACTTTTCCACCGATAAATCAAAGCTCAGAGAATTGCACTCAAAATTCCGAGTTTGAAATCGATGTGAGCTGTGAAGAGGACGACATGGGTATGAGTGAAGTGGATGACATGTTATGCTGGGATGAAGTTTTCTCCGAAGAAACCCAATTCCCAGATTACAATGACCTATCAGAAATGGCTCAGATTGCCAAATCTCTAGATTCAAAGTGAAGTAGATAATGTATGGTTATAGAATATGAAATGATTTAGTAAGGCTGCCCTGATTTTTCCCCCCTTTGGAGTAGCCTTGCTGTTCCTCTGAATCCAGTTGGAGGTTCATCCCCTGCTTTCTCACTGGTTACATGTGTGTTCGGTCGAGTAAATAGTGCAGATATATTTGTGGCTTTTATCTTTACTCATATAGGTTATAGTGGTGGCTTCTAGTGAGTACTAGTGGCTTACAAGTTTTTCTGTCCTATGAAAAGAGGCCTTTTATTGCTCAGAGCCTCAGAGGGAGCAGAATAGTCCTTCAAGTTTAATAAAAAAATTTGATGCGAACTAATTTAGTGTCAGCAGCAGCATTTTGCAGGTCAGAGGCCAGTCTTAATTTTAACAAACTCGTTAAATAAGCTGCTGCTGTCTTTAAGCTGCACTCCATTTTTCCTGAAGATTTATTTTTCGTTGCCAATTTCCTTTGCAAAATGTATGAAATAAAAAACGTGGTTGAATCTCACAGGCAAAAATGTAGGTGGGATAGGGATGATGTACACAGAAAGAACTGACCATGAAGTACTCTGTCTTGTCCTCTCAAACAATCATCATGGTGTAATCCAGATGGCATCTTGAAAGGTTTGAGTTCTGTTAACTTGAAGTGTTGTCTAGATGACATCATTAAGAAGACAGAGAAATATGACATCCTTGAGGTCTATTCTTTTTTACAAGAGCTGTTTGTGATCTTTGGATTGTAAATTTCAGAAATCAATTTATTGAATGGGAAATATCCTTCGTTATTCTGTGATTACTTGTCTGTGGGTACTTGGCTTCACCGTATCCTTGAGGTCTATTCTTTTTTACAAGAGCTGTTTGTGATCTTTGGATTGTAAATTTCAGAAATCAATTTATTGAATGGGAAATATCCTTCGTTATTCTGTGATTACTTGTCTGTGGGTACTTGGCTTCACCGTATCTTTGTGGCTTAGAAGAATTATTTTTTGGCTCGTTATATTACTCGACAGTTTTCTGATCATTGTTCGGCATTGACAAATTCTAGTTCAACAGATTTTATATTATTTTGTTTGATAATTATATTTGTTGTTTTTCTTGTTACCATTCAATAAACCCCGATGGCGGGTACAGTGGTGGGGCTTGGGGCCTACCATCCAGCTGCCCAGGGTTTGAGTCGAGGCCTGATCTCTCTATGGCTCCTCCAAGATCCTGGTTCATAGTTCCAGCTCTTAAAAACTCAATTAAATCAGTGTTATTTTATCAAGAATGGTGTTCGGGACTTGCAAGGACTATGTATGCCTTCCTTAAAAATCAGATTGTTTCATAAATATTATTGCACTGTCAATCAGGAAAACTCTGCATTGAGGAGGCTTGTTACATGTCATGGAAGAATGGTATATTCAGCCTTGATTCACATGCAGGATGCATGAATAACCTTGCATCATCTCTTTAGCTGATTCCATTTGTTGGATAAAACGTGTTGCAGTTAAAAGCTATGTCATTGACTAATGAGAAGAAGATTGTTGGAAGATTAATGAAAGGTGACAACATCTGATGAAGAGTGAAATGGTGTAGCTCAAGGAATTGAGGCTTTCAGAGTCCATACAATTAGAAGAAGAATTTTGGAAAAAAACTGCATTGATTAGAATTTTCCAAAAATCTTCTTCTAATTTTATTGACTGCAGAGTCTCCATTCATTAAGCTATATCATCCTATTGTTGAAAGGGTAAAGATGGATGCTGATCTTGCCTCTTGATCTTGGCTCTCGCTCAACCCATCCCTATCCAAACAATCAATTTCAAAGAAGAAAGTAAATCACAACCAGAGCTTAGTTAATACTCACGTCAAGCAGAGTATGTTCTCTGGTTTGTAAGAGTCGGTGAATCTTCCTCTAGTTTGTAGTTACAAGTACAACCTGCTTTATATTTGAAATTGGAACTTCTAAAAGTAGATCCCTTCAAATTCATTCTCAAAACAAAAAATGTAGAGCCCTGCTCTGCCTCTCAACCACTGCACACAATAAATTTGTAGCAAAACTAAATCTCCATTGAGTGAAGCAAACAATACGTTAAGATTCACTTGCAATTCAGAGGTAAATATGAATTACAAGTGTTACTACTGCTAATCCGAAACTTGAGCTCTCTCTAATCTCTGGTCTCCCCTGTTTTTTTCAAAAAACTAAGCATTTAAAGTGATTTAATTTCTCCTAAATAATTCCCACAACTGTAGATACTCTTTCAACACAAACTGAACAAAGTAGAGCCAGCAGCTTTTGTGCACATAGGATGTACAGCCAGGTTTTTTGAATTTTGAATTGGGCTGATAAATATATCATGCCCCCCACGCTCTAGAATTCTAAATCCCTGGTTCAGATACATTGAATAGGCTAACCTTCACCAATTTTGGTGTTGCTGGAATCAGATTAGCCTTTCCACCTTGTGGAATGCAATGTTTAATCTTTGGATTCGGTTGGAACTAATCTTTTAGTAATCATTCAATCTACTCTTTCTTTTAGTTAGGTATGTATTTGTCCAATTTTCCCGCACTTATACTACTTCTACACTGTTTGTACCTGTGCTTGCAAAGGTAAAATGTCTGGAATCTGATGTCTTAAGTGTTCAAGTAATTTGACCAGATGGATATTATCATTAATCCCATTCAAGATTTGACAAGGGCATATCTTCCTTGGTTTGAACTTATTGTAGGTGCCCCAAGGGTACCTCTCCATCCACAAATGCACCATTACCTACTTTCTTTCTTGGAAAGCATTTTCCATTCTATGCAAGTCCCCCTCTTCTTGTATTTTGTTATGCACCTTGTGAATGTGTTCAGTAGAACTCTCAGCATTGCTACTAATAATTGGTTTAAGTACGTCCACTTCCCCTTAGGATTTTTCTCCATAGGCAATTTGAAACTGAGACGTACTTGTAGACCTATTAGTGCTTGAATTGTATGCAATTTCAGCATTTGCTAGTATGTGATCGCATTGCTTCAGATTTTGTCGATCAAACTTCACAACAAATCTTTTAATCTCCTATTTACTATCTTTGTTTGTTCAACCAGTTGGGATGATTTCCTGAGATAAATTGTAGTTTACTGCCCAAAGTTTTCCATAAGGTCCTTCAAAAGTGGTCGAGAAATGGAGTCACTTCATTGGTAATGCTTTTCAGCAATCTATGTAAGTACTGGTTGGACAACTCGAGGTTCTAAAGCTTAGGACCATCATTAAACTATTTTGTCAATTGTACGCACCCAAAATTACACGGTGCTACATTGATGAGTACGGTAAAGTCTCCAATGATGAAAGAATCCTTCTATAGAACAATGATGAGATCTAGATCCTCTCCTCACATTTAGCATGTTTGTTTTAACTTACCTTTTGTACTTCTAACTCTTTTAGCTTTCCGTGCCTTTGCAAATTGCTTTTCACTTTTTCTTCTTGTTTCTATTCTAAGCTACGTAACCGTCGCAACGGTTGTGCAACTACCTGTCTGTTCAAACCGGTGGTTGCATAACCGTTGGTCTACGTAGACCGGCGATCCTATCATTCTTGTCAATGAGTTCCAATTGCGTGTTTCAAGTTCGTGAATGATTTTCTTGCACGTTTCTTGATCATTTCGCTTGATTTTTGGCATGACGAGTTTGTATTGGAGTCTTCTTCTCAGTTTATTATCTTTAGAATGTTAACTCCCTCTTTTCTTGATTGACATGTGTTCTAGACTTGTACTTACCCACATTTCTATAAAAACCAAATTTTTACCCAGGTGATGGGTTGGAGATTTATGATTTGTATTGCACTGTTATGTTGCCAAAATCCTGCTGAAAATTTACACAAATTGCACAATACATTGCTTTGTTCCTTCTCAGTATTGCATTTGTGACCAGTTTGCTTGCAACCAACTCGTGCCAGCTTTTATTGATTTCTTGCAAATCAATTAACTACACCCTGTTCTTTTGTTCACCTTGCTACCAGCCAGCTTTGCACACCTTGGATCATCCGGAACTCATCTCTGGAAAGGAAAGGAAGCCGAGGAGACAATAAATCCATCATCATAATCGGGAAGTTGTCACAGTACAACAGTAACCATGTTGGGGATGTATTTACATTTCTTTGAAGCTTTCATCTGAACATAGTTATTTAAATTAAATAAACACATTTGTGATTTTTTAAAAATAGAATATTATGTTAAATTCTTATTTCATAATGACTGCAAAGATGTACAATAAAATACATATGCTTAACAATCCAAAGATACAACTATGTAAGCAATTGAAAGAGATAGGGCACTTACCTGATTTTCGCTTGTCTTGAAGAAGTATTCCCGAACTAGAACAGCTGATGAAAAGGTTGGCCAGGGTACTGGAAATGCTAGATATGAGTTCTAGAACTTGTAGAATAACTTGGACATGGGCACCTGAGTAGGGGTGAGGGCATTTGGGCGCCTGAGACCTTCTATAGGCGCTCGTGACTGTGCAGAGGGTCAAAACCTGAGTTTTCTAGTGTCACTAGGGTTTCACTACCCTTCATTGTTGATCGTCGGTAGGTCGTTGGACGATCACCAAGTTTGTTGGTAACCTGCAAGACAGATAGTATCCTGCAAAACTCCCAAACTACATATATTCATATAAAAGAAAGATGCAAATGGAGATTCAGACTGACCTTGATGGTCACCTGACAGAGTGAACTTACGACTAAGCACTGCACTACATCTCAGACTCCATGTAGTTCTATGTGCTTGTGTGTGCAATAGTGTTCCTAGGTTGCCCTCGTGTCGGTGACACCAAGATAGCGGTATATAGCTAGATAGAATGCAAATGTGTGGGATGGAATTCAGAAACTTCCCCTTCCTATGCAATGTTTGCAAAGTAATAAGCCCAAAATGCAGTCCCTTTGATAATATGTAGATAGATAGCCCTTGATAAAATTGTCTGTCATTATAATGGTATGTATGTTGTTTTTATATAGGGATATTTTGTTTGAATTTTGACACAAGTGACACGATAAGCCGACTAGGACCTCTGGATAGGACTTAGAAACCGAAAACGTAGACCAGAAATGTCAAAATGTGAACAAGAGCAAAGAGGACGAGAGTGCCCAGGTGCTAGTGTACAGTGCTAGGCGCTAGTGACCTGACCAGAACTGGGTGTAGAAGTGACAGATGTGAAAGATAAAATAATAGAAAAAATAAAACGAGCAGACGGACTAGACAATGTGTCATTAATGAATATTTTTCTCATGTGAGACCCATACATAAAACAACATACTTGGCGTTATAGTAAAGTAGTAGTATGTGTGTGATTTTGTGTCTACATTTGCCCCCCCTTTATTCTATTCGAATGAAATTCAAGTAGTGTAAAGGAAGCAAGGAACATGCCTGTGAGAAGTCCGGAGAAGCCTTGTTACAAAAGTACGCGCAAAATAAGAACATATAGCGTGATGAACCATTGATCAACATGTCGATCCATGTGGCATAAATTGAGATGTCGAATTGTTGTAAAGGAGCACTTGGCAAAATTTGATGATTTTATTTTGGAGAACTTGGAGATTTCAAATTTTCACTGATGGAGATTTGAAGGGGTAGGGGGTGATCAATTCCCATTCCGATTTTGTATGTTTGGAAAACTAAAGGATTTGGGTGTTCTGTCGCCAGAGGAAGAGTGTTAGGAAGAGATCTCTAGTTTTACTCTTGTACTATGACTACATCCTCAAAAGGTCAAATCACTGTAGATGGCTAGAGACCAAATTTTGGTTCCATTTTGATCCATGTTGAATAACCCATATAGGAAAGAAAATGGCGTCTCATTGCCCCCACTCCACGGGTGTCGTGATATGTATATTGCTAGATGGCTTTCATGTTAGGTCATCTGGAAGTGATGTAAAAATGATTCCCATCTTAGGTCATCAGAGAAAGTAGTGATGTAACTCCCAAGTTAAGTCATCTGAGAGGAATAATGAAGTGATGCTTATACCGATTGATTGACTTGATTTGAATATTAAATGCTTGTTTTGAGGTTGAATGTATACGATTCATTCACAATTGGAGAACAAGTGAACGCGTATGTGTATATAGAAAGATAATAACATACTAAGTATCCGTATAGAATGGGAAACAAAATGTACATGTAAGTATAAGAAAATAAGAATAATTACGACCAAGATATGAAATATGTTGTTAGTGTGAATAAAATGGAATGCAAAATGAATGTGATAGGAGCAGCATTCCCCCCGAGCAAATGTGAATGAGTATGAGATGAGTTTCATTAATGAAAGACCCCTCAACAGTCAATAATGAACCATAAAACAAGAGTGTGTCATTGATAAATGGTTTGAATTGTGTGCGCTAGAAATATATGATTGATGAATCATAGAGCGTAGAGTATAGAAGAGGTGAGGTTCATTTCAGATTTAGACCCTCAGCAATCAAGTATGAACCGTGGAACTAGAGTGCGTCATAGGGTAATGATGGTGCAAGTGTATCAAGATGGGTAATGATGCTCAGAGAGATGAAATATGAAGCACGGAGCATATGAGTAGAAATTGTAGACATCTAGTGATACGAGTGGGGAAGTAAGCATGATGCCCTCCAATGTATGATGTGTATAAGAATCAAGTAACATTGTCTAAGAGATCATCAGTGTCATGGTCGAAATCAAATGGAGATGCATCAGAGACTTGGTAAGCGATAGTATGTGGTTGATCATGTAAGGAGCCATTGTGGCGTAAATTATACATGCCCATTGCGTATTCCTCATTAGTGAAAGGTGGTAGTGGACATCCGTGTGCATACCAGCGAGTGATATTTTGCGTATAGCCAATAAATGAATCATTGCAAATAGAAACACGACTAAAGGGCATAAGAAATGTAATATTAATATGATAGGGATCTAGAGTGCCACCAATGTAGTCACGCGAGGATTGTCCAAGCGTAAGAGGATAAGTGCGTGAAACACGTGCAACAAAGACTGATAGATGGAAGACACGAAGGCCATAAGTAGTAGTGATGTGAACATATCTATGATATAGATGAGAAGAATGAGATGGAAGGAGGAAATCATCTAATGTGAATCCTATCCGAGCCAAGCCATCATATGTGCAAATAGTGTCAGAGCAAGTGGGATCGAATGGAATGTGTGGCCAATAAGAATTATTCATGAAAAGAGTACATGTGAAAAGAGGAAGCACAGATGCATGTTCCTCATGAGAAGATAAGGAAGGTGGCATGATGTCTAATGTGTGGACATGCCCCCAAAAAAGTACCATGGCATTAGTAGGAGGAGGGTGTTTCTTGAATTGATATTCACGATAACAATGAAAGTATCATTGAAGTATGACTCATCTATCTCGATAAGAGTAAAATTAAGATTGCAAAGTGTGTCATCAGTAAGCTCAATGGTATCAACCTCGTCTTCTGAATCATCAGTGTTGGCATTGTCATGTTGGATAGTCGTATCAAGGATATTGGTAGGAAGTGAGCTAGATGTAGAAGCGAGTGGAGTGGTGGTGGATATTGGAGTAGACACGGTAGGTGAAATGATATAAGTAGTGTGAGTGGAAACGAACGGTATGCTTGCAGAGGTGGAAGAAGGATGTGAAACACTAGACTGACCAGTATCATATGTACCAATATTGCTATATGGAATAGGCTGCAATGGGGAATAGGCATAATAATAACATGGTTTATACGATAGAACTTGAATGGATCAAAGTCAGCAGCAATGGCATGTTCATAACCATCATGTAAGAATTTAATGCATTGATGAAGAGTAGATAAGACAACACGCATTGTGTGAATCCAAGGTCTACCCAACAAGAGATTAAACTAAAAGGAGACATCGATAACGAAGAATATTGTAGGAACAATCTTAGGCCCGACTTGTATAGGTAATGTGATAGTGCCTAGGAATGTGTGAGTAATGGAATCATAGCCACAAATTAGAGTGAATTTTTTAGTAATGAGATTATCAGTAATGCTAATTTTCTTTAAAATTGAGTGAGCACATAGATTAATGGAGGATCCAGTGTCAATGAGTACACGCTTGACACAAATGGTGCCAATGATAGCAATGATAAGCAGAGGTGCACATGGATTATCGACAGTAGATGGAGATATGTCCTCATCACTAAATGATATAGCACATGGTAGGTTTTTGAGAGACTGGATGAGATGTGTGAAGGCCACCGAAAAATTATTGCTTTCAACGTGGATAGAGTGAAGGATGGCATCTAATGTATGACAACAATCGGGTGCATTACGCAATAAGTCGTAAAGAGATATTTTGGCCGGTGTATTCTCAAGCTGCTCGACAATATCATAGCCCTTAGAAGTGGTGGTAGGAGCCGAAGAAGAGATAGGTGGTGGGATAGAAACATGTTGAGACGTAGGAGGATGAGTGCGATGAGTGGTGACTACATTGATAGTTGGATCATTCTTAGGTGTAATAAAGCAAGGAGAATGTTGAGTACAAACTTACATAAAATTATCAGTATTGGTAACCATGTCAAAAAACTTAGTTGGGGTGAAAGAAGGATAAGAAGATTGATCCATGACTTGAAAAGAAGATAAATTTTGATACATGCTCAGAAGGTGGGGTTTGAAGCGTCGGGTTCACCAGATGATTTAACAAAAATAGATTTTTTGTAAAACCATATATATTCCAGAGTCACGTATGATAAATAAACGCTATAGCACATATTTGACGCAAGCAATAAGTTAATGAAAATTGAAACCCCAGTTGCAAGAGAGGGAATAGAAAACTTAGTTGTTTTCACAATAGATCCCGAAAATGTTATGGATTGGAAAACAGATGAACAAGAGAAACAAACTATTGCAAATCGAGCACAAAAAATCCTGGAACCTCCGAACAAGCTTGGACTAGGGAACCTAGACTAGGTCAGGGGCTTGGGTGCTGGAGACCTCTGCAGGGCGGCCTGAGACTGCAAAAATGGTCAAAAACTGATTCTGCTTGTATCGCTATATGTTCGCTAACCTTTGTTGTTGGTTGCCTATATGTCGTTAGTTGATCGTGGAGTTCCCCTGTAACCTGCAAAACAAATGATATCCTGTAAAACCCCAAAACACATCAAATCCTAAAAAGGAAAGATGCAAATTGGGAGTCGGACTGACCCTGAAAGTCACTCGATAGAGTGAACTTATGACTGAGCGTTGCACTATATTTCAGACTCTATGTAACTCTTGTGCATGTGTAGAAATCATGCCCTATGTAGCTCTTGTGCAAGATGCACTTAATAGCGAGCGATAGCTAGATGTACCGACATAGATAGATGTGTGGATGAAAAAATGAACTTCCCCTCCTATGCATGTATGTTGAAAATGCAATGCATTTTCCCTTGAGTGAATGCTAGATGGATGCCTTGATGTTCTTAGAATGCCTTTGGATGTAACCTTAAGTGATGATAATAGATGTTTAGAGCTTCATCCTTTATTATGGTCACATAGCTTTGTATTTATATGATTCTTTTGTTTAAATTTCGTAATTGACAACTAAAAGGTCGACCCATAAAAATAAAAGATGTCCAAATGATATAAAAGAGACCCAAAAAAGACAAGTAAGATACAAAGAGGTTGAGGGTGCCCAGAGGGGACGAGTACACTTGGGTGTTGGTGTCCTCGCTTGACGCTGGTGCCAGAGTCAATAAAGATAAAACAATGAAAATCAGACTAGGCCGTTGAATGTGCAAGACCAAAGAGGAAACAAGAAAGACATAGAAGAGGCCATAGATGTCAATTACTAGTTTTCTCGCTTATGAATCATATGAATAGTAGTATGTGATTATGACCTAGAAATGTACCCAAGTACATGATTTTGTGTCTACATAAACCTACATAAACTAATCAAGGTTAAACATGATAGATTAGAGAAGATTTTTGTAATTTTATAGAACTGGAAGTCCTGTGATTTAGACCGTGTCAGGGGAAAACATTGTCTTCCTCCATGTTCAATCCTGATAAAGCAACCACTATGAACGCTAGTAAAAACTTGCTAGTTATGACTCCAACAATATTAATCATGACATTTAAGGTTAGATTCTCCAGGGGATACACATGTTGGAAGTCGTTGGGCTTCACTTAACCATACAAAAGTCATACTATAAACTTCCCTATTATTAAGAACAAGGGCCAAGTGGAGGAAAAACTTTTCCAACAACACACCTAACAAGAAGGTTTTGCCCTAAATGATTCCGTGTCGCCTCAATAGTGGTTAGATATCCTCGAGGCCCCTACAGGGCCAACTACGACATATCCCCCTCTGACATCCAACCGCACAGAGCTTTCTAATACAGAGATAGTACCACAACTAGAAAGTTCGCCACAAACACGAACCCTACAATTCCCTTCCGATGCAAGTAATTGCCTAACCAATATGATAGACAACATTCACCACTCCCCTCCAAGGAGTATTGAGAGAAAACTCTTCTCATTGACATCCGCTAAGACAACACTCCATAGCTCCTGTAGATTGTTTCGAAACCAACCTATGCTCTTTCATCACGCAACTTGATGTGTTGGCACTTAAGAATGAGGTGCGGGAGAGAGTTCCTTCTGACATCCTCATGCAACGAGCATTGAATACCAACGGCAAAATTAACCAACCAAATCCTAACAATGTGACTACTAAGGACATACCCTCTCACCCCAGCGTTGAGAAGCCAATAGACAACTTTTGCCGACGTTCTCATACCATTAAAACTTGCTTGATGTAACTTTGAGTTTCCTCCAACTTGGCCTACTTAATAATCTTAGAGAATCCTAAACTTATTCTCTCAAGCTACACAAGCCTCCTCACACACCAAAAGGCTATTGGTTTCCCTAGGCACATTCTTCATGAGCCACTTCCTCATTTTGTGGATCCATGTCCAAATTTTTGTCACCATGCAAGGTGGGCTCTTCTTAACAAGATTAGGGGTGATAGTTTGCAACCCACCATACTTCTATAGGGCCCAAGCCCACTGCCAACATTAAAAATAGGGACTAGGCAAATATTGAGTTCTCAACACATGATAGTCTGGCCACACATCAAATTAGATGTGGAAGATTTCTCAAAGATACACTTCATTCACTCCGCAACTACCTTCTGCAGGGCATTTTCTTGGCCACATCAAACATGCTAATCACTTCCACAGCAAACATGAGCACCAAATAAACTGGTGTCTTTAAAGTGAGGATCTTAGACCAAGTAGGGATTCTTGAGAGGACAAAAAGTGGTGAACCCCGTGGAGGGTTCTCATTGACATTGCATGTTCCTCAATGATTCTTTCAATAGATAACTATAGATTAGTTTCTATCCCCAAATAAAATCAAATTGAAAGTCAAATGACACAAAGAACACTCACACATAAGAGCAACTTACCAATGATCAATAAGCATATAAACACACTAGACCATAGTAATTAGCTAGCCTCATAAGGCGTCTAGAAGCATCATTACATATTCTCGATTTAGAATGCTCTAGAAAAATCTAAATTTGAACTTCTCAACTCTATATAAACACATAGACTCCCCTTATAAAGTTAGATAATAAAAATAACTAAAGTATATGCTTATTTATAGATAAGTTTGTTTAAAAGAAAAAAAGGTGATACAGAAATTGATGGCTCCAAACCTAATGAGCATCAAAATTTGACAAAACATGTCAATAACACCTAATTATAATGATAGGGTAGGGTGGTGATGAACTATAATGTTACATTGATCATAATTAATGCCCAATCAAAAATTGTTATTCATTTGACCATCACTAAAAATAAAACATTTGATAAAAAAATCCTCAAATTTGATATTCATTTGATCATCACTAAATTTGGTGAAGTCAGTTTTAAATGTAATATCTCTACACACCTTAAATTTTGGAGCCAGCAAATTGATATTATTTGTGAGCTAGACTAATAAATGGATAGTGCCACTAAGTAATGCGTTTTCACTGGTAACGAAAAATTCCAAATTTGGACTAAGTTAGTTAAAGGCATTTAAAACAAAACAAATGATTTAAGGTATAATCTAACTAAGAAAGACGAAGAGAGATCAAGGAAAAAGCTTGATGATTGATTAACTTGTCTGTCACAGTATATAAACCTGTATATTTCTTCCGCATGTACATTTCAGGAAAGATCTCTAGGATCTCAGTTTCATAGCTTTAAAAGCAAAAAAGAACTACTACCATGCACAACTATGTCATTGTTATAGCATTGAGGGCGAGCAGAACTGATATATATATATATATAATATACGTATGGCATAACGTCCCCCAACAAAACTGTTTCTGCTTCTGGTTCTACATCAATGGGGAAACGTTTAAAAATAAACCCAAAAAATAAACCTTTTTGATCTGATGTTGTCAGAAAATCCGTTAATACAAATCTTGTTTTGTTCTCAGAGAGTAGTGAGAGAGACAACAGATAGAGAGAGCACTAGGAAGAGTATTTGAGCGGCTGCCTGCATCGATCCTATTCCTGAGTTGAACAATATTGGAACCTCAAGGAATGATGGTCCTTCTGTTTCATTCTGCCCATTACAGGAGCTCAAATTCAACCTCGAAGTCCAAGTCGAAGAAGCAACATAACACAATCCAGAGTTACCCTCCAATTTCAGTTTGCTTCCCATTTTCCCAATGAATTCAGACGAAAATGGCAGGAACCCTGTCAGCTGATTGGCACTCAAGTTCATGTTATAAATAGCTGGGAATGTGTCAAAGCCCCTGGGAATGGCGCCAGAGAGATTGTTATTATCCAGAGCCAAATACGTAAGATTCTTCAATGCAGTCATGGAAGACGGAATTTCACCAACAAGACCCGCCTGCGTTAAACCCAGAGTCTTCACTCCAGTAAGCTTATTCCAGAAATCTGGAATGGGACCGCCCAATGGATTGCCGCTCAGCTGAAGATCCCTCAATGCAGGCAAGGCACTTATAAACAATGGAATCCCACCGGAGATTTTGTTATAGCTCAGGTCCATCATCTCTAAAGACTTACCCAAACCACTCCAGGTTTCTGGAACCTTACCCATCAAATTGTTGAAGCTTAAATCTAGCTTGGAAAGCCCCTTGAGCTCTCCAATTTCCCTCGGAAGCGGTCCTTCCAGGTTGTTTCTGCTCAAATCCAGAATCACGAGTTCCTGCAGCCCGGAAAGAGAAGTCGGAATGGAAGCGGCGAGCACATTCCCGCTCAAAACAAGCTGTTCAAGTCCCTTCAACTGCCCAATCTCCGCAGGAATTTGTCCCCCCATTTTGCTCCCGCTAAGAATGAATCTCTTGAGCCCTGCAAGCTTGCCCACATCAGAATCCAGAGCTCCGAATAGAGAAGGATTGTCCTGAAACACGAGCTCTTGCAGTTGGGTTCCCAGATCCCACAAATAGGGAGGAAATCTGGCTGGTTCGTTGGTGAAGCATTTATAGAAAAAAAGCTTCCGGAGGTGAGAGAAGCGGGTGATGGAAGAGGCGAAGGAAGCATTTTTGGAGCAGGGGGGATTGCTGGAATAATCAGAAACCCATCCCAGATTCAATTCTACAACATGCCCTTCCTCGCACACTATTCCGTGAGGACCCCCGCCTGCGCTGCACGCAGTATCTGGGTAAAACGATTTCCAGTCTATTTCAGGATTAATGGCTGCCAGAACATCGTATACTGCCGATTCTTCAGCACTGTCCAGCCTAGGCTCGCTGTAATAATCTTGGGCAATAGCTGGATATAGTGATAGAGTTAATAGCATGGTCGAACAGAGGACGATCTCATGAGAATGCATTTTGCAAGGTTTAAATGGAATGGAAATGTGCAGAGAGGAAGAAGAAAATCGGGAGAGAAATGTACCCACAATGGCGGAGGAATTATAAAGGCGTTTAAAGCGTGATGACAGGTTGAGGTGCGTTTGGCGTTTGTGTACGGAGTGACAGTGGCAGCTGGCATAAAACCGGCGCCGGTGCCGGCGCCGCCCCGTATTCTCCTCCGACTGCAAATTTGCGCTCCCTCACCTTTTTAACCCGGCCTAGGTATATATGGAGTTCAACTGTAGTTAGATTGACGCTATCAATATTTTTGTTTAACTGATGAGTCGTTAATTTTAGTAGATAAAACCTGAATGACTAATTTCTTTTATTTATATATATACTTAAATTTAATTTGTGGTATAAATAACACTCTCATGCTCTCCACTCAAATTTATATCTTTACCATTTATTTTACCAAAATACAACTATGACCATTAAATTTAACTCCCAAAAAGATGGAAAATTTCAAAAATTTAGATAAAAAATATCATCAATTTTTAAATATAAATTATTATCATTTTTTTTAAATATAAATTTATAAAATTATTATGATAAAATAGAGTTTATTTTACTTATTGATTTGCAGTGTAATAATTACATTGCTATGCACTCTCTTTTGCACCCTATTATCTCATGTGTGGGGACTTTTTAAAAAACTATGTAATAGTCTCGTTCCACACGCTTTGTTTGTATTTTATTTTATAATTGTAAGTGAAGGTAAGGGTAAAATTTGACACTCATTTATATGTTCTTTATTATTTTAGTAATATATAAACAACACTATTTTGTATTTTTAAGGGTTATATTGTAAAATTACCATCACTTAAAAATTAGGTATAGGTGACCATCAAATTTAACTATTGGGTGAGAGCCTCAATATAACAATTTACTTACATTAATAAATAAATAAATAATACTACTATGCACATTATGAAAGATGGTATTGAAAAATGATTCTCATCATCAAATTGAAAGTTTAACTAAGATTTGTCATTATTCCACTATTATTTCATATTTTGCATATATTTATATATAAAAATTGTCATAATTTACATAATAAGGATAATGTCTTAGAGTTATGTACTCAATAAAAGAGCGCCGATAATATTATTAATCATGAATTTGATAATTTCATAGTTCATTGAATTATTATACAAGTTTTTGGAAAGACTGTGTAATTTTTTAATGTATGTTTTGTATAAATATCCTATAATCCATCATCAAGAAAAATAGACAGGGAATGAATTTTGTTCCTAATGATGAATCATAAGAGATTATCTAAAACGTCGATTCAAAAAGTGTACACAATCTTTCCAAAAACCTATATAATAATATTGTTAATGTTTTTAAATCATAAGTTAATTTCCTATAAGAAAATAGTGTCTATTGAAAAATAGGCTTATAATGATGTATGAATTTGATAAATATTTTAAAATATATATGATTTTGAATTTAAAAGTTATAGTTGATAATGATAAAACGTTGTTACTTAACTTTCAACGATTATAGAAAAAATCATTCATATGTAGTATTAGCCATCAAATCTAGCCTCAAAGGCTTGTTGTAATTTATCTTAGATATAGAAAGTGGTTTCCCATTAAAAATACACTACATCTGATTAAATTGAAAAGTGATTTTTAGACATGAAAAATGATTTTCACATAAAATTATATTTTATTGTTTCAAAACATATTGTAATTTGTAGATATGGAAAGTGATTTTACATTAATAATAAATTTTAATTAATCAACAAATATTTGTAAAGGAAATAGGTTCTTTTGTACATTTAGGAGTATATCCATATTCCTCTAGCCTATATCATGTGAGAACATATTTACTCTTCTTTATTAGTGCTCTCATGTCCATAATCATGAAAATTTAGAAAAAGGGAACCACAATTTTTGAAAACCACATCTAAGAGGTGAGATGTTATGCACAATAGGATTTTGAATGAGACACACAAGAGCTACAACTAATATATAATTAACAAGTAAATGGGACAAATTCTAGAACAATTAGATCTATCACAAATGAAGCAAGAAATAACCTAAAACAGTACAAGCATGTGCAACAATATGTTTTAACAAAATATAAATGTGAAAGTGATTTTACACTAGTAATCACAACACATTGTAATCGAGCCAAAACGAATATAACTTTATAAATCAAACTTAATTGCATAAATTGAATATCTATGAATGTAGGAGAATTTAAATGAATAAATTCTAGAAAGAATTAGGGTTTTAGAGTGATAAGGGTTTAGTTGCAATTATAGAGATAAGCATCATGAACATGTGTGGAACGTGTAGTGCAAGACAAGTTGAGATAGTAAGGCGAATCATTCCTAGAAAAGTAAGGAAAAACAAAGCACCTTGGAGAGAACCGTAACACTCCTCAAGTAACATAACAAGAACTATAACAATAATTTTTTGGCATTTTTTGATACCATGAAAATTATTTGAGGACATTGTTCATCTGCTCTTAGGCTCTTGAAACCTCGCTCACATTTCTAGAATTCAATGCCACTCATTATGAAAATGCTCTCCTTCCTTGAACCCCTAATTTGGTTACAAGACCTTATAAGAATAAAAAATGTATGGTGAACTAATCGAGACTTGTATTAACCCTCTATTATTAATAGGACCCTCAAATTGTGAACAATTTGGTAATTAAGATGCAATAAATACACGTTCATAAACAATCAATTAATGTAATAAATAGAATTATAGATGGTTTTATCTAAATGTTGGGAATGCATTTTTGGCATGAGCATTCCTCTTTAGTAAAACAAGTTCTTTTCTTTCATGACATGTAGTGAATGTATTAATGCCCTCATGTATTTATAGACTTTTTGAATTCAAATTTAAACCTTTTTAGAGTGGAAGCCAACACATTATTAGTGGGAAAAGTTGATAAAAAAAGACATAAAATTTTGGGTGACCCAAACCAGAGGTCAAAGGGGGCAACCAAAACTATAGCGGTATGTAGTAGCCTAAAATTGTACTATTCTAATTTTTTTTTTTTTAAATCATAATTTTCTTTAAAAAATCTACAATATATTAATGCGAAAGCCAACAAATTACAAATGAGAAAAGTCCATATATAAAAAAATAAAACTTTGAGTGATGCAAACCAAGGGCCAAAAAAGGCAACCAAAAGTGTAATGGTGAATAGTAGCCCATAACTATATTATTGTCATTTAAAAAATAAAAAGGCCATAATTATATGTAAATAGGGAAAAAAAAAAAATTAAGGAAAAAACTAAGAAAACTTGAGGAAAGGGTTCAAATATATGAAAGTCAGTCATAAAAAATAGAATTGATTGAAAAAATGACAACACCAAAAGTGATTCATAATATTAAAAAAATACATTAACAATTGAACATAGAAAATATGCACCATGAAGAACTTAATCTAAATTAATAACCAATAATTATAATTGATCCATACTGCATGACATGATATGTTATGATAGGTTGATCTGTTTTTTTAGGGATTACATTTGATAAGGGTATGTATAGAACTTTTTGAACCGTTAAATAAAGTGGAAACTTGCTAATTTTAGTAGTCTTGTAATAATAATAATGATGATGGTATTGGTCGGCACAATTTGAAGGGAAATAGCTACCACTGAAAAGTTGCGGTGATTGAAAAATTGTTTCACGGCCACCGTGGGTAGGGGTAGTGGTGAAGCGTGAAGAGCCGGAGCCTGGAGGTGGACCCCGCATAGTTGCGAAATAGGCAATGGACACGTGCGAAGAAAGACAGTTACATACCGTTGGACAGGCGCGGCGCGAGTGGGAGAGTAAAATGAATGAACGGATAATGTGATGTCGCACGTGTTAGCAGCAGAGGGCATGAAATTAAAACGAGTACTAGTAGGAATTTACAGGTGCAGGTGCGGGCGCGGCCGCCATTGCAAAAGCACGTTACACTTGTTGCGGGTGCTGCAGAACAGTGTCCTTGTTATCACTTTCTCATTTTGGCGGCTCCTCTCATCATTCTGTCTTTACCGTTGACACGTACACACGTACGAAGGAAGCGTAAAATGCAAATCGTGCCATTAATTACAGACATGTGGGTTTCACACACCATGAATATGATTCCACCCGTGGAAAGTGATTTTCCCCCAATAAACCACTATGTACCACCGAGCACAATATAATTCATTGCAATGTACTTTCAATGTTTTAGAGCTTAAGAAAAACTAGAGCAATTGAAAATTTTTGTGTGAAATTCATATCGCATTATTTTTGTGTCTTGTGTACCTGTGGTGAGACTTGAGTGGATAATGCTCTTACTTCTCGGAAAACCAGTATGCGACTGGATTTGTACGAGGAAGCAAAGGATCAAGATAGTGTCTTGGAATTCTCATGATTAGAGATCAAGCAAGTAGAATTTATCTTCCTTCCGAGGTGTGAGATAAATATGTGAATTGCATATTACAAAAATTAAAAAAAAAACACAGACTAAGTGCACCATGTGTGGTGAGGGTTATTCTCCCAACAAAATGCACCACATACATAAAAACTAACCATAAAGTGTATTATGGCGACCATCATGCCCATGTACTGTCACATGGTGTGCGGTTCAACACTTAGTAACACAGTGTGTTTTTCAACCAATGTACAAACGCCTACAGTTATTCGAACATGCGACCTGCTTGTCAATAGCACACGTTCTTACCAACTTGCCTAGCACATGCCACACGCAACCATTTGATTTCAATCAAACATATTCAAAAAATAGGAAACATATGATTTGATTGTTGACGCGCGGGTCCGACCCATGCATGGACATGCATGTCTTTATGGTGTGTTTGATGGGTATTTTATGTATGTTGGTGCATTATGCGGGGAGAATAGCCTTAGACAACGTGTATCTATAACATTGCTAGATGTCATTGTCAAAGTATGTACATAAGTAACAATTTTCCATGTAATCTTGAGTATAAGCAATGTACGCACAATAGTAACATGTCCTATGTAGGCCTGTGATAAAATCTATGTAAGCATGGGTGAAATATGCCCCTAGTGGTTACGATATAATAAATATAATAATAAGAGAGTCACATCTAATGTGGATGGGGTGTAAGAAATAAAGGTTCCAAGGTAGAAATGCCCCAAGTGGGCGAATATAAACAATGGAAGCATAGGAAAAAATTCCCTTGCGTGCCTACTATATATAACAAAGTTAATCACAAGAGTGAGTTGTCCCATTATAGGCATGGTATGAGCAATATACTGCATGAAATAACGTGGAAATAATATTCCCCTATGTGGGTGAGATATAAGCTTTGCAATGAATATAATCTATTCAAACATAAGAACCAGTTGTCGTGTATATGAGTAATATATAATCAACATGAATCACAAAAGTGGGATGCCTCATTATGGGCATGATATAGGGAATATAGAAATTATATTCCCTAACGTGGTAAAAATTTAAACAATATAAGGCATAAGCATAGACCCTTTCCCCTATTAAATGTTTGATATTAATCATACAACATAGGCAACTAGTAACACACAACTAGGAATGATATGGATCATGAAACCACAAGACATGGAAAACACATGATAAAACTAAGAACAATGAAAATACATCACATATATAAATAATCATTTAGAAAACATCTTGGTGACACAATGAACACACACTGGTCATATAGAAGCACATAGAGAAATGCATACATATTATGCACAGAGAAGTTATAAACACATACTTAAACGTTTCAAACACTTGGTGAAGGAACATCAAACATGCTAAAGTTACATAAAATAATGAGAAAACATGCTAGTTCAAGGGAGGAAACATGTAGAAAATGCACCAAACAAGGAGAAAACATGTAGAAAACGCACCAAACAAGGAGAAAACATGTTAAAGACACAAACAAGAAATAAACACAATACTAGACAAAGTGCAATTCCCACTATATTTTGGATTGATCTTGCACAAAAAATCAACACTTTTTTGTTTTGGGATGCATCATTTTCAAAAATAGTATTGTTTGCGATGTAAACCTGGCATAAAAGTGATGTCAACGTACTTTTTTATTACGTCAAGTTTGCACCTTATTAACAATGAGTTTGTGATGCTAACATAATTTTTTTTTAACATAAATAGAGTACAAGTAAATCAAAATAAAGATAATACACTTATTTGAAATTACAAATATTAATATTTGTAATTTCAAATAATTAATTTATATTTATTTTTAGAACTTATTTATTTAGTTTAGTAAAATAAACAAAATTATAATTTTATTTAATATAGTATCCTCTCTATGTATGCATGATTATTTTTTTAATTGATTTTGTTTTTATGCTATGCTTAACAATTTAACATAACAAGTTTCAATTATTGAAATATGTAATAATGTATAATAATAGAATATTGAGGGAGTAAGATGAATATTTTAGTGCCCTTCCCCTTTCGGAGGGATATTGTATCTATAGGGTAGTTGTCTCATCAATGTATGCTTAGTTATTATTCCAACCTCAACCTCAATTGTTCTATGGGAGAAGTTAATATGTAGATACTCATTTTGGTAATTCATGTCTTACAGCAACACAAATTGTACAACACTCTTTGACTAGTCCACACTTGCTCAATTTGACTAATTATGTTATCCCTAACTATACCTTACTCATTCTTGCTTGCATATACACAATTTATTTATTCGTATAACAGTCATATTAATCGATCAAATCAAGCTATACCCTCGCATATTGCAATTCCAATTCCCATATCATTCACACATTCATTTGGGACCGAAGCACCTAGAAAGGGCCATAACGTCCATACACTATGGACCCACCTAGCTGCTTTGGTCCCTTTCCCTCCAACGATAATTTTCTTGATTTCAATCTCTTTGCTACACTTCTTTGAGTTTTCTAGATCCAGAATGCATATATAAGCAAGTTATTTATCTCCCATTGAGGAGGGTATTCTATCTACTTAACGCCTAGTATTCCAACGAGTAAAGACTAATAGAAATCACAAGAAAAGAAACTCCAAGACTCCCTTGAGCTTCATATACTCTTCATACTTATTCCAAGGAAGTCATCCACTTAGATCTACAAGTAGAAAAGGCACATTACCAAATTCAAGTCAAGCTAAGGCAAGTATCAAGTACAATCACGTTATTGCAAGGTTGTGGTTATCAATTTAATTGCATACAATATAGATATCACATGTAATGTGAGAATGATGTGCATTTTGAGCCCTCTTCAGAGTAGTGGTGACATCGATGATGCACAGGGATGCCCAAAAACCCACTTAACATTTATTTTACAAGAATCTCTCACCATTTAGGGTTTTAAAGATTGGATCAATTGCACAATGAGCATCACATAATATCAGAGGTCTAGGTTCTAGACAAAAGTAGAAAAGGAAGTAGTGCACATGCACAGAAAGTTGTAGAAGATAAAAGTATAAGGGGATAAGGGAATACATTAAGGGCCATAACAAGGCTACATTTTTAATGAATTTGGATCAATTTTACAGATGAATAACGCACAATATTAATCACAGAATAATGATCTTCTTCATAATTCATTCCAGATGATTATACAACATATGCCACTCCATATAAACAGGTATTTACATCCATATTTTTAGGAAACTAATTTCCCAACAATATCTCCAAAATCCTATTTAGTTGTGATTATTACTCACGTAACAATACACAACTCAAATCATACGAGTTGTTAAAACAACGCCAATAATATATTATTGTTTATATAACAATAATATAACTAATTACTAACATACAATTTTACCATACAGTAAACTCCCATAGTAAACATTATTTTCCTAACATTCCCCCCCTTAATGTTTACATGGTAGCAAACAACTTTTACACTTCCTCTGCAGCCTGCCGCTCGTGCTTGCTCATGATCTTGGTACACACTCGAATTGAAGGTAGAAGAAGGAACACATCAACTTCTTATCGACCATGCAATGTTGGGAAAACATCTGACCGACAAGGATGGGAACACACTCAGGAATCATCTGCTTATCAACCAGTCACTATAGGGAACACATCTGACCTAGAAGTATTAGAACTCAAGCAGGAACACATCTGAACAACCTTAAATGGTTATCAGGAGGCTAACCACAAACCTAGGTATGAACAGGAACACATCTGACTGTTCTACCTCATCGAGACCCATGATGTTTCTTTTCACTATGCTATATGTTCTTCACTATGTTCTAGCCTTAGGGAATTATGTAGGAATAGCCACATACCAGTGAACAGGAACATACCACATATGTTCTTATTTTTCACACTACGCTGAAATGTTGAAATCCACACTATACTGTAAAACAAGTACTATGAAATGGAAGTGCACGAAACCACACTGACAAACATATACTCACACTATATATGCCACCACAGCTCTGTGCGGCCCCGTCGTTGGTGACTGACGAGAGGTTGTTATTTGATCTCCAGCCTCCGGTGCCTCTATCCTCTAATAAATGATGTTGTTTACTCAACAAATATGATCATGTCGCTCAATTGTTTCCACATTGTTTATTTTATCTTCCTTCCCGCAATGTGAACCACTTTAATTTTTTTTGGACGTCGGGTAACACCGAAAATGAGTCCGTTAGGCAATTTTTTTTAAAAAATATTTACAAACTTTTGAATACAATGATAAATGACGACTTTATGACACATTTGTTTCACCGTTTTCTAGATCGTTTCCTTGAAGTGTTGACAAAACAAATAGGGTAACTGGCATAGGAGGAATACCTGTTCAAATGTTGGTTGATGGGTTGTTACGCTCGTATGACTTCTGAATCCATAGTTGATTGTGAGAGCTTCCTTTTAGCTAGGAGGAACTACTTGTAATGCAAAGAAAGACCACTAAAAAAGGTTAAACAATATATGCAGTGAACTATCTAGTGTATGTTAGATCCGTGAAGTGTGATGCTTCCTAGATGGCTATCAGTCCACTGTTTTAAACAATTTAATGCGGTAAATAAAGTAAATCCTATTGTAGTTTCAAAATGATTTAGGTATCTCACTTAAAACACAATAAGAAAGATCTAATCTAACAGGCTAGGTTAGAATAGGATCCGAAGGTCAAGTAACGGGTTCTGGCTCTCTACAGGTTTGACAGAGGTCTCACGTAGATCACAGGTGAATGAGGGTGAAAGGGAATTAGGTGGATAGGTAACTGTTTTGGGTTGTATGGGCAAATATAGTAATTGTTGTTGGTTAAGGGTGACCGATGGCGGTTGGGTGTAACTGGTGACGGTTACTATGGAGTTCTGGGAATGCCACAGAATGAGATTTAGGTCTCCTTTATGATTGCACAAAGGATTTTGGTTGGTCAGAATGAGGTATTTGGTAGCTTGGGTGGGATTTATCGAGGTTTTAATGGGTATATGGAGGAGTGAGTGTTGGGGGAGGTCAATGGGTGGCTAGGTAGACAAAATCTGATAATATAATGATGAAATGGAATAAACTAGAGAAGTATAACGTCTAATTACTTGGATTCTAGTCATGGATTCCTGTGAGTGAGGGATGAAGGTGCTGATGAGAGGTTTTGAAGGCTGTAGGTGGTCACCAACTGAAGGAAAGATTCTACATGGGCTGCATGTACATCCCTCTTTACTTAGGCACCAGCATTCTTGGTGCAGCTGTACAGGGAGTTGTGGGCATATGGGTGGTTGCACAGGTTTAGCCTGTGCAGTACATTTATACTGCACTACTGGGCCTACGAGCACATAGTTTGTGTGCATCCTATAGGGATGCCTCAAGTAGATGCATTCATACGAGTGAGATACATGAGATGGGTGCCGGTGATAGGAGAGCGGAGATTTGATAGGCCGACACATGATGTGGCCCATTTTCGGCAGTTACTGGTGGGGTTGTCCTGAGTGGACATTATATGGAGGCCATATGTGAGATTTTACTCATATAGGCATATGCATGAGGAGCTAGCTGAGCTCCAGCTAGAGAGATGGATATAGGGTCGCCATGCCGGGGAGGACGAGATGATCGTGGTAGACAGAGTCCAATGGCAGTTCGGGCTAGTACAGGATATTCCTCCACCCCTCCCACAGTATCAGAGAGATGACGTGGAGAGGCCCTTACCTCTACCACAACCTACAGTGCCCACAGGGTAGGAGGAGCAGCTAGTGGACTGGTGGATAGATGATGCCGGGTGTACAAACAGGTACAAACAGTGGTGGGTGGCTCAGTTACGAGCCATACCACCCAGACCGAGGCAGCTAGATCTAGCTGCCATTAGAGTGCAGAGAGACTCCCTACAGGGGTAGGTAGCTACACTCATTACCCAGTTGGGTATACTATAGACACAACAAGAGGGCTCAGAGGCAGATGTAGTAGAGCTACACGTATAGGTGGCCAGTCTGCATGCCCAAATGGCTGGTGGAGGAGATGGAGATGGAGAGGAGGGGGATGGTCAGGTGGCAGCCCTACAGGCTCAAGTGGCAGGTTTACAGGGCCAGTTGGCCACATCCTAGGCATAGATTGGGGTCTTACAGGCCCAGATACAGGCACAAGGGTAGGGGACACCACCACAGGCACCACCAGCGCAGGCACTGGGACCGGGTCCCAATTCACAGGCAGGAGCGGGATAGGGTCTCGCAGGACAGATAAAGGGGCCGAGACCTATGGGACCACCACAGACCATGCCTGTATCCAAGTTATGGGATGCTCTAGGTGAAGCTAGATACTATCAGGACTAGCTAATTGTGGCTGGGATAGACTTTATATCCTATGTCAAGTACAGGGCACAACAGGTGTCCAGTGAGAGGATGAGATCCCATACTCACAGTGTGGAGAGCACAGGGGGTCAGCGAGCTCCAAGGCCTGATCAGGCAGAGGCTACTAGCACACGGAGGCTAGCTCCAGTTGAGGCGCTAGCAGGGGCCCAGGAGCCCGAGGGCACATGTGATATAGAGATGGAGGACATCCGCCAAGATTCCTGATTTGCGGTCACCTGATTTTTGATGTATGATAGTTTTTGTGTGATATATACCGGCCTACGTGCCGAGAGATTTTTATGGTGTTGATCACATACTGGCTTGCGTGCCAAAGACAGTGAGGATGTATGAGTGATTTTGTATATTTCAAGCATATACTGGCCTGCACGCCTAAGAGATTTTGTATTATTCATTATTTTATTGTATATTTTAGACCGGCTTGCGTGCCGATGACATTTTGTATTGTATATTGGCTTGTGTGCTGACGATTTTGAGATGATGGACATGATGCGATAGCCATACATATTTGAGATAGACATTGATTTATATGATGAGATACATGCTATGATTTGATTTGTTGATGTGTTTATGAGATATGAATTTGTTGTGTTGATATGGATGAAAATTAGGTGAGTTAGGCATGATGGAATCAGGTTGGTTTAGGCATGAATCAAGTCAGGTTGGTTAGGCATGGTGGAGTTAGGTGTGTTAGGCATGGTTGAGTTAGGTTGGTTTAGGCATGGTTAAGTGAGGTTGGTTTAGGCATGGTTGAGTTAGGTGTGGTTTAGGTATGGATCGAGTCAGGTCGATTTAGGCATGGATCGAGTCAAGTTGGTTAGACATGGTTGAGTCAGGCTAGTTTAGGCATGGATCGAGTTAGGTTGATTTAGGCATGGATCGAGTCAGGATGGTTAGGCATGGTTGAGTCAGGTTGGTTTAGGCATGGATCAAGTCAGGTTGATTTAGGCATGGATCGAGTTAGGTTTGTTTAGGCATGGTTGAGTCGAAAGTAGGTGAAGTGGCGATTCATTATTTTAGGCAATGAATGATACTATGGGTCATATGTGAGATGTGGTATAATCTATGCATAGTGATGATATAGAAATGGTAGGCGTAATAAATGTATGTTGTGATAATGTTAAAAATATGAAACAACTTGTTATGTATGTGGTTTAATTTCATATTTTGGGTATAAAAGGGAAATGGAGTTAGGTGTGATGTAATGTGAGGCACATGGAAGATGAACTGTTTAGGGTAGAGGATGGCTGAGCTAACCTCCAAGGGCCCCATACCCTTGAAGTGCTGCCTACATAGTCCCGGCGAAAAAGGGACCTCAGGCTGATGTAGTTTTCCCATAAGCTAGGGAAGAATATGAGGAGGTATGAAAATGAGCTGGTAGGTTTTTAAGAATGTTGTGGGTTCAGGTTTGTTAGGTGTGGGTAGATTATAGGTAAAATGATGTAGGTGAGGGCGATTGTAGCGAAAGAAGAAGATTACCGCAAAAGTAAGTGTCGAGGACCAAGTCCTGTATAAGGAAATCAAAACATAAACAAAGATGGTTAAAAGACAAGAGGGGACAATAAAGCCACCTGATTGGTTAGGATCATAGCGAGTAGATCATTCCTTGGAGGAGGTGATGAACGTAAGACCCTAAAGACATTGCATGATGGACTGTCCTATGGTAAAAAGTAGTCACATAATCACCAAATGTCTAAGTTCCAAGAAGTCCCTTGAGGCAGTAGGAAATGAGAGTGGGCATGGTTTAAATGGTGAAAAGTGGGTAATTTTTATGTGGTATGAGGTAACATGCACTTTAGGCAAGAGAACCTAGGTCACAATGGGTAAGTCCATGACAAAAGGTTCTTGTTTTGACTTATAGTTGAAATAGACTGATCGATGCGGGAAGTCTATATGGGAAGAAGAAAATTTAACTCCTTGAGGTTTTTGTGAAGCTAATTGATGCGGGAAGCTTCGGTTACTCTCATTTTTTTTAGAGATTTGCATAACTGTCCTTCAAGGGAGTAGTCTATTTATAGCAGTAGTAAGATGTCCTTTTGAGGGAGTCATATTTTTATTAGAAGTTTGACTCAAGGAGTTTTGTCCCATGTGAGTTCTTTAAAGTCGTGGACAAGACCAAGGTGGAGAATAAGACTCTTGTTCAAAAGGCAAGGTGAAATGACCATGGGATCTCATCTAAAGGTAGACAAAAAGGATCCATGAGAATCATGCTATGTGCAGCGGTGTGGTACACATATTCAAGAGAAGATAACAAGTGACAGGTACTCACATGATGCTTGTTTAATCGTTAATGAGGTGTATGGAGTGAATAGTGCTCAAGGGACGAGCATGGAAAGAGACAAAAGTGAGGTACAAGTCAATAATAGAATGGTCGAATATGCAAGGCATTAAGGGGCTCAGGTTCAGGTTTACCATCGAGTGAGGATAAATGATAAGCACTTGATCCATAGGTATGAGTCACGATGTATGGTCCAAGCTAGTTAGGAGAAAATTTGCCCCGTTTACTTTTTTCTTCTTTGGTTACATGTTGATTTTATTTTAGGACAAGGTCACCGACTTGGAAGGTTCGTTCATGGACATGTTTGTCGTAGGCACATTTGATACATTTTTGGTAAACTTGAAGGTGATCTAGAGCATTAAGATGATGTTCATCTAATAACTCTAGCTGTGTTAAACGGTCCTGATGAAATTCATCATCGTTAAACATGTCATGGAGAGAAAATCAAAGTGAGGGGATCTAGACTTTGATAGGTAGGACTGCCTCTGTACCGTAGATCAGAGAAAAAGGTGTGGCCGTAGTGGAAGTGCGAATACTAGTGCGGTATGCCCACAGGGCAAAAGGAATGTGCGTATGCCAATCCTTCCTAGTATCTTCAACCACTTTCATAAGAATTTTGTTTAAGGTTTTGTTAGTGGATTCGGCTTGGCCATTGGTTTGTGGGTAATAAGGTGATGAGAAAATAAGATGAATGCCGAAGGCGTCGCAAAGTTTTTGCAATGTTTTGTTTTTGAATTGTTTTCCATTGTCAGTGATGAGGCGATGAGGAACACCAAAGCGATAAATGATGTGGTGGTTAATGAACTCACATATTTTCTTAGCTTTCATGGAGATGAGTGGTATGGCTTCCACCCATTTTGTATAGTATTCAGTAGCGGTAATGATCCATTGATGTCGTTGGGAAGAATGGGGGTTGATCTCTTCAATAAGATCCAAACCCCATTGAGAGAAGGGCCAAAGGTCACGGGTGACAAAGGCATGGGTTCGCCCTCTAGGGGAATGAGGATAATACTAGCTCCACCCCCACACTAACACTTGGAACCGTCAAAGAAGAGTGTCATTTGGTAAGGGGGTTCGTCCAGGGAAAGGGTAGCAATTGACTCATCTGGAAAGTCAAAATTAGAGGGTTGATCCCCGGAAATAGGTGCGTTAGCCAATTGGTCAATGATGGTTTGGCCCTTGATGGAATTTTGATGAATGAATTCAAGGTCAAGATCAGCTAAAAGCCTAAGCCATCGCGTGGCACACTGATTTTGATAAGGTTTGGCATACATGAAGTGTAAGGGGTCGGTGTTGGTCACAACATAGGTTTTGTGGTTGAGTAGGTAATGACGGAGTTTGGTGGAAACAAAAACTAAGGCTAAACAAAGTTTTTCGGGATGCGTGTATCGAGTTTCATAGTCCAAAAGAGTATGGCTTATGTAATAAACCACTTGCTCCCTGTGTTGTTCATCGCAATGAGCGAGCATGGCTCCCAAGGAGTGATCGGTAGCGGATATGTATAGGTAAAATTTTTTATCATCTATAGCTGGGATGAGTACAGGTGGTTGGAGAAGGTATTGTTTTAGGGCCTCAAAAGCTTTGTGGAAATCATCATCCCATTTAAAAGAGACATCCTTCTTGAGCAGATGATGAAATGGTTGGCACCGATCTGATAATTGTGAAATGAAACGGAAAATAGACTGTAACTTACCTTGTAGGCTACTAAGTTGTTTAAGGTTAGTGGGCGGAGGCATTTCTCAAATGGCCTTGACTTTAGTAGGGTCAACTTCTATACCACAGAGGGAAATGATAAATCCCAGGAGCTTTCTTGAGAGAACCGCGAAGACGCACTTCTTAGGCTGAAGGCGGACGTAATATTTAATGAGACAGTCAAAGATAGTTTTGAGGACGGTTAGGTGCTCGGAGTGGCATTTAGATTTGGCCAAGAGATCATCCACGTAATATTCTAGTATGCAATGCATGATGTCATGGAAGATGTAAGTCATAACCTGTTGATATGTGGCACCAATGTTTTTAAGGCCGAAAGGCATGACTTAATAGCAAAAGGTCCCTTAAGGGGTGATGAACGAGGTTTTGTGTTGATCTTTTGGGACAAGCAAGATTTGGTTATAACTCGAGAAGCCATCCATGAGTGATAACATCTCATGGCCAGTGGTAAGGTTAACTAGCTGGTCAATACCAGGTAAGGGAAAGTCATCTTTTGGACATGCTAGGTTGAGGTCACGGAAGTCCATGCAAATGCAGAGTCCCCCTGTCGCTTTAGTGATAGGGACAATGTTAGAAATCCAATGAGGATAATTAATGGGTAAGATAAAAGAAACAGAAAGAAGGCATTGAAGTTATTCTTTGATGAGAAGAGAAATGCGAGGGTGCATTTTCCTTAGCTTTTGTTTAATGGGTTTGGTGTCAGGAACGGTTACGATATTGTGGAACATTATGGTGGGGTCAATAACATGCATGTTTTCATAAGACCAAGCAAAAATGTGGTTATGATCTCTGAGAAAAGAAGTGATGGCTTCTTGTTCAGCAGCATCTAAAGATTGTCTAATCTTTAGGATGTGTGGGTCGTCCTAAGTATGAATGTTGATCTCGATATTCGATTCATTCAACATGGTTTGTGTCTCAGAAGGTAATGACCGATGAATATATGAGTCTTTTTCACCAAGGTAGGTGAGTATGGATTCATCATCTTGACATTGAATGATGTTAATTGAAGGTGTATCGTCATCGATCATTTCAGGATACAGGAAGGGAAGAGTTGAAGGGGCCTTGCCCTCGTGTTGATAAGTCAAAGGCCCCAAGAAAATGGTGTTTATGAAAAAAAGAAGTTAGGAGGGATAGATTCAAGATCCATCGACTCCGTCGGTGAGGGTGGTGATGAAGGTGGAGTGGGTGAAGAAGGTGGAGAAGAGCTAGTGTCCTTAATGAGTTCAATGTGGTCTTGTTTGGTAGGTGGTTTAGGAAAGCCGATACCACTACGGTCATTATGTTTGTGGGTGGTACATGGAATAACGGTATGGTGGCCTTTCTTGTAAAATCCAAAAATCAAAACCTTTCCACGCACATCGGTGCAGGAAGGTGTGGGTGAAACGGCGATTGGTAAGTGATTGAAAGTTAGCAAAAAAGGGACAAGTTTGTGGCAGTGGTTCAGGTGTGTAAGTGGTAGTATCAAGTCCCCCATAGGTGAGACTAGTATGAAGGTGAGGAGGACCATATAGGAGATGTTCTCCTATACGGTGATTGTAGTGAGGGTGTTGGTGAAGAATTCCATACTCTTGTGGAGTAAGGAATGTGTTGACACTATATAGGCAGTACTCCCCTAGAGTGAGGCGTTTAAAAACACCTTCCAAGGGATCAGTGGTTGGTATGTGGGTAGCTAGAATAGATGATGTGTCAGAGGTTGATGCGGAGGTGGAGTTAACGGATTGGGAAGCTGATGAGTCAGTCGTGGAGGTTATGGCAGTAGTAGGAATGGGAGAGGTATGTGTGGTAGAAGTAGCGGCTGCACTGGTAATTGGAAGTGTAGGTGAAGAAGTAATGGTTGTGGAGGTAGTCGACTTAATAGGTATGAGCACATCGTTGGGTCGGTAAAGCATGTTGCATGTCTTAAAAGGTGATGGGTCAGCTAGAATAGTATAGGTGTGTCCTTCATGTTCAAACTTTACATAACGATGCAAAGTGGAAGGAACGCAACCCATGACACGAATCCAGGGTTTTCCAAGCAATAGGTTATATTGGAATTCTGCTTCTAAAACGTAAAACAATTCTGGAACAGTGCGGGGTCCCACACGAATGTGGAGGATGACAGTACCTAGTGTAGAGGTGATAGCATCATTGAATGAACACAACATGACCGGATGTTTATGCATGCAATTGTCAGGTATGCGCATTTGAGAAAATGCATGGGATGAAATGATGTTAATGCTAGCGCCTCCATCAATCATCACATGACGTACCCATATGTCATCAATGTGGATAGAGATGAAGAGTGCTGGGTCCAGGTCATCATTTTGGTATGGCGCAATCTCTTCCTCTAAGAAGCTAAGGGAGGCCACTTGGTGAATAGGGTGGGGTGAAGATGAATGTGGTAATTTGGTGAGAGAGGCTACATGATGGGGTGTGATAATGGAGGCCACGGGTGTAGGGTCATTAGGTAAAACCTCAATAGATTGAAGAACCTCCACGAGAGCTTGATGATGGGATTCCGAGGTTTGGATGAGGTCATATAGGGAAATTTTGAGAGGAGACTAGTGTAATTGTTTGAGCATGGTGCGATGTGTGACGCCATTAGAAATGGGGTACGTAGGGCTGCAGATAGTGATTTTAGGTATGGGTGTAGATGGTATGTTGGCTATAGGATTGGTTGGTGGGTCAGTTACCTTTTCTTTACCCTTATCCTTCATAGCATGTGTAGTGATGTGTATCATGTTGATCTGAGGGGAGTTGGAAAACGGAGAAGGTGTAGGGTGAGTGGTATAACGACATGATGGATAAAAACCTACTGGAGGAGAAAAACCTTATGAAGTGAGTTGGGCGCAACGACATTTGGGTGGTGGCATGGCAAGTTCTCTGATGCGAACCATGTTAATTTCAAATCTTGGGGATGGCTCTAGGAGTTGTGAGGATGGATTTTGTGGTTGTTGAGTGGGTAGTGTGGGAATGGGTGTTGGTGAAGCAAGATCCTCGTCGAGAAGGTCATCATCATCAAAGTTGGCTTATGGGGGACATAACTAGATAAGGATGGTTTTCAAGGCCGTATATTTTTCCACATCATGCCCTAGCACACGATGGTAAGTGAAAATTTTAGTATTATCAAACCCTTTTGGCTTGGGATTAAGGGGGTCATAAGGTCTAAGTGGAGGTAATGGGATGACAAAAGTCTTAAGGAGGTTGGTTAAAATTTTGGCATAGGACCCTGCTAGTGGATTGCAATGGGAAGTGAATGTGGGTTTGGGAGTAGGTTTAGTTGATTGTTGAGGAACGGTCTTTGGAAGAGGAGGAGCGGGTCGAGCTATAGGTTTGGGTGCTGGCATGGTTTTGGGTGTCGGTCGTGCTTGTTTAGGTAGGGGTATAGTAAAAGGATGGGTAGGAGGGTGTGCAGTTGTTTTGAATACCTTATTGTGGGGTAGTGGAGTTTTGTTTTTTGGTCACACCTTCTTAGGTAAAGGTGATATGGGTGTATGAGGTCTAGAGGGAAAAGCAGATGGGGGAAGAGGACAAGTTACCCACAGGGATAACGGAGGTGATGTGAAGGTAGAGGATGCGGGTCGTGTAGGAGGTGTAAGGGACATAGATTGAAATGTAGTGGGCAGTGAAGTAATAGCTGAGGGTATTGGAGGTATGGGTGGTAAAGATGCTGCAGATGTGGGTGTAAGTTGTGTTGGGTGTGTGGGTAGGTTAGAGGTTTGTGAGGAAGGAATGGGTTGTTGTGTTTTTGGTTTATTGGTGGGTAGAGGTTTCTTGACCATGTGGGGAAGCTGAGATCCTAAGACGGATTGGATAGGTGCAGGTGTGATTGGCACAACCAGGGTATGAGTTCTATGGGTGTGGTGCTTCTGTTTGGGTGTGAGAGTAGGTGTGGTGTTGTCTTTGGAGGATGTAGCTAAATCTAGTTTGATAGGTGGATGAGTAAGGTTGGTAGTCGAGGTGACCCCTAAAGTGGTAATAGGTTTAGTCGAGGATGATGTCATAGGTGTGGGTTTGGGTTTAGGTGTGGTTTGGGGTATGGGTAAGGGTGTATGTCGAGTTATGACAGGTGTCGTGGAAGGAGTTGTGATAGAGGTGGTTGTGTTTGGTTCGATTGGTCAGAATAATTTTGGGTAGATAGTGGAAGTATCAACAAGTGATCTCTGCATCTGCGTTGAGACAGGAAGCAAAAGGCATCCACATAGTAAGGCTCTATCCACATAATTCAAGTGATTGGCCAAACACGAGAACAACACATTTGTAGGTAGAGTTGATGAGGACCTAATGGTAATTCCTATAAAATGTGTCTTGGAGACAGGAAATTGGCTAGCTTCAGCTTCCGTGGGTAGGAGAGCTGAAAGTAGGTCTACAGGATTTTGGGTAGCTGATGGAGAATGCTCACCAAGAGGCAAAGGTATTTTGACTGGGTCTATGATAGGCAGAGGAGATGATGGGAGCTCCTCTATAGGTGGAGGAGATGATGGGTGATCCTCTATGGGTGGAGGAGGTAATGGGTGCTCCGCTATGGGTGGAGCAGATACTATGGGTAAAGATTCTATAAGTGAAGAAGCCAGGGGTGAGATGGTTTTGATGTTAGTGGGGGACTCTTCCATAGGTGATGAAGGAGATGAAAGATGTTCCTCTGTGAGTAAAGGAACAGGGGAGGTTGGTTCTGATGTGGAAGGAGGATTTCAAGCTAGAATTTCCTCTATGGAAGGAATGTGAGGTAATTGGGAGGTGACATGTATGTCATTAAAGATAGCGTGGACCTCGCGGGTATGAGTATCATGAGTTGAGGTCTCACTGGTTTGATCAGATGAAGGGGCATGGTTGGGAAATGGTTTCTTAAAGATGTGTAGGTTTTGGTTGGCAGGTGTGTTAGGATTATCCACGGTTAACTCACCTTTCTTGAGCATTTCTTGGACAATGTTTTTGAAAGTGATGCAATTTCCTTCACTATGACCCTTTACTCAATGATACTTACATAAGTCATGTTCTTTATACCATGCAGGCATGGGGTGAGCAGGGTCAAAACCAGTGTGTGGTTTTATGGGTGGAAGGGTAATGGCCCTGGCTTTGATAAGCTTTCTAAGACAGAAGAGTAAGGTTCCCCAATTGGGGTGTATTTCCATTGCTCTCATCTGAATTGAAAATTTTGGATGGGTGAGAGATTAGATGAGGGGGTAGCCTGATTTGATAGATGAGGAGGGACGGCCTTGAGTACCACTACTTTAGTGGTGCCTTTATCCTTTGAATAATTGTTTTGTGGTTTGGAAGAAGAAGAGGTATCACGCGACTTGAATGCTGAATTCTTATTATGTAATTGGATTTTCTTCTCTTCGATGGCTCGAATCTCTAACTTTCGTGCCATAGTGAATGCTTCATCAAATGTTCAGAAGGTTTGGACCTGAAAGGTTGGTGAGATATGTCTAGCAAAAGCCCATGTGAAGAGCTCAATGAGTTCTATTTGTGGCAGTTGGAAGGTGAGTTGGTTGATCAAGCTATGCCAGTGAGTGACAAAATATGTGATAGATTCATCCTCATATTGACGCGTGGAGTATAGGTCGGTCATGGTAACCTTATTGACGATATTGAGAGAAAAATAATCCAAGAAGGCTTGGGATACCTGATTGAATAAGAATATAGTGTCTAGGTAACCCACTATACCAATCTAATGCAGGTCTAGTCAGAGACACGGGAAAGATTCTCAAGAGTAAGACATCATAGTGAGTGATTAGATAACACCCATGTTTGAATGACTGCAAATGTTGCTATGGGTCTTCTTTGCTATTGAAACAATTGAATTTAGGCATTTCCCGATGCACAGGGTATTGACATATAGGAATGGATGGGTGGATGGGCTCGTTGCAAATCTCGTCATAGGTGAGAGTGTTGCAGGAGCCAAAAACTGATGCCTCTAATATCTGCATATTTTCCAAAATCAATTTGATTAGGTCATTAGTAGGTTGCAATGATTAGGTGCCTCCTGTAGCGTGAGAGGATTGGTTTTGGGCATATAACGAGGGTGGCACTCCAGTGTATGGTGCTGCCATGTAGGTTGATTGGGAAGAAGATAGTGAAATATGAGGTACATATCCTGAGTGAATAATGGATGAAACGGGAGGTGGTTGACAGTATGTATATAGAGGTGGAAGGGTCGTGGTAACCCTAGTGGCAATGGGGGCTAATGATTGTGGAATGGAAAGGACCGCATTCTGAAAATGGGTAGGGGTCACCGACATGGGAGGTGGTAGTGTAACTACGAATATGTGTGAGACATTAGGGGTAGATGAGGTTACGTTTTGGGTAGTTTTCGAGGGTATGGTGGATGTGGCGGGGGTAACAGAGGTGGCATATGTGGTAGTCAGAGTGGGTATAGGACCTAGCTGTGAAATGACTGGGGGTAAGGTAGATGTGGGCAATACAGAGCTAAATGAGGCCAATGCAGGAGTGGGAGCGAGAGTCAGGGGGATAGATATGGGCATGCCATATATCAACTAACTCGAGGCATCTCGATTGGACGAGCGAGAAAGGTAAAACTACAAGGCGATAGGGTTTTGGTCAAGGAGTCATGTGAACTCCTCATCTTTGGTAGTGATAGGGATAGGTTGGATGGGATCCATGGCTTGTGATAAAATAGAAGGTGGTGAAGGACTAGGTGGGAGTGGTTGACAACTGGTGTGAAACAAAAGTTTGCTTGCTTGTCTTCAGGTCAACACCATGTGAACCAGTACTGATTAGGTAGGGTTGCTTCTCTGTAAATGACACATAAAATAGTAGGAACAGGTGAATCTGATGGTAAAAAGTGGATTAGGTACCAAATGGTGGTTGGAAAGTGAAATAGGCTAACCAATTCTAGTTAAGGAAAACCAACGCCGGTTAGGGGTAGCCGCTTCCGGTCACTGTAGAAAATGGTCAGTGAGTGAAAAACCAGGGAGAAGGTCAAATCTGACAGGTATGCCAAATCTGATGGTGTTTTACGATGTTAATGGGAATTATGGCAGTGATAAGGATTGTGAAAAGTGGAATAAAATGAATAAAATGTCCTTTTGGGTAGGTTAACAAAAGGACCTGGAACCGACGTCGGTTGGGTATAACCAAAGACGGTCTGAGGGTAACCGACGCTGGGTACTGTGAAATTGAAACAATGATGAAAGAAAAGTGGTTGTGAATTATAATCTGATGTAGAATCAGATCCAAAATTCTGAGAATGATGATGATATGGCCTAGGCACACTTAGGTGAAGTCGGAATACACCAGATGTGATGAGGAGCATGCAAGGATGAACAAGAAAAATGAAGAACATGCTCTCTCCCCTCAAAATGTAAGCCAAGTAGAAACACTAAGAAAAATGCGATCCTAGGAGTGCCTTCTCTATTATGTTTGTTTAGCTTATGCTATTTAAGGACTGACACATGAATTGTGAAATATAATTTTTTGGTGAGGATGACTTCTTATGAGGAAGGAGATCTAAAAAGTGAGGTTTTAGGTATGTTATGGTGGGGGGAGGCCTCGCTCTGAAGCATGAATTGACAGAGCAATGAGCTGGGTGCCCATTGTGCCATGATCGTGTGATCACCTACAACTTCTTCCAGGTAAGATGTTGTTTAAGAATGTGTGTATTTTCAATTTTTGTGAGGTTTGGTAAGACTTAACAAGAGAAAAATAGAAAGAAAGTGTTTTCTACGGTTCATTTGTTAACCATTAGCTGGTCATGACCTCCAACGTATAGGTTGCTCGCGATTAATGTGAGCTAATGTGATAAATCAAAATGCAATGCACTTATTTTAAAGCCCAAATCAAAGTGTGAAGTTGGATGACACAAAAATATGAAGACGAAGAGGTATGCTCTTTCACTACAATGCAAAAAACACAAAGAAATGGTTCTTTTTAATTACACCAAAAGAAAGGTTTCCTTTAGAGAAAAATAGAAAGAAAAGGTGGGTTACCAAGGAAGAAAATTAATGTGTATGCTTTTTAGGAGGGAAACAAAGACACAACTTTTCCTAGGAATGAATGAAATGCAAGGAACCCCAGATGGGTCCTACTGGGCGTGCAAAAATGTTTCACCATTTTCTAGATCATTTCCTTGAAGTGTTGATGAAACAAATAGGGTAACGGGCGTAGGAGGAATACCTGTTCAAATGTTGGTTGATGGGTTGTTGCACACGTATGACTTCTGAATCCATAGCTAATTGTGAGAGCTTCCTTTTGGTTAGGAGGAACTATCTGTAATGCAAAACAAGACCACTAGAAAAGGTTAAACAATATATGCAGTGAACTTCCTATCGTATGCTAGATCCGGGAAGTGTGATGATTCCTAGATGGCTGGTAGTCCACTGTTTTAAACAATTTAATGCGGTAAATAAATTAAATCCTATTGTAGTTCAAAATTATTTAGGTATCTCACTTAAAACACAATAATAAAGATCTAATCTAACAAGCTAGGTTAGAATAGGATCCGAAGGTCAAGTAATGGGTTTTGGGTCTCTACAGGTATGATAGAGGTCTTAGGTAGATCACAGGTGAATGAGGGTGAAAGGGAATTAGGTGGATAGGTCACTGTTCTAGGTTGTATGGGAAAATACAGTAACCGAAGTCGGTTAAGGGTGATCGACGACGATTGGGTGTAACTGGTGACAGTTATTGTGGAGTTTTGGTAATGCCACAGACTGAGATTTAGGTCTCCTTTGTGATTATACAAAGGATTTTGGTTGGTCAGAATGAGGTATTTGGTAGCTTGGGTGGGATTTAATGAGGTTTTAATGGGTATATGGAGGAGTGAGTGTTGGAAGAGGTCAATGGGTCGCTAGGTAGACAAAATATGATAATATAATGATGAAATGGAATAAACAAGAGAAGTATAACGTCTACTTACTTGGATTCTGGTCCTGGATGCCTATGAGTGAGGGATGGAGGTGCTGATGAGAGGTTTTGAAGGCTATAGGTGGTCACCAACTGAAGGAAAGCTTCTGCATGGGTTGTATGTACATTCCTCTTTGCTTGGTTAGATTAGATCATTTCTGGGATGGTTGTGCAGGAAAAGATGCTTGATCTCCTTCCTTGCATGCATGTTCTCGCTGGAATTCACTCTCAGAAGATGTGAAATTTCTCTGGGATGTGCTAATGTTCACCAACATTTTCCAATATTTTTCCAACCTTCTTCCAATCTTGAGAATAAGGTTGTTTTGGGATTAAAAGGGTAACCGACGGTGGTTTTGACTTAACATGTGACAGTTAGGGGTAACCAACATCAATCAATGCGGAATTTTCTAGGTTTACTAAACTAGGGAGATCCTCTTGATTTCCTCAGATCTCATGCCATTCACCCATGGATTTGACTAGAAGCTTCTTGTAAGCATGCGGGAATGTGGTTAGAGGGAATGTAGGCATTGATTTTTAGGGTTTGGGTAAGTCTTAATTAGTTATGACAACTTACTAAGAATATGTCTTAGGGTGAGTTGGCTTGATGAGGTGTCTAAGTGAGATGTATGTGGACATTATCCCTAATTAATATATTTAAATAATAAATATTGTGAGGATAATGAATTAATTTAATTAAATTAATTAAATTAATATTAGTGGAGTGAAGGGGGCCAATGCTAGGTTAATGTGATGAAGGGTGTTTATTTGTCGAGGGACCAAAGGGGAGTGTGACCTAATTTTAGTGTAACACTGAAAATGTGTCCATAAGGCAATTTTTTTATAAAAAATATTTACAAAATTTTGAATACAATGACAAATGATGACTTTATGATACGACTTTTGATGAAAACTCACAAATTTTGAAAATGAAACTTTGACGCTTTGAAAAAACAAGGATGACAATCCTAAAATCACCTATTTTGTCTTTTGACTTGATTTTAATAAAAACAAGAATTGATTCAAAATGACTAATTTGACTAGAATACAGTTTCAAAAATGATTATGACATTAACTATATAATGAAAATGACATCAACAAAACTAGATGGATCATGGAAAATGAATTTATAGGGACACATATTGACTACAAATAGACAATAATAGAAAAACCAATTACCAATTACTTGCCACAAACAAATAAGAAATATGAGGAATACGAAGATATTTTTGGTATGTGGATGGACTATACATTCCTATGTATAATCACGTCTTTAAAAGTAATAATGTGTTATAGCTTATGAGATGAGAACATATAGAATGGAACTTGAAACTGCAACTAAGGGTAGATTAACTACGTAAATGAAAGAATATTAACTAAAATAATACACATCCACATTTAAAAAAATAAATATCAATCCTTAAGTGATTTATTGAACCACCGTGGAATCTTGTGGTGGATGTGGTGGCACGGTGAGACTAGCCAATATTTGAATGGCCACGTGGGCTGTTGGATGCCTGAAACTTTTGATACACAAACATGCTCTCCCTTCTGGTTGAAAACACTTTCCATAGAAATGTCGGGGTTTGTAGTGAGTTGTAGAAGATGTATTACATGGTAATACAAAGTATCTTACAAACATGGGTTGACTGAAGTGGAGGATGCTTGGATAAGCATATATTTTGATAGATAACAATTGTCAAACCGCCATGTAATCTAGTTACTGATGTGTCGTTAAATCTAAGATACAACCAATAGTGAATTGGTTGATCCAATGTAATGAATAATAACGTTGAAATTTAATCACAACCCAGTTAAAAGTTTTGTGATTTACTTGTTCAATTACTATCCCAACTTGCTATACACACCACACAGAGCATAAAATGCCGCAACTATGCCAAAATAATAATTTTTGCTTAGAGATGCCTTCATAAGGAGGGATCAAAATATATATGCTTTATTTAAAATAATAAGAAACAACCACGTAAACTTTAAAATTAACTTTTTTAATAACAAACACAAACCTCCTGCATATGATGTGTGAATTGGACTGCATTGGATTTGAAAAGCAACACATGCCGAAACCATGCAAATCAATGCATGTTGCTAATCACCAGGTCTGCGACCAACTGATGGACTGCATTTTTAATGGCCAATGACACTCATTTGGACAAAACTAAGGATATTTAATCGATCTGATACCAAATAATGAATTTAGATCAATTTTATAGATGAATAATACACAATATTAATCACAAAATAATGATCTTCTTCATAATTCATTTCGAATGATTATACAACATATGCCACTCCATATAAATAGGTATTTACATCCCTATTTTTTAGAAAAATAATTTCCCAACAATATGTCCAAAATCCTATTTAGTTGTGATTGTTACTCACGTAACAATACACAACTCAAATCATATGAGTTGTTAAAACAACTTCAATAATATATTATTGTTTATATAACAATAATATAACTAATTACTAACATACAATTTTACCATACAATAAACTCCCATAGTAAACATTATTTTCCTAACAATTTTAGGACGTACCATACACTTTGGTACTAGTAGTTCTAAGAGGTACAGTTTCAGAGGCAAAGTTCATTCAATTCCTTTCCAGCCATTTCCAGTCACCACGTCAGCCCAAATCAGCACAAGAACCAAAATATTAGCTAAGTTCTCTTCTCTCTCATTTCTAGTAGTTCATTTCATTTATCTATTGTTATCTATCTTGTTTCATGTATTATCATGATATTGCTACAATTAGCTTTGGAAACTAGTTGATTATGATAATATTCAGTTGGTTACTACCCCTATAAAGATTAACCATTTAGGTTAAATCATTTATGAACCCGACATTTATCTACTTTGCATCGGATCTATCTTCTCCTATCTTGCATCTTTCTGCTAGGGTTTTTGATGATTCTTTATTATTTAAATCATGGATGAAGCTCCTTCTGAGGCATTTAATATTAAAGATTCAAATGATCTATATGCATACATAAATGTCAACCCTCATCTTCAATTCCATTTTCTTATTCTCCCAACTCTATGGGAGAATCTAGCCTTAATGTCTCCATTATTATATCTATTACTCATCTTTCTTATCCTCTTATCCCTCACATTAAACCAAATTATTCTTTTGGAACCCATGCCTCAGAATCCTTAGTACATGACCTTCAAGCCCAAGTTCTTCAATTACAACAAGGTGCCACTACCTCCTCTTCTTCTATGAATTCCTCACTCTTGCACTATACTCTCACACATGAGGTGACATCTTATCCCAATCCTCCTAGTTTTATTTCACCTAAAATTCCACTTTTCAATGGAAAGGAAGATTCAAAAAAGCATCTTAGATCATTTCATGTTGCTTTCTTAGATTATGGTCTTGATGATACATTATTAAAAAAATTATTTCCAAGAATTTTACACGATTATGCATTGTAATGGTTCTATGATTCACTTGTTCATTTTGTACAATCTTTTACCCCATTAGCAAATCTATTTTTAACACATATTTCTATTAACATTAGTACTAAAATATCTTATGCACAAATGGCTAAAATGAAACAAGGATCTAATGAGCACCTTAGTGATTATGTTTTACATTACAAGTCCAATCTTACTAAAATGAACAATGTCCTAGCTAATTATGAGTTGTAAGACATCTTTTTACAAAGCCTTTTTCCTCCTATCCAAGATTCATTCATTTTTGATACCTTTCATTCCTTTGATCACTTGTGTCATTTCCTTAAAGACTGATAAGTAAAACTAATTTCCATAGGAAAACTAAAATATAGTGATCAAGCTTTTAAATTCCAAAGTAAACCTATCTTTAAGAGTAAACCTACTGAGCCCTGAGTTGAGGCTAAGACAACCGTTAATGCGGTACCCCAACCAATGAAGCTCCAACTTCAGGATCCTCGATGACATTTTACTAGATTTATAATTAATCTAAAATGTAATTTTATATGCCCAATTTGAATGCAAGATCACTATAAATGAATGGTAAATTAAGTAAAACAATTTACCCAAGTAAATTAAGAAATAAATAATGAAACCCTAATTGCAAAGAGATGGTAGAAGTGCTTAGCTGATTTGTAGAGTTTTGGAGAATGAACAGAGTTGGAAAAATAGAAAATTGAAAGAACTGACCATTGCATTAAAGCTCAGGAAAATACATAACTGGAGGAACAAACTGTACTGGGGTGCTTAGAGAGGGACATGGGCGCCCTAGGATTGTTTCTAGGTGCCTGGGTATGTGGAAATTCTCAGAAAACCTCCTTTAAGGTTTCATAAGGTGTTCAAATTTAGTCACCTTTGGTCACTCCGAGGTCGCACCAAGATTGCCGAGGTCGTTGGAAACCTACAATAAAGAATGAACCTGTAAAACCTTCAAATAGACATCAAATCCCAAAAACAAGAAAGATGCAGGATGAGGAGTCAAACTATCCTCAACTATCATAATGGTGAACTTACGACTGAGCGTTACACTACATCTTAGACCCAATGTAGTTTTGTGTGAGTGTGTGGAATTATTCCCTAGGTTTCTCTTGTGACAGTTGCACTTGGATAGCGAGAAAGTAACTAGATGTAGAATGTAGTAAATGTGTGCATGGAATAGAATGAACTTCCCTCCTATGAAGTGTGATGCAGAAAACCAGCCCTTGTGTCCCTTGTGATGGAGCTAGATGGATGCAATGGAGCTCTTAGATGCCTTGATGGATGTAACCTTAGGTGGTGATAGATAGTGCTTAGTGCTTGGTCCCTTATTATGATCACATAACTTTATATTTATATGATTCCCTTGCTTGAATTTCATAATTAACCCCAAAAATTTTGACTACCAAAAAGATAAGATGCGCAAACGTATAGAAAGGAACCAAAAAGTGTGAGTAAAGTACAAAGAGGACAGGGGCACCCATAGGGGATGGGGTGCACCAGAGGGGATGTCCTGGTTGGCACTAGTGTCCAGGATGACAAATGTCCAAGAGTAAAAAGACAGACTAAGAAAGTAAGGGTGTAAGGCCTATGAAAGTAACAATAGAAAGCAAAGAAAGGTGGCCAAAGACATGGGTTAGCTAGTACTTTTCTTACTTAGGAATCATATGAATAGTAGTATGTAATCAAGACTAGATAATTACCCAAAGTGCGTGATTTTGTGTTTACATTTTCCCCCACTTTATGTTGGTGAGTAGAAATCTTGGTAACATAAAGTAGATAGAGATGTGTACTTGATAACCATGTAGATCGATGATGCAAGAATGTCAAGGGACTAGACAAAGTGTGGAGTGATAAAAATGTGAAGTGTGGATGCTAAGGAGGAGAAAGTGCAAAAAGTGATGAAAATGAACCTAGGGCGGAAAATGCATGTGTGTATGTGGTGATGTACCTATTGTTGATGTTGATGTTGTTGTTGTGATGATGTGGATGATGTCTTTGTTGATATTGACTACCGCTTCCCATACAGACAGACCTGGCAAAAGAGAAGCTGACAAGTAGTCAAATATGCATGTATATGTGTAAAAATCATGTAAAGGAGTATGTAAAATGAAAAATGTGAAAAAGGAACATGTGCACCTGATCCGTGATGAGGAAAAGAGTGTAGAAAGGATCATGTAGATGATGTCGACGTGCGAGTTTTTTGGGAAATCTCACGCCAGTGAAATGGAAAGAAGTGTAGGGAGAATAGTCTGGTGTCATCCTCCAATCCTTTAACTACTTCCCGCAATGTAGAACACCATTGCAAATGGTGTGTATAAATGCATGTGCTAAGGACTATTTTCCCAGTAGAAGTTGCTAATGTAAATGCCCAGTGCTAAAAGACTCTCTGCCCTGTCAAAAGCCTATGTGACATGCTAAAAAATGTGTAATTGTCCCCTATTACTGGCATTTAGGGAAGGCCGATGTGCTAAGGACCCAAGTCTGATTTTGAGCCTTGTCTGAAACTGAAAACTGTGTTGTATCGGTATTGTGTTGTGTTGTGTATAATGTTGTATGGGGTGACTGATTCACCCAAATGATGCCCCCCTCATTTGGGGTGCATGCAACGTCGCTAAAGGAGTATGTGGCCCAAAGGAGGACTGACCATTGTGCTAAAACTGTGCCTTACAAGGGGGAAGGGAATGTGCTTGGTATAAACCAAGGTACACGTAAAAAAGTGGCTAAGAAAGACAAGTGTTAGTACAAGAAAAGAAAAAATGCATGTATAAGATGGAATATAAGCTAAGCAAGACAATGTGTAAGCTAAGACACATGCAAGAAGACAATGTAGACCATGAAAAGTGGGTTACAAACATGGGACATCACTCATGATGTTGCAAGAAAATCAAGGCCATAATGGCCACAAGCAATCAGAGAACAAGAAAGACATAGGGCAAAGCCCGCAAACAATGACAAGCAAAGGCAAACAGTGTATCAGACAACCATGGAAGCAAATAGTCATGCATAACAAATCTTGCACATGAAGCACCCGTTAACACGTTAGAAAGATAAAAATTATGTCAAAGCGTGTATAATATGATAAAATAGTGTGCTATGAAAAAAAATGAAACAATAGAACCTGTAGTGTATGAAATTGGATGCCCCCAGGAGCCTCTGTGGGACTAGTACTAGGTACTACACCAAGAATCCATGTTGCATGTAATGGATCTGTAAAATCTGTGATCACAACTAGAAAGCAAGTGAACACACATGTGTGTATGATAAAGATAATGACATACAAGATATTTATCTAGCATGTGTAATAAGATGAACATGTAACAAGTAAATGTAAGCAAGAGTAAATGCAACCAAGATATGCAGTATGTTGTGGATGAGATGAAATGGAATGCAATGTGAATGATAGGAGTAACATGCCCCCTGAGTGGATGTGTATGTATGCAATGAGGTTAATTTATTTATGCCCCCTCAACAGTCAAGAATGAACCATAAATGAGAGTGCGTCATCGAGAAATGGTATGAATGATGTGTTTTCATGTGTCAAAAAGAGTTGATGAATAAAGCATGGAGTGTCTATTGTAGAATGATGATGTGTAGATGATATTGAATGTGACATATGGATGGGTAATTGTGAATTTGTAGATGATGGTAGGAAATGTGATGATTTAGCCTAAAGTGTATATCACTAGATGGGTATGTAGGATCATAGAAATCATGATGATGTAGCATAAATCATATATCACGAGATGAATGAATAGGAAAGATAAGAAAGGGGTGATGATTTAGCATAAAGCATATATCATGATATGTATGAAGAGGACTAGCTAGCATAAATGTCACATATGTATAAGAGGCATTGAATGATTGATGGAAGAGGGTGTGTGATGAGGTCCATTTGATTGATATACCCTCAACAGTCAAGTATGGACCTGTGGGACTAGAGTGCATCATCGGGTAATGAGTGCAACACTATAAGTAGATGAGTAATATGAGTAATATGTGTAGTGAGGTGTGGTAGATGTGAAAATGTGCACAAGGTGTAATGTAATGTAATGTGGAAGTGTGTAATATGCAATGCAATATGTGTAGATTATATAAGTGTGGAAGTATAAAACCTTGTGTGATGTTGAAGATGTGGATGATGTAAAGTATTAGAATAATGTAGTGTGTAGAATGTGTACGATGTATGGGTATATGAAGCAGATAGTGTGGATGATGCAGAATAGATGGAGATTATATGTGTAGAAAAGTGTATGATGTGTAAAGATGTGATGTGTATTGTCGATGGTGCAGTGTGTGAGGTTCATGTGTATAGGATGCCCTCAATAGTCAAGTGTGAACCATAGCACAAGAGTGCGTCATAGGGGAATGATGATGGAAATTTATGTGTATGATGATTGTAAAGGGTGAGATGCAACATGTGTAGATGGACCATAATTGATGATGGTGATAGGGGGGAGTATGTGCCCCCCTAAGTGTGTTTGGAATAGTTGTTGATAATGTATTTGCTAAAGTGATGTAAGATATTGTATTGATGCGGTGTATAACTATAGATAATAAATTGTGTATGTATGTATCATGAGTATGTAAATTTGATTTATGTGTGAGTGATGTATGCAATAGAATGAGGTTATATTGAAGAGATCCCTCAACAGTCATGGATAAGAGTGGTAAGAACCTTGAGTGTGTCATTAGAAGATGACGATACTAATGTATGCATATATGTGTGTTGATAGGAGAGATGATGGTGATGAGAATATAAGACACGTGATGATGGAAGAGGGTAGGGGGAGAAATAACTTGATGCCCCCCGAGACATGTAATAATGAAGGTGAAGGAAGTCATCTAAAAGATCATCATTTTAGGATCAAAATCAGGTATGGTGAGGCATCTGAGACCTGATAACTGATAATGTTAGGTTTGGTTAAGTAAAGATCCATTAAGGTTGTAAAGCATATACATGCCACATATCCATTGTATTCTAATTCATAGTAAAAGGAGGTAATGGACACCCATGTGCATACCACAAAGTAAGATTAGGTGAATATCCAAGGAAAGAGTCATTGGATGAAAACATAAGGACCAAATGGCATGGTAAATAATATATCAACTGATGGTCAGGGTCTAATGAATACCCCCGATGCTAAGCAAGCCAAGATTGTCCTAATGTAAGTGGAGAAGAGTAAGGCTCACTTATGTGAGCACAAGGTAGACGGTGAGATGAAATGGACACACAAAGTAAGCAGTAGATGATAGATAAGATGAATCCATAATAGAGATGTGGATCATGACTTGGAGGATAAAGATCCTCAAAAGAAAATCCTAGCCTAGTCAAATCATCATGGAAAAATATAATGACATTGAAACTAGGATAAAATGGAATGTGATTGGATGGAGGATTCATGAAGAGTGTCATCAAATAGTGAGGGAAAATGTAGATGTTATTTTATGCATGAGATGGCTTTAGGAAGACACATGATCCAAGGATTTTTGTAGGGACAGCCTAGCAGTTGGGATGAAGAATTTTAGCAGTAGTAACAAAGGAATTTGAAGAGGCACATATGTAGTTGGGACCGAATGTAACATGCAAATGACACCTTCACATTGGGTTCACCCAAAATTATTAAGCTAAAATGTAATTTTATATGCCTAATCTGAATGTAAGATCATAGTAAATGAATGGTAAATTAAGTACAATAATTTACCCAAGTAAACTAAGAAATAAATAATGAAACCCTAATTACAAAGAAAGGGTATAAGGGATTAGCCGATTTGTAGAGTTCTATAGAATGCACAGAGTTGGAAAACTAGAAAATCTAAAGCACTGACCGTCACACTGAAGCTTAGAAAAATGTATAACTGGAGGAACAAGCTAGACTGAGGCACTTGGAGAGGGACAGGGGTACCCGCGGGCATGGTAGGCTTGTTTCTAGGTGCATAGGTCTTCAAAAATGCTAAGAAAACCTCCTCTGAGGTGTTCTAATTTAGTCACCTTTGATCACTCTAAGGTTGTACCAAGATCGCCGAGGTCGCTGAAAACTTGAAATAGAGAATGAACCCACAAAACCCTCAAATAAACATCAAATCCCAAAAAAAATACGTAGGATGAAGGGTCAGACTATTGTCAAATCTCACAATGGTGAACTTACAATTGAGTGCTACACTACATCTCATACCCAATTTAGTTCTGTGTATGTGGGTGGAATTGTGCCCTTGGTTACTATTGTGTCAGTCGCACTTAGATAACAATGAAGTAAATAGATGTAGAATGTAGCAGATGTGTGCATGGAATAGAGTGAACTTCCCTCCTATGAAGTTTGATACAGAAAACCAACCCTTGTGCCCCTTGTGATAGAGCTAGATGGATGCAATGTAGATTTTAGATGCCTTGATGGATGCAACCTTACGTGGTGATAGATAATGATTAGTGTTTGGTCCTTTATTATGATCACATATTTTTATATTTATATGATTCTTGTTGACGATTATCTTTGTAGATGTACCAAAAAATTTGTGGGATATCTTAGAGATGATGGGACTCACCCCCTAAGATAACCTCTAGATTTCATAAAATCTAGCTCTTCTCTATTTGTGTGTTGAGGTAAGGGTTATAGAGAAATAAAACAGTAAATAACTATAATCAAAGGCGATGTGTCGAGACTTACTTAAAAGGCACGGGAATAGATACTAAAATATTTGCTAAAATAGTCAAAGAATATTAGGCATGATCTGCTATTTTAAGGATATCTTGAACTATCAAGGGCCGATAGGTATTAAAATGTAATCACAAGCATATGAAAAATTCACATAGAAGATTTAAGGGGCATATAGCACAATAGATACTTAAACATTCATCTAAACTGTAGACAAGAAGAAATAGAGAAAATATAATATTGAGAACTTAAGTGCATAGAACAAGAGCTCATATTTATAGAGAAGACAATACATAAGGCCAAGAATGGCACATAATATAACCTCTTTTACAACAAGGCCTTGTTAAGGCTCATAAAAAAACAAACTAAACCTAAATTTCCCCCCTGAAATCCTGGCGTTTCTTTATGATATTCCTTCCTATATTCCACCAGTTCCCATCCCTTTAATGATGTAAGAAAATTCCTTTATAGAACCCCTTAGCTATTTCTCTAATTCCTAAAATCAAATCTCCCGTGTCTGCATTAATTGGTTTGATCTTAGAGTCAAATTTCAACTACCATCTTTGGGGACCGAGACTACATTAATCTGCCGAACCTTGAACATTTCACTTCTTTGATTGGTCCTTTGGTCGGTAGTCACTTCCTTCCTTGCCACGTGGAGGTCAGGTGTTGTTTTAGTTCCTTTCTCCTTTTCTTACCTTTGGACTTACACCTAGGTGACATGTGGAGCTCAGTGCATCCTTCTCATTCACTTTGATCCTCTCAGACTATTCAGGATCCTTCACTATGCTCTGGCCATGCAGTCATTACTCACTTCTTGAGGGTCTCGACTCTTAGTGCCTCCTCCAAGATGCACCAAAGGTACACTTGGATGCCTTTTGCGCTCAACTTCATACTTAGGAAAATTTAGGTCCTGATGAAAAGAAAGCAAAACAAAAGGGAACAATGGTTGAGGCGAAAAAATAACAGTTGTGGAAGAGCCCCACACAATGTAGAAAAACTTCTAAAATTATGGAAACTCACCAAGAGACTCTGTGCCAGTCACGAAAGGATCCAACAATCCTCCTTTTTCCTAAAATCAAAACTATAGGTTAGAGAGACGCCACTAAGAGATTCTTAAAAGAATCTTGGTACCTACCTCATTCATCCTCTGTCAGGCACATCCTCTGTTATAGAGCTTGAAAGGATCTATCCAGTTTGATGATCTCCTTATGAGAAAATTGTTGATGTCGAATCGCAGCACCCCTGAATGTCTCTGCAACTCGATGGGTTGAGACTCTCAGTGCGATTGCATAACATGGAGCTTTTCCCAAGTGTGGGACCTTGTGAAATCGGAAAAGCTCTCCGGATGAAGGCCGGTTCCTATTCCTCTGTTTAGATGCATACGTAAAAATGCAGAGGGTTTACTAAAAACCTAATCTAACTTGCCAAGGAGACAGGGTAAGAAGATGCATAAAATAAAACCTAAACTACAAAGGTGATGCACCGAGGAATGAAGAACACCTGTCTTGCCAATAAACACAACCATAAAAAAAACGCAATGCAAGATCATGCACAGATAACCAGATTCACAGTGAAAGATCAGGAGGATGCAAATGAACACAGAGAGGGTTGAGAATCATCCACAGACATGCATTAATTTTCTCCAAAGATTGATAAAACACACTGCAAAATGCCAAGAGGCAAAGTTGCATTACAGTTTCAAATGGGAGGTTTGAACTCCACAAGTTTACCTGCCAAAGAGAAGAAGGGAGGGGCAAAAAAAGAATGTTCAACCTTTAGAAAGAAGCCCCTCCTTATAATTTATAGGAAGAATGAGAGAGAAAAGAGAGAGGAATTCCAAAACTACTCCAACCACCCCTTGGTTGCATTTAATTCATCTCATTATAATGGTAGGTGAGAACCCCAACGAACCCAAAAGTGGCGAACTATATTTTGCATTTTTAAGAATTTGTTCTCACCCAATTAAAGATATCCAGTTGTAGTTGGATAGAAGACCTTGTAAGATTTTTGAAAAGTCCAACCTTACATGAATTCGAACTCCCAGTCAAAAGTTATGGCCGTCTGAATATCTACGTCGGGGGCTGCTTCCTGTTAGCGCTCAAAATGTTGCACCTTCTGGAGGTGCGCCATAGGTGCATCCGTGTGTGTGTCGACATTCATTGTCGTGCACCACTTCTGTGCGCCTTGGGTGCATCATTTTCCCTGTCGACATTCATTGTCATGCACCACTTCTGTGTGCCTTGGGTGCATCGTTTGCCCTGTTGACATTCATTGTCGTGCGCCACTTCTGTGCGCCTTGGGCGCATCGTTTACCCTGTCGACATTCATTGTCGTGCGCCACTTCTGTGTGCCTTAGGTGCATCATTTTCCCTGTCGACATTCATTGTCGTGTGCCACTTCTGTGCGCCTTGGGTGCATCGTTTGCCCTGTTGACATTCATTGTCGTGCGCCACTTCTGTGCGCCTTGTGAATGTCAGGGATTTGAGCTTCTTTGATTTCTCCATTCTCCTACTTTTCTATATCTACCTGGGGGAAAGATATATACAATAATTTGGCAACTTAAAGGGATCACCTGCCTGCTAGGTAGAAGATCAGTGGCCTTTTAGCAATCCATTGGGCATGGAGTCATAAGTAATAACATGAAACCAACCTGATATCTGATCCCGAGCCTGATACCGCAACTTCTTCTCTGACAGCATTCTGAACTGTAGAAATTCAACCTGAGAGCAACAAAACCTGTGCCAAAGCACTTAGGGAAACTGAAACCTAACTACAACAAGACAATGTGCATCTGCACTTAGAGGAATTGAAATCTAGGCTAATATTTACAAGGGTAAACCTTTTATTTTCAATAGCAATGTTTAAGATAGATTCCGTTAACCGGAATCGGGAGTTCTTCTCCGTCTAATGTAGACAATTGGAAGGCATTACTATCCTTACATCCCGTGACCATGTAGGGGCCACTCCAAATGGCATCAAACTTGGAATGCCTTCCTGGTTTTGCCCGATCTACATCCCATTTCAGAACTAGGTCCCCTTCCTGGAAGGTCCTTGCTCTTGCTTTCTTATCAAACCATCTTTTTACTAAGGCCTGATCTTTCTCAATTGTTTGAACTGCATGTTCTCTGATTTCCTCCAATTCCATCAACTCCGCATACCTGGCCTCCACTGGTTGGAACTCAGACAACTCCAACTGCTTCATGAGCTCTAATGCTGGCAATTCTAATGATATAGGCAATACTGCCTCTTTCAAATAGACCAACTTGTAGGGAGAATTACCTGTATATCTCTTTGGTGTTATCTTGTCAGCCCATAATGCTGATTTTAGCTTGGTATGCCACGTTCTTTGATTTTCATCCAGAGTCCTTCTGATGATCCTTAGCAAATTCTTGTTCGTGGACTCTGCCTGTCCATTACCCTGCGGGTAATAATTTGAAGAGGTGCTCAAATAGATTCCATTCCTGACAGCCCATTCTGTAATCTTGGAACCTATAAATGCCAATGCATTATCTGATATGATAGTGGCCGGCACACCGAACCTGGTCACTATTCCTTCATAAAATTCTAGTATATTAGACTCATTTGCCTCTTTGAGCGCTACTGCTTCAGTCCACTTGGTGAAGTAGTCCGTTGCCGTGAGAATCCACTTGTGGCCTTGGCTTGAGTTTGGATTGATGACCCCAACGAAGTCCAATCCCCATTGCATAAATGGTTGGTCAACCAGAATTGGGTGCAATGGAAGTGCTGCTAGTCTTTCTTTGCCTGTGAAGAGTGCACATTTCTTGCACTTTCTTATCCATGTATAGTAGTCATTGAAGGCTGTGGGCCAATAATACCCTGCCTTCATTATCTTGAGAGCTATTACTCATGGGGCAAAATGTCCTCCAGAATCTCCATCGTGAAAATATCATAACACCCTCTCAATTTGACCTGTCCCAATGCACCTCAATAGAACTCCATTGATGTCTTTCTTAAACAAAACAACATCAACAAGCACATATAGAATGGCTTGTAATCTGAAGTATCTCCTCTTTGCTTTTCTCATTTCTGGAGGGCATAGGCCTGTCTATAGGAAGTGTATCACATTCTAAGTCCAACAGGGAGTGGTCACATCATCATTTTCTTGTTCTTGATTATCCTGTAGTACCAAGGCAGTCTCTTTTTCATCACCTACTTCAACTTGTTGACTAAAGGCTAGCTGCTCACATAGTCCCTTCCCACATACTAGTTTGGTGACCTTGATCTCGATGTCATATTCCATGACACGAGTTATCCATCCTACACGTTTCTCATTCAGATCCTTGTTTAGAAGGAAGTCCCTGACTCCCGCATGAGAGACCAATAATTGGATCTTGTTGTTTGAGACTAGGTGCTTGAATTTCTTTAAGCTCCTGATTATTGCAAGGACATGCTTTTCAATGAAAGAGTACCTAGTTTCGTATTCCTCCAAGCCTTGACTGAAGAAAGCAACTGGTTGTTCTAATCCTCCTTTGTTTTGTTGTACCAGGATTGCAGAAATTGTGTCCCCACCACCAAAGGCATATAGCACGAAGTCCTTGGAGAAGTCTGGATTGAAGAGAGTCGGAGCTTGAGATATAGCCTCTTTTATTTCCTCAAAACTTTCCTTGCCTTCAGATGTCCACTTAAATGCCATACTCTTCTTTAACATCAACGTTATTGGCTTCACAAGAGTAGCAAAATTTGGAACAAATCTGCGGACAAAATTGATCCTTCCCAAGAAGCTTTGAAGAGCCTTCTTGTGACTTGGCAATGGCAATGCTCGAATTGCTTCAACTCCTTCTGGGTCAATCGTCAACCCTTCCTTTGAAAAAATATGGCCTAGAAGTCTTCCCTCGAGAGCTAAGAATATGCATTTTTTGGGATTCAATGATACCCCAAATCTTCTACATCTCTGAAATACTTGCCTCAAATGACAGAGGTGATCCGCTGCATTTTTCGAGAATACAGTGATGTCGTCAAGATATATCAAAACTATTTTATTGATCAACCCCTTAAATGCCATATCCATTGCCCTTTGGAAAGTGGCCCCAGCATTTGATAGCCCAAATGGCATCTTCTTGTAGGCATAGGTCCCCCATTTGGTGGTGAAAGCCGTCTTGAATTGGTCATCTTCTTTCACCATCACCTAATTGTACCCTGAGTAGCCATCTAGGAGAGAGAATCTCTTTGAACTGGATACTACTTGCAATATTTGTTCCATTGAAGGAAGTGGGTAATGGTCTTTGAGAGATGCCCTGTTTAGGTCTCAGAAATCCACACACAACCTGATTTCTCCACTCTTCTTCCTGACCGGAACCAAGTTTGCAACCCAGCTTGAGTGCTTGAATGGGAATATAATGCTTGCCTCTATTAGCTTATTTAGCTCTTTCTTCATTAGAGGTTCAATGTGAGGGTTGACTGGTCTCTGCTTCTTCCTGATGGGCTTAGCATCTGGATCCAATTCTATGGTATGTTGTGCCAAATTTGGATCAGATCCTCTTAAGTCTTCATAGCTCCAAGCAAAGACATCTGGAAATTCTTGGCAAATCTGTATGAAATCTGATTTCTCCTGCTCAGTGGCCACTTTACCAATTTGAAGTGTTTTGCCTTCCCCAACCGGAATTGGCTCTGGATCTTCTCTCTTGACCTGTATGTTAGCCTTTTCTTTATGGAACTGGTCGTTAGGGTTGAAGATAGACTCCAATGTTACTAAACCCTTAGGAAGCTTGTTTGTCTGCAGCTGTACTACTTGATCCCCATACTGCTGCTCTAATCTATCCTGATTCCTAGCTGAGAATTCAGCCTCTTCTTGTAAGAAATTGACGATCTGTTGATAGTTCTCAAACACCTGCCAGCTTGTGTTATTATCTGGAACTACTGGCCTCACAATCACATGGATATGTGGTTGTGTTTTTCCCCTTCTGATGTTGTCAACCACATCAAACGTTGCTCCAACTACTGTGAGCCTATCTGCGACTTCATTTTTCTTCCTGGGTATGGACACAATGTTGAAAGCTTCGAAATCCTCAATGAGGTCACATACCCTATTCTTGTAGCTCCTCAGCAAGTCGTTCTTTGAAGTATGTTGTCCCCTAACTTGGTTGACGATCAACTCACTGTCTCTAAACACCTGCAAGTTCTTTATGCCCCTTTTCCTGGCCCAATGAATTCCATGAATCAATGCTTCATATTCAGTCGTGTTGTTCGAACAGGAAAACTAGAAACGAAAAGTTGAAAAATATTTGATGTCTTGTGGTGAAATCAACATTGCACCACCTCCAGCACCTTGTCTACTTCTCGAACCATCGAAAAATAATTTCCAAACTTTGTTTTCATCCTTTTGTTCAGGCTGAATGATGTCGGGAATGGGTGAATTTTCTTCGTGTATACAATACACGCCCAATTCAGATTCTTCAATTTCCTTGTATGGGTCAAATTCATGACTCTTGTTTGCCCATTCATCCAAAGTTAAATCAGGAATTCCCTCGACCTTAGTACCTGTTTCTAGATCACTTGAACACTCCTCCTGATCAAAAGCCGAGCAATTTGCATTAATAGGATTTGGTACATGAGGCTCAATATGGAAATTGGCAATTGGTTCTGACCTGATTGTTGCTTTGGATCCATACCTTGTCCTAAAAATCATGTGTGACCAATCTGCAGATAAATATCCACCGATTTTTGTAGTGAATTTTCTTGATAGACACAACGCAAAGAGTGGTGGAAGGTTAATCACAGACACATCTTGTAGAACTGTAACATTAGGACAAGAATGTAGTGTTAGGCTTAACCCCTTGATGACTCCAACAGTTCCTACTGCTATTCCATCTAGTTGCACTACTCCTTTCAGCACTGGCTCATATTTCAAACCCAGTTGATCCGCTATTTGCTTTGGCATCACTGAACTACTTGCCCCTGAATCTATCATGCAGTTGTGTACCAAGTGGTTTCCAACAATCAACGAAACATAGAAAGGTGGAGGCTTCAATTTTTTCCTTGTCTGGCCCCCATCATGTTGCACTGCATTAGTGAGAACTTTCTCATGTCCCTGGTTTAATACATTTGTGGCAGACCAATTAGCCATTGCAGCTTGCAATAAATCTCGTTGCCCTGGGATCGCAAGTGATTCCCACATGGAAATGTTCACATGTGTCTTCTTCATTTGATCGATGATGTTGAAAGGGGATGAATTGTCCTTTTGTTGTCCCTTACTTGGCGCAACCTTTTCTAGAGCTTGAACAGGTGCATGTGTTGCTACAACAGGTACCTTAGGTTGATTTTGCACATTTGGAGTTGCGTTTGGTCTACTGACCCCTTGTGTAGGAGTGGACTGAGAAACAACTGGATTACACGGTTGTCCCTCTCCTATATTTCTCTTCTTTGACCGTGTGTTGGTTAACTCCACAGAAGTCTTCCATTTGCCAATTGGCCAGTGTGGTTTCTGTTGGAGGTCCTTCTTGTTGCATTTCTTGCTGTCGATTCTCCTCCTGGCTTAGTTCTTGAGGAACACCAATGGTTTGCACCATCAAGGCCTGATTTAGTGCACCATTGAAACATGCTGACTGATTGTGAGGTAGATGGCAAGGGTAACACCAGTCGTACTCCTGTGCCATGTTATTTTGTGTCGGGACCAAGGCTCTTGAGGATGTCGTTACATTTGGATCATACGGTCAAAATGGTCTGGTAGCTTGAGGTTGTCCTTGGTTTTGGTTTTGATTTGCAGCCTGAGGTGGTGGTCTATTTTGTTGGTATGGGGGCCTAGCTTGGTACTGTGCTTGAGGATGATACGGTCTAGCACTTTGAGCTTGTTGTCTTTTGATAGTCACTAGCTCATTTCCAAGGTTCTGCAGTTGTTTCATGACCTCCTACAATTCCTTTGAAGTATTTGAAGAAGTCGACGCCTCATTATTGCTTTGATTTCTAGGAGTTGGAATGGGATTCAACTCTGGTGCTTGACTGGTTATAGGATTTCCCATATCCAGATAGAGAGGCATTGGTGGCCTTGGTGCAAGCTTGCCAGCTTGGATCAAATAGTTCTCTGCTCTGATAGCTATGTCGTAGGCCCCTGGCAGCGTTGTTCCTCCCATTGATTGGATCATAATGGCTATGTCTGAATTTATAGCCTTTAAGAAATAAAGGACTGCTCCTTCGGCGGTTGGTCTGACGGCTATTGGAATCCTGTCCCATGTCCATTGGAACCTGAAGTTGAAATCTGTCATTTGTTCGTTAGGAGCCCTTTTGATTGTTTTCAATTGTTCCAATAAGGACAAATTGTCTGCCCTCTCCCTGAACTGGTTGCAAAGAGCTGAACAAAGTTGGTCCCAATTCGTAATAGACCCTGCTACTAGGCTCCTAAGCCATTGTAAGGCCTTACCTTTGAAAGATGAAGCCAACAACTTGACTGCAACACCCATTTCATTTATTTCGTGAATTACACATGCATTAGCAATATCCTGGATGTGATCAATAGGAGTAGTATGATTTTCTCCTGTGAAATAGGGTATATTCTTTAGTGCTGTAACTGAAATTTGATTCTGAGCATTTAGGGCAAGTGGACTACTACCCGTGAAATTGACAAAGGGATTCGGTGGTAGATGTGCCATTATGATTGGCCTAAGAACCCTGGTCGATGTGAGAAAAGGCCTACCAGGTGGAGGTGTAGACAAAGTCCTGTTAGGTGGAGATGGTGATCTTTGTGGTCTTCTTCCTCTCCTTCCTCTACCTGGTGAAAGTTGCAAGTGGACAAATAGCCCCTCTTCTCGAGTATTGGACCTGGTTTGAATTCTTCTCATATGCCTGGGCAACTTTTGTTGCTACCCGCTGAATTCTATCCCCTTCGGAGTCGCCAGATGTGTTAGAAAAATGAGCCTCAAAAGGCAGACTTCTGCCAAGTTACACACCAAACCTGACAATATTTAAAAAATAGAATTTTGAAAGACCTGTATTTTTGATATTTTAGAGTTTGGAACTTGATTTGGAATGACAGTCCCGAAAACCCAAAAATGCCAGACTTCTGAAAACCTGAAATCCGAAAATAAAAAAACCATGAAAATTTGAAAGTCAAAATCTCAAAAAACTAAGAATACCCTTTTGAAGATTATCCCCCAATCTATCAACTGGTGAAATTTTGACTTGTTTCGAGCAAGTTAAGTCCTTGAAAATTGATTTCAAAGTTCAGCCCAGAAGGTGAAAATATGAAATTGTAAGACCTGCAATTTTTTAAGTCCGAATTTCTTGAAAGTTCCTTCAAATCTGTGGAATTACCTCTTGGTCCCATCGAGCATGCCAAAGCTGTTGATGTCAAATCACAGCACCCCTGAATGTCTCTGCAACTCGATGGGTTGAGACTCTCAGTGCGATTACATAACATGGAGCTTTTCCCAAGTGTGGGACCTTACGAAATCGGAAAAGCTCTCCGGATGAAGGCCAGTTCTTATTCCTCTGTTTAGATGCATACGTAAAAATGCAGAAGGTTTACTAAAAACCTAATCTAACTTGCCAAGGAGATAGGGTAAGAAGATGCATAAAATAAAACCTAAACTACAAAGGTGATGCACCGAGGAATGAAGAACACCTGTCTTGCCAATAAACACAACCATAAAAAAATGCAATGCAAGATCATGCACAGATAACCAGATTCACAGTGAAAGATCAGGAGGATGCAAATGAACATAGAGAGGGTTGAGAATCATCCACAGACATGCATTAATTTGCTCCAAAGATTGATACAACACACTGCAAAATTCCAAGAGGCAAAGTTGCATTACAGTTTCAAATGGGAGGTTTGAACTCCACAAGTTTACCTGCCAAAGAGAAGAAGGGAGGGGCAAAACAAGAATGTCCAACCTTTAGAAAGAAGCCTGTCCTTACAATTTATAGGAAGAATGAGAGAGAAAAGAGAGAGGAATTCCAAAACTACCCCAACCACCCCTTGGTTGCATTTAATTCATCTCATTATGATGGTAGGTGAGAACCCCAGCGAACCCAAAAGTGGCGAACTGTATTTTTCATTTTAAGAACTTTTTCTCACCCAATTAAAGATATCCAGTTGTAGTTGGACAGAGGACCTTGTAAGCTTTCTGAAAAGTCCAACCTTGCATGAATCCGAGCTCCTAGTCAAAAGTTATGGCCGTCTGAATATCTATGCAGGGGGCTGCTTCCTGTCAGCACTCAAAATGTTGTGCCTCCTGGAGGTGCGCCATAGGCGCATCCATGTGTGTGTCAACATTAATTTTCATGCGCCACTTCTATGCACCTTGGGCACATCGTTTGCCCTGTCGACATTCATTGTCGTGCGCCACTTCTGTGTGCCTTGGGCGCATCGTTTGCCCTGTCGACATTCATTGTCGTGCGCCACTTCTGTGCGCCTTGGGCGCATCGTTTACCCTATCGACATTCATTGTCATGCACCACTTCTGTGTGCCTTGGGCACATCGTTTGCCCTGTCGACATTCATTTTCGTGCGCCACTTATGTGCACCTTGTGAATGTCAGGGATTTGAGCTTCTTTGATTTCTCCATTCTCCTGCTTGTCTATATCTACCTGGGGGAAAGATATATACAACAAAAATTTCTAGAGGTCCAACACCATGACATGTAGTCAGAACTCCAGCTCTACAATGGGGTCCAAAATAGAATCCACCGAAAGAACATTGGAATCATCCTTTAAAGTCTGAAAAATAGTCATGTATTATTCTTTCACCATCAATAACTGTTGGATTTGTTCCTCGGATAGGAAAGTGGAGTCATTTGGGAATGGAGAGGGAAAGCCTAATTGGACTAGCTCTTCTATGCGCTGCTTCCTTTCCCTGATTTCAAGTTGAATTTATGCCAAGAGATTCTGACATTTGATGGTTTCCTTATTGCAGCTTAGAATCTTGCTAATCTTGGCCGTGAGAATCTGTCTGTCTATAATTCCTGCCCCTTGAAGGGTGGAGTCTGAAGAGTTGTATAAATTCTAAACTAGGGCTTGTACTTCAAGGATTGTAGCAGATATGGTGCCGCTGATGGTCGAGGTCGAGGACTCTACATTGGCACATAGGCTCTGTGCATTAGATATGAATATAAGTGCAGAGCCTAGATGATTTTCCGTGATGGAAATCCTTTTGCAACATGTGGTGTATAATCCATGCACCAACAAGACAATGCTCCCTTTTTGGGGCTGATGGGAAAGCTTACAGGTTAAATCCTTGACCGTGTCCTTTGATGGTTTGTATTTTGACTAGAGGTTTCCCCTCTTAGCCTCTGTGGTGTGTAAATTTTCATGTAGCACAATGACCACGTCTACCTCGTTTCTCCCTGATTCATTTCTTTATTTCTCTATTTCTCCCTTATCTTATCGCGGGCCACCTTGGCCATCTCTGTTTGATTCAAAAATTCTGAAAGGGAAGGGACAATACCACCTGCGAATGGAAATCCTGGAGGTGGAGTGTAGGGGGGGACAATTGGTGATGGGGCATGGGAAGTAACAAGGGCCAAAGAGGGCCCCGTCACGAATCATGGAGAGAAGGTGGGAAGGGTGGCATGAAGTGGAGGAAGAAAAGATGAGCCAAGAGGTGGAAAAGCAAGAGTTGGGGTGACCAACATGGGAGCGCTCTCGGCTGTGGAGGTGGAAGGTGGAGGAGATGGATGAATGGGAGGAGGTGAATGGGCAGAGGAAGAAGAGACAACCAAAGACTTCTGTTTCTTCAAAGGAGGGCTCTGGGGACTCACACCTTCACTAGCAGAAATAGAAAGAGTGACTAATGGTTGGGTCGAGGAAGAACCCAGAATAACTTCTAGCATGGGCTATGCCATGGAATCTTCGGCTTGCGGGTCTAGAGTCTTAAACTGTGGGTATGCCTCCTGAAAAATCCTATTGTGAGACTGAGGGCATAGGCATTAGGTTCTTCTATGGTTAAGAAGGGCTAATAGAGCTTACTACCTACCATGCAAACTACTCCTCAGTGAGTATTATTGGCTTGTCACTCTCCGCATCTGAATCATGCTCGACATCCCAAAATTCCTCCCACTGTTCATCATTGGAGATGACCTCAAAACCAAGGGTCATTTTCCCAATTTCTTTCACATATTTCCAAAAGGCCTTAATCTTATTTGCATCCTAGTCCTCAGCTTGTAGGGATGTCCTCAGACCTTTAGGCATCGATAAAGAGGAGTCATACTCGCACCGTCATGAATGGAAGGATTCCCATGTCAGGTCGGGATGTCCTTCAATTTGACATATTTATTAGGAGTGTCCTCCTGGGGAGACCTCTTATCCTTGAAGAATTTCCTGTACTCGTGTTGGTGGGAGTCAGGGAGTTTGTTCTTAGACACAATGCCGACCATATACCCCTTCGGGTCATACCTCCATGTGTCTTGGATGTAGGCAAAGCTGTAAGAAGCCAACTTCTGGGTTAGAAGATGCTCCACCTTTCATTTGATAATAGTGATTCCCTCCCTTCTCAAAGGTAGTTAAAATACCCCTTCCTTCTTTCGGCCATTGTTGAATTCTGCATCGAGGAGCGTTGGTTTCTTGGTTATCTCTAAATCCACCACCCACATCATGAGAGTCTTGGGGAGCATACAAGATTCATCCTGAATCCATGCAACTAAATCATTGAATGTGCTGCTCCGAAGAAAAAATGAAAGGGGTGTAGAGGGTCCACCAAGAGGGCTCAAACTATATCATTTATCATGTTTTTGACCCCTTCTAGGTTCAATTATGGTAGAAGGGGCACAATGAAACAATTGGTGAATTCATATGCGTCTGAAGACCAGGACAACACATGAGTCTAGGAAGATACTGGGATAACCACCATAGGGTCTACTTCCATGTCTCATAGCATCATGTCCATGTATGGCTTAAAGAGTTGGACATTTTGGTACAAAATAAGGTGGAACAAATAAGAAGAGTATTTAAAGGTGGAACTCGAAGAAAAATGCGCCAACTACTCACAGATAGTGTTTGCAATGACCTTAGTAAAGTCGAATCGATACGCTTGGTTTCTTTTTATGAACCTCATCTGAAAAAGGGTCATCACCTGTCATTCATGGATATCTTTATCTGAGTTCTGGAAAAAAATGAATGCCAACATGGAGCAAACATCCTGAGAGTCTGGCTTGAACATCTTTAGGGAAATTGGAAATCTCGTTGTTGCAACTCCTTATTGAGAAATGCAATTTTCTTCTGACGTGAAGCCCAGATGCTCCTCGAACTAGTCAATGGTGTAAAAAATGGCCGAAGGGTCATGAGGCAGGACCAACATTTCTATGATAGTTCTTGGTGAAATCACCACTTGTATGTTCCTTCCTTTGATGGTGTTGGTATGAGGGTCAAAGCACTGTACACACATTTGTATGAGCTCAGGATATCGGTGTGTGAGGGGCACCATGTATTATGCGAGAGTGGTGCTTCAAGTTCTAGAGTCGAAAGAATCATAATCCCCTTGAGACATGAATTTGACATGAACCACTCCCTCAGGGATTTTAGCTTTTTGCTGAGATCAAGAATGAAGACCTCGTGGACACGAAGTATACAACCATGGAAGCATCATTGTATTGAATTCCATTACCAAGGAATCTCAGTCTCAGGGGAGGAGGTTGACACGGCGAAGGTCACCCTGCATAAGATTTTGGTGGAGGCACAAAGTTAGAGGTGTAGACACCAAATTTGGGTCTTACGATGCCCTGTACCCCGCATCTCGTCCCACAACCTAACCCTACCTCACCACCTAAACCTTGCACACTTAATTATTTATTAATTACCTTATAATTAATAAATCCACATCTCCAACCCTGCCACCTCACCTCGCCACCTCACCATGACCTAGCCCTAACCCTAAACCAACCTAATTAAGACCTATGACTTGGTCCAGACTCACACCCATGACTCATCACCCCTCACCCGCACCAAAATGAGCCTAATAATGACTTGACCAAGCCCACAACTGATCCCTTGGGAGAAAAGGAGGGAAAGATGGCTATTTTACTAAAAATAGCCACTTTGACCCAACTGACATCGGTTCCTACTCGAGTGCCATCGGTTACGTAACCACCATCGGTTCCCTGTTAATGACCTCTCCCAACCAAAAAGGAGGATCCGGAATTCATTTGGCAAAAAAATAAGAAGAAAGAGAAGTAAACCAAAAGCAGAAGAGGTTGTAGAGAAGAGGATCGAGCCGAAGACTGCAACTGAGCAACTGGATCGCTGTCACCCTCGTTCAAGCATTGGAAAATACTGAGGATAGCTTCATCAACTCGCTTTCCAATACTGGATCATCCCAACTAAGCCTTACTGTCGCCACCACATTCCTTGGACCTGTATCTTCATCAGGAACCAGTAAGTATTATCTTGTAGTTCTTTGTTATCATTTTGCTTTAATTCATATTAAATGGGGAACTGACCACCTTTGAAATGAAGTCTAATATTTCTTGGGCCTAAGGCAGTTCCCTCACTTATTGTCTAACTAAGATCTGGTGGTCTTATATTCTTACTTACACGTAGTCCTTCCTAGATAAAAAGGAGTTCTTCACAATCGATCTGATCTCTCTACGGTACACGCACACCTCCCCAACACTCAATAGGTATTCCTCCTAGCCCTAACCCTTATCTATTTCTCAAGAGAATGAAAGGATAGAAGCAACTCTATTCCAGAACCAAATTCTGTGTGAAACATTTTGGCACGCCCGGTGGGACCCTTTTCGGGTTTCTTTCTTACGATGTCTTCCCAACGTGTGGATATGGATTTCGGGATTCTATCCCAACCCCAATGGTTAGATTAGTGTGAATACTGTATATATTGTTTTGCTGTGTTTTAGATTAGTAATAAGCAGGCAGCCTCACCTGTCTTTGAGGAGGGATTTAATCCCATATACTGTGGTTGAACCTCATATTTTGGATTGACAAAATGTCCAACCAAATCCTGAAATCCAATGGTTAGATTAGTGTGAATACTATATATATTGTTTTGCTGTGTTTTAGATTAGTAATAAGCAGGCAACCTCACCTGTCTTTGAGGAGGGGTTTAATCCCATATACTGTGGTTGAACCTCATATTTTGGATTGAAAAAATATCTAACCAACAGTTTTTGGCGACTCCACTGGGGAATGAGGAGGGATTTAATCCCATATACTGTGGTTGAACCTCATATTTTGGATTGACAAAATATCCAACCAACAGTTTAGTTTTTCTTGTGTATCTTGGATGTCGAAATTATAGTCAATATATGATGGAGACTCCACCTTCCTAAACTTGTATTTCATCCTCCCTGACTTTTCAGTCTTTTCTTGTGATGGACCAGGATCCGACATGAGGGATTTCGAAGGAGGAGAGTGTCAGAGATCAGAAGATGTTGAACACTGCGAAAACCCCGACCCACTGGAGATGCCAGAAAGGTGGAAAAACCCGACACACTGAGGAGGATACCGGAGGCTTGAAATAACCCGACACACTAGGAGGATGCCGGAGACTTTGGAAAACCTGATACACTAAGAGGATGCCGGAGACTTTGGAAAACCTGACACTTTAAATTTTCTGATATACTGCGGGTTTTGAACACTGCAAAGCACCCTGCGAAACCCGAGAAGAGGGAATAGGGTATTTTTTGAGTTGAAACATGCAAGTTTTTCCTTCACCATTTATATCCCAAACATAATTTTAATTATAACATCATTCTGAGGGATAAAACAAAGTGCTAATTCCAAAAGGGGGAAAACCCTAAAACATAAACCTGATTTGAAAACAACCCCAAAATGGAAAAGATAAAAACCCCACAACAACCCTGATAAGAAACTTGGAAGAATTCCTTACACAATTAATCCATAAAAACCAAAAACAAAGAATGAAGAAAAATACCTTCAACCAGTACAAGGAATGATAAAAAAAGAGCAATGCAATCGAGCACAGATGTGAATTTCAGGTTTCAAGGTCGAAGATGCATGCACAAAAATCCATGAGGTAAAAAGTACGTCTGGTAAAAATGACGTGGAAATCCGAATATATAAGAAAATTCACATTTAATACACTTTAGTTGACACGTGCCAACTACCCGACAACTCGGCATTAATGCCATGTCAGCATGCTTGGGATATCTGGAAACCCGACACAAAGGTTTTTAGAGTAATTCAGGTTTCAGGTTGCGGGAAACAATCGACATGAAGCATGATGTTTGATAGCCTCAGAAACTTGAAACAAAGGAGTAAACCGGGTTTCAGGGATCGGAAGACAGGCGACATGAAGCATGTTTTGACGAAGGCATGTTCCGATGCTTGGAAGATCCACAAACCCAATTCGCCTTACTTGATGTGGGTTTTTGGCTTTGAGGAACACACGACATGAAGCATCCAAGACACATGTTGTCTTGCTTGTGAAACCCAAAAACCTGAGTATCTCTCTGAAAGGTAATTTTTAGAAAACCAGCTCAAAATTTTCTTAGGGTTATTTGATTTTTTTGGGCGTAAACTCAAAAATGAGATAACAACTGGCTCTAGTTGGGGACTTTCTTTGTGATATCAAAGGAAGAGAACTCAGAATCTCTGGCTTTATCCATTGGGCTACGGAGTCAGAAAAGAAGAAAACCAAAAAACAAAACAAGGAAAGAAAGAAAACTAAAAGCAAACAAACAATAGAAAATAAAGTATGTACAATGCAAAAGAACGTCTTGCATTAATGATGGAAAAACTTCAGATGTTTACCGTTGAAAGGAAAAGGGAGTAACCCTCCATCAAGGTATGATAGATGGAAACTATTTTCACCGCTCAGCTGATGAATCTTAAAAGGTCCTTTCCACAAGGAGTCAAACTTTCCGTGCATTCCTTTCTGCTCTCTCCTCTTATCCCAAAGCAACACCAGGTCTCCAATTTGGAAATGACGTTGCTTTGATTTCTTGTCAAAAATTTTCTTTACTTTACTCTGATGGTCTGCAATGTGATCAACCACCTTGCTCCATTCCTCCTCTAGCCTAGCTAGGCACATAACCCTTTTCTTGATAGAATTTTGAAAAGTTGCATCTTCGACTGCTTTGGCCAACTGTAAGGCTGGCAATTCTACTGAGATAGGAATTTCAGCATCAATCCCGTACAACACTTGGAAAGGAGACATTCCTATAGCTCACTTTGGGGTAATTCGATCAGCCCACAACACGTCATACAATGCTTTGTGCCATGCCCTCTGGTTTTTATCTACTAGTTTTCTAATTATGGTAACCAAGTTCTTGTTGCTGGACTCAGCTTGCCCATTGCCTTGGGGATAATAATCATATGAGTGAGCCAAGGTGATGCCGAATCCATAGAAAAATTCTATCAACTCATGCGATGAGAAATTAGAGGCATTATCAGCTACAATCTTGTGAGGCACACCAAATCTGACAATTATATTTTCTTTAAGGAACTTGCACACAACTTCTGAGGTTGTTTACTTGATTGGTGCGGCTTCCACCCACTTGCTAAAATAGTCTGTAGCAGTCAGCACGTAATTATGTCTGGCACTAGAGGCAAGATTCAATGTTCCAATGAAGTCAATTCCCCACTGGCGAAAAGGTTCTTCAATCACTACGGGCTTCAAGGGGAGAGCTGCTAGCTTGGGACGACCAACGAAATGTTGACAAGCTTCACACTTGGACACCCACTCGGCTGAATCCCAGAAAAGAGTAGGCCAATAGTACCTAGCCCGCAGGATCTTATAAGATGTTACAGAGGATGAGAAATTTCCTCCGCATGCTAGGCTATGGAAGGATTCTAACAACTTTAACTGTTGTGATTTATCAACACAGCACAGGAATACACCATCAATACCTTTCTTATATATCTCATTATCCCACAAGAGGTATCTCGTAGATCTTAACTTGACTGTCCTCTTCTCCTTTTGGCTTAAATGCGGAGGGCATTCACCATAAGTTAGAAAGAAAGCAATATCCATGTACCATTCATCAGTTGTACTCACGAAAAGCACCATGGGCAACTCCGAAGAAGTATCTTGGGTTTTTTCACATTCTACTTCAGCATGATTTTCTGCGATCAATTGGCATAGGCCCCTTCCTCGTACTAACTTGGTAGGTCTGATGTCTAAGTCATACTCCTGAACTTTAGCTATCTAGGTACCTCATTGGCTCCCTAGCTCTTGTTGAGTCAAAATGGATTTAACGGCAGTGTCGGGAATGAGAACGAGGGTATGAGAGTTCAGCACATAGTACCTGAAATGTTTCACCGCTCACACCACTGCATAAGCATGCTTTTCAATTTGTGACATTTTTAGCTCATGTTCCTTCAATGGATAGCTCATAAAAGTGATGGGAGCTTCAATGCCCTCCCCATTTTTCTGCATCAGGATGGCCGACACTGTGTGAGCAGAGGCGTAGCTGTACATGATGAAATATTTTTTGAAATCTGGACATACTAGGATAGGAGCACGAGCAACTGACCTTTTGACTTCATCAAAAGCAAGATTCCCTTTAGTACTCCATCGAAATGGGACTTTACCTTTCATCATCCCGAAAAATATCCTTAGTTTTATCAGCAAAATCAGGTACGATCAGGTACGAACCTTCTTAGGAAATTAACCTTTCCAAAGAATGAATGAACCCCAGTTTTACTTATGGGTAGGGAAAGACTTTGAATGGCTTTTACTCTCTTTGGGTTGATTTTGGTTCCTTCTTTAGTCACGATATGACCCAGCAGCTTTCCTTCCGTCACTCCAAACATGGACTTCTTGGGATTTAACGAAATCCCATGATGCCTACATCTCAAAAGTACTTGCTCTAAATGATCATAATGATCACTCCGTTTTTTAGAGAAAATGGTCAAGTCATCTAAATATACCACTATGAATTTTCCCATCAGGTCTCTGAATGCCAAGTCCATAGCTCTCTGAAAGGTGGCTCCGGCATTGATCAAGCCGAAAGGCATCCTCCTGTAAGCAAAAGTACCCCATGGGGTTGTGAAGGCTGTCTTGTGTTGATCCTCCGTAGTTACCTCAACTTGATCATATCCTGAAAAATCCATCGAGCATGGATAGCATTTCTGATCCAGTAACAGTTTGTAATACCTAATCCATGATAGGCAAGGGATAGTTGTCCTTCAACAAAGATTGATTCAGGTTCCGGAAGTCAACACAAATTCGGATTTCACCATTCTTCTTCCTGACAGGGACGATGTTAGCAATCCAGGTGGAGTGATGGATTGGAAAAATAATTCTGGCATCTAACATTTTCTAAATTTCTGCAAGGATAGTCCCTGAGATCTTGGGGTTGTAATGTCTTTGCTTCTTCCTGTATGGTTTCACATCAGGCTTCAAAGGGATACTGTGCTGTACGTCTTTGGGCTTAAAGGATTTTAAATCTACATAAGACTAGGTTAAGACATCCATGTATCTCTTTAGGAGTGAAGTGAATCTTGCTTTCTCTTCAGGAGAACAACATTTCCCAATATTCACCATCCGAGGTTGATCAGACGAACCTAGATTGACTTGATCTACTTCCGAGGAAGAAGCTCCTTTAACTTGTCTCTTGTTTTGAATAAAATGATCATGCTTGTCGAACAAACCCTCTAGAGAAACCAAACCTTTGGGTATCTTGTTTCCTTTAAGCTGGATAAACTCTCCATCAACCTCTTGATATGGATCTGAGATAGATTCACGGAAAGCTGATTTTGAACCTTCAAAGTACAACTCACTGAAATTGTCAGCCTTTTCTAGAAAAGCCAACACCTGTTGATCATCATTGAACACTTGCCAGTGAGTCGCATTATCTGGGATACTAGGACAGTACACAATCTCAATAGTGTATGTATCTTGTTTGAATTAGGGATGAGGAAGAAGGAGGGATGCAGACACAGCCAAAGAATCAGCCTTGTTGTTATAATATCTCAAAACTGCCTTAATAGAGAATGCATAAAAGCATTCTATACTATCCCAAACTTTGTTCCTGTAATGCCTCAAGTGATCATATTTTACCTGATAGATTCCCTTGACCTAGTTGACAATCATCTCCGCATCCCTCTGAACCTTGAGATTTCGAATTCCCTTCTGTCTGGCCATTTCTAATCCTAATAACAGAGCTTCATATTCAGCCGTGTTATTAGTATTATCAAATTGCAACTTGTAAGCTGATGGGAAAATCTCGGAATTAGGAGATATAAGAACTACACCAGCACCCGATCCGGTGGTTGAGCAGCTACCATCGAATTCGAGGGTCCAAATAGCATTGGGATCTTCTTCCTTGACATCCATAGTTGGTATCTCTGAAGTCATGAAATAATTTCCAAAGCTAGCATCTTTGAAAAGAATTTGAGCCTTAGGATCATCAAATTTAGTTACCAAATACCTCACCTGAGGTTTGGGATGGAGAACATGATAAACCCCATTGACTGGAATCCTGGCCTTGGTCCAATCCATATTAATCTCACCTCTGACATCTTTACAAAAACCTCTACCCAAGAGGATACCGTAAGCTGCAGGGATGTCAGCAACTAGAATAGTCATCTTCACCCTCTTCTCTGGGAAGGCAACGAATGAAAAATGTGCATCTTTGATTTAACCAATCAAAGGAAATTGTTTAGTTTCCATGGAGTAACACCGTCCATATGACTTAGTCAAAGTAAGCCCAAGGGCATGAGCTAATTTTGCGGGCATAACATTGTCGGAGGCCCTTGAGTTGATGATGCAATTGCTGAGTTTAAACCCATTTATAAGTAAAGACAAATAAAATGGTTCAATATTTCCCGAAGAAGAAGCAGAGGTCATATTTTTCTGAGGTGGGGGTTGAGTAGGATTTGGAAGAAGACCTTTTGAAGGTGGTGGAACAGTCGCTTTACTTCTGATGAATTTGGCAAGTTTTTCAAACTATTCAGGATTTGACTGAAGATATTCTGCTTCTGACATCTAGATTTTGGTTCTCTTTGCATGATCGATAATGTCAAAAGTAGTATAAGAAGGGGTGATGGTAGGCTTAGTTCTAATCACATGAGTTTGAGCTGGGGCACTGACCTTAGGAGAAAGAGAATGAGGGGAAGTTGCCTTTTTGGTGACTTCTCTTTCAGTTTGTGCTGAAATAGGAGTACCTATCTTAACTATGGCTATGGGAGGTTCCTTGTTCTTCTCCTTGGGGTTTTCAAGAGATTTTCTTGGATTCTGAGATTGGGATCGAGTGAAGACAGAAAATGACTGACCATCCAGCGCACATTCATCTTCTTCGTATTCCAAATACCCAATGCTGGAGTCACCAGCCGAATCGTCATAAGACTCATTGGCATATCCTGAAGCTTCAAAAGCCTCGGGGGAATCTGGTTCTTCCAGTTCATCCTCTTCTTCGACTATTTCTACTGCCGCGTTAACAGGAGGAGCTTCGATTGCTAGCCTTGGTTGAACAGGAGTTAACCGTGGCCTATCTCTGGCAGGCGCACCATTGTTGTTATTGAAATTCCATCTAGGGATATCCCGATATGGAACATTGCTCACCTGCTGAGACATTTGCTTTTTTAAAGCAATCAAATCATTAGCCATTTTTTGAATCATAAGATCAGTATTACCTTGGGAAGAACCTATATTTTTAGGTTTGGGTAAATCTTTTCTGATCCTTCCGGCCAAAATGAGATCATCCTCTATTTCAATAGCTGTTGACTGAGCGATAGCCAAATCTGGGATAACCGACCTTCTTAATAAAAAGCTTACATCAGGAGGCTGAGCATTAATGAAGAAGCATTTATGGTTTTCCAGAGTAGGTACAGCTATTTTTGGAATCTTCCGGATCAGCTTGTTAAACTTCGCCACGAAGTCCCGCATGGGTTCATGTGATTCCTTCTTCATATGGGTTAGTTGAGCTAACAAAGCATGAGAATCTTTGGCTAGTTTGAAACGTGCTTCGAATTTGGTCCGCATGGTAGCCCAATTTGTGATGCATGCATTCGGAAGGTGATAAAACCATTCAGCTACTGCACCGTGCAACGTTTCAACGAAGAGTTGAACAGAGACATCTTCGTGAGCTACTCCGAGGACACCGCATGCTACGAAGAAAGATGTAATGTGTTCATCAGGATGCTACTTCCCATCCCCATTGAACTTGGGAATGTTTTTACGTGATCCATGTGGTAACTCGTGCAATGGTGGAGTTAAAGAAAAAGGACCAATAGCTGCGCCCCAGTGCATAGGTTGTACTGCCATCCTTCTGACAAGAGTATGTATGGGGATCCGAGTGTTGGACAAGAACAACACATGACAAGTTGCAGATACATCTCGTTCTACAGGGACCCGATTTATACGAACAGGCGAAGAACTTCTGGTTCGGTTAGAAATAAAATTGTTGGGGGAAAGACTGAAATTGTGTCATTGTAGCAATTCAAAGAGTGGATCAACTTCACCCTGGGCTTGGCAGGACCGAGTAAAGATCTTTCCGGCCAGTTTGAACCGAGAAAGAGATATTGTTGAAAATAAGGCAAATACAGAGTCACCAGACACCAAGAGGATAAGCTTGATACTATTAATCCGTATTCCCTAGCGCAGTCGCCAAAAACTGTTGGTTGGATATTTTGTCAATCCAAAATATGAGGTTTAACCACAGTATATGGGATTAAATCCCTCCTCAAAGACAAATGAGGCTGCCTGCTTATTACTAATCTAAAACACAGAAAAACAATATATACAGTATTCACACTAATCTAACCATTGGGGTTGGGATAGAATCCTGAAATCCATATCCACATGTTGGGAAGACATCATTTTTTTAAATGGACAGGGTCAGAAATTATTACAATGAAAGAAACACAATGGAAAGGAAATGAGAGAAACGTATTTTCTTTCGAGTAAACACAGAGCACAAAATAATCATACGAGCTTTAGATCATAAATATAATGTCTGAAATGATTAGAAACACTAAGATGCTAAACAAAGAATAGCTTAAGATTATGAACGTAAGAACAATGTCTTAAGAAAGATATATCCCACAACACAAAGTTTCCAAAATAATATCAATTCCTATTCTTCAAAATGATTAAAAGAAAACACAAAGTTTTTCTTCTTTCCAATAGCTCCCAATATTTCAAAAATCTCGACCCTTTGGAATGCATAAGCATCCCTTATTTATAATAAAAGGGGTAGAGAGAAAATAGGATAAATCCTAGAAAATAGTGTTCTTTAAAAAGAGTTCTATTTTGCTTGACTCTCATGCAGGAGACCAAGTCAAAATATGATTCAAAAATGTGACGAAACAGAAATGAAAAAGACATGTCAATTTCAAGATTGAAATGACACATCGCATCAGGACTTAATCTGAATCGTCATCTTTCGCTCCTTCATCTTTCTCTTCCTCCAGCTGAGCCTGTTTGTTCCGAAATTCTTGGAACTTCCGAATTATGCCTTGCATTTCGTTTTCGTCAGGCGCAGTGGAATGATCATTCAAAACTTCGTAGGTTTCATGAGTATCACTGGCACTGTCGGGAAGCTTTTTCAATATTTTGCTGAGATTTCTCAAGGCCTCCAAAGAATGTTCAATCTTTACAAACCTGTCGATGATTTCAATACCAAATCTGTGAGTTGGTTCATGCTGAATAGATTCTTGGATTTGTTTGAAAAGATCATCGGCTGATAGGATGCCTGAGTTTCCAACTGACACTTTTGCACAGATTTTTAACAATTCTTCCTCCAGGTCGCTCTTGCCATCGATCAACTGATCTCTTGATTCTCTCAATTTACCGCAGGCTTTGTTGAGAATCTTCACCCTGAACCTGATGGATTTGGTCAGCTGGAAATGCTTATCCACATGTGGGATGATGCCTTCTTCTACCAAGAGATGTGATGGCATTTGCTTTAATGCCTGGAGAGCTTCAAAAGTCAAATCAAGATGTCCAATTTCTTGGGAGAAATCATCGTCCATCTTTTCTCCATCACTCTGAATGTTCCCCAAAGATTGATAGACTTCCACGACGTCTTGAATCACTTCCTTCCCTTGTTGGAGCAGCCTTTGGATCCATTCATCGACCACCCTTCCTTTTTTATTCATCTTCTCAATCGTAGGCACTGATGAGAAATCAAATCCGACAGGGACAGAAGAAGACGGTATGGATTCAAGGGGTTTTGAGAGCTTACGTAAAACCTCAGTCAACTGCTCCACCTTTCCTTTAAGCTCATCTCTGCTGTCTTTTATTTCTTTCAACTTCTGGCACAACACGTTTGTGGCATCCCGTGCATCCTGTTGTGCTCCTTCCATTGTCACCTCTCCTAGAGCCACCCTGGTTATCTGATAGTCAGAGGCTGTTATGTCCTCTTTGGTTTTGTCAGTCGCATGAGTGGCGATCTTTGCAAACTTATGCCCTCAAGCGTCCACAAAAACCCTTGAAACTATTTTGGGTTTCTTGGCTGATTTAGCAGTAGAGGCCTTGAGTGAGCTAAAATCAAAGGCTGGTATGGGTACAATCACCTTCCTCTTCCTCGGAGTTTTCTCGAGTAGCCATTGAGGTGTGTCAGAGGGAGTTGCCACTATTGTAGGAGCTGGTATCATACTTTCAGGAGGGGAGAGATCCAATGGCGAAGTGGGGACAGTTACCAATGTGGTAGCAGATTCAATAAAAAGAGGCACATGAGGGGGCATGTTGGTGATTACTTTGGTACCAGCAGAGAGAGGTGAGAGTCCAAAGAAAATGCTGGCCATGATTGAAGAAGTTGATGGGGAATGAGGAGGTAGAAGTGGTTGTGAGGGATGAAGCGCAGATCCAGACTCCAAGGTCTGGGATGCAAGAGATAAGGTCTCCTCAGTTGGGCAGTCAACAAATGGTGAAACTAGAGGCTGGCTTCCTTCTCCTTCCAAAGAAATTTCTCCTATTTCTGGTGGTGTTGGTGATTCTAGCACATTCACCGTTTCAACTGGAGAAATAATTGAAGAGATTTCTCATTCTCCTCTCTTCTTGACAAACTTGACGTTTATAGGCCCCTTAGAAGATCTTTTGTCCTTTCCCTTTTTGGAGGGCCCCGCCTATGAAGAAACCAACTTTGAAAAATTATCATCTTTAAAACTCATCCCCCAAGAGGTGAGCCATGCTTTGGTGTGTGTAAGAATCAGAGCTGACCTATCTGTAATGGAGGATTTTTCACTGATTGACCAATCAATAGGTGGGAAAACATATTGATCTTCATTCAGTCCATCATAGGAAAGGTCCAGAACACTTTCATTATCGCTAGTACCTTCTGGTAAGTTAGCAAGCTCAAGTGTTTGAATCTCAGCAAGTGTCAATCTGCTATGATCTTTTCTTCGGACAACAACCTCATCACGTAGATCAATCTAGATGTCCTCTATGCTTGGTCTGTGCAAGTGTAGAGTTCCATACGCCCTGAGGACTCCTCGAATATCAAACCCGTCTCGAGGCTTCATGTGCTTCTTCAATTTATCTTGAAGCTCGTGGACAACGTTCTTAGCTTTCACCACTGTTGGACAAGTATACCTTCCAATAGAAATTGGGAAAGTGTTATCCTGTAAAATTGACAAGGGCAATTTTACCGATAACCATACCGAAAATTTTGTCCCGATCCCTCATTAGGGATCCCTTGCGTTCGGAACGTTGCAAAATCCCTTTTCTGGGAAATCTAGTTTTCCGAACTTAGTCTTTTTGGTCTTTTTGGTTGGGCGCATGGAATTGCTGTGTAACATCACTTTTTGGTGCGCCCCCTTTAAAACCTTTGGCATGTATTTTATTGTGTCAACACACCTTTTGGTGCGCCTTGATATGTTGAGTCTTCCCTGCGTGTGCCAAGGCGCATGCGCCTTCGTGTTAGCAACCCCTTTGTTGCGCCACTTTTTGGTGTGCCAAAGGCGCACATAATATCATGTCGACACCACTTTTGGTGCGCCAAAGGGCGCACTTAGTTCCATGCTGGCAGATGCTTTCATGCACCAAAGGGCGCATGCTTTCCTATGTTGACAGCAACTTTCATGCGCCCTTTGCAAAGTTGGTGGTGCATTTATTGTTGACTCATATATATATATGTATTTGCGCGCCTGCAAATGTCATTGTCACCAAACGCAAAAACATGTGATTTCTATTCTCTGAGCCTGCCAGCACCTGCCCTGTCGTTTTCAACGCGTTGTGGACCCATGTGCACATTTTTACTATTTATCCGGTAAGAGGTTCTTATCTCTCTCGTGCGTTTTACGTTTTTGGTTCTTTGTGTGCTTGGTGGTCTGGTTTTAGTTTGGAAATATTGAAATATTGATCTAGCCCCCCCTTTGCTGCCTTTCCATTTTCCTCCCCCTCTTTCCAGATCTGCTGGTAAGGGAAGTTGTTCTAAAAAGCATGGTTTAAATCCCTTTTGATTAAACCATTTTATTTCCCAAATAACCCCGCAAAAGAAGAGAGAGAAATGGAGAAAAAGAAGACTGTTTTTCCCCTTTGGCGCATCGGCACGACCTGCAACATCAAAAACAATTATGCCTTTGGTGCATCTGTCCCCCTCGAAACATGAATAAAATCCGCGCCAATGACACACCCATCCCGCCTATTGCATAAAAAACTTTTACGCCCCCAAAGCGCGCCTCCTTCACATGTTGCAAGCACTAGTCTTGTGCCCTCTTTGGCGCAACAACCTTCCTTGTTGCATCGCATAAACATGCACCCCTTTGGCGCACCCCGCATCTGCGCAACACCAGCTTAATCTGCACCAAGTATGAAGTTATAAAAGCACAGGTGCTTTCCTCGTCACAAAAACATTCATGTCGTGTAAACCCTCCGTGCGCCACGCCAAGCTACCTTTGGCGCACAAAAAGTTCATGTTACACAAAAGATACATGCGCCTTTGGCGCGCCCTTTCCCATGCAACATGAATGATTTATGCACCTGTGGCGCGTCCTGTCTCTATGTAACACCAAATCTCCATGCGCCCTTTAAAACCTTTGGCGCTGATTTAACCTTTGCAACATCTCTTTTCTATGCGCCTTACCTATTTAGCCCTGTAAGCTGCAGCTTTCATGCGCCCTGCACCCTGAGCCTCAAAATCACTAACTCTTTCTTCTGTTAACATTTCAATGGAAGGTCAAATGGCTAATACAACCTTTTTGGATTGGGTCTCACTTCTTCTTCGTGTAGATCAACAACTAAGCTCGAAAGAACATATGTCTACATCTAGCAGGATACCTACCAAATCCAAAGGCAAGGCCAAACTTACAGAAGAAGAGATGAAATACAAGTATCAGAGGGTCAGGATGCCTGACTCCCAGGCCGAATGCGACCTAGATATCAGGGACTCAGAGTTGGGTCACATTGATATGGAGGAATTCTGGGTCAGAACTCAGAAGGTAACGAGAAGTCCATGGATGGACAAACTGATAGGCAGTGCCCTACACTTCGCTGGGGGAATCCCAGTCAGCACCATCAACAATGAATTCATGATGGTGATCACCCGGTGCTACAACAAGGACACAAGGTGTGTCGTGAATGACAAGCGCGAGGTCATCATTAACCTCACTGCCCGCCACTTCGAAATAATACTCGGCATCCATCATCACCGGAACTTTGTGGCTGTCAGTCGAGAGGATTGTATTAAGGCCTGGGATGATAACAAAGATCAGTGTATGCAGCTGATGAATGAGGTCTATTTGAAAAATAAAAAGGTGGTGACCCGATGGCCTCAAACCATCCACCGCAGCGACTTCTCAGAGGAGCTCAGCGACACTATCACATTCCTGAGTAGAGTGTTTGGGCTTCCTGACGCCCACTTTTTCCATAAATGGATGCTGTGATACTTAGAGACCATGAACAAGAACGTGCCCGATCAGCGCTTTTGCTGGGGAGAAATAATAAGCAGCACAATCTCTGAACAGCTTCAACAATTTCTTACAACGGGAAGATTCTATATGAACTCCTATGTTGTCTACGCTGCAGCATCAGAGAGAGACTACCCAGGCCTGATGCGAAGTGGAGTTTGGCCCCAGGTAAAAATATATGAGTACTACCCGGAATTGAGGGTAGAGAATAGCATCTCTCAGTTCACAAAGATTAATGATGTGTTTTTCTATCACATCATCTGCCTATTGAGGCCGAATATGACTTATGGTCGCACGACCAAAAGCATAGTGGCAGCTACTGAGAAATGGGGGGCCTTGTTCACCTAGTTTCACACATTCACCTATCTGAGGGCAGCCAACTTCTTGGGAGAGCCGACCAGACTGCCATGGTATGCTGGGCCTAAGTTGATTTTGTTGGTGCTGTCAAGACAGCTGATCACATATCACGAGAAGTGCCTCAAAAGAAAGAAGGGTGGAACTCCTTTCCCCCTCACAGTAGGCCGATATACATGCCTTACCCACCACAAGGAAAAGGACATGTACGCAGAGCTGGAGCTGCTTAATTTGAGACATGATTTCCCGACCAGGCCTACCTTCGATCCAAGGAATTATCTGCTAAGGACGAAACTTGATCCAATCCACGTCCCACAGATTGAGGACATCTACATCGACATCATCCATGAGGTTGAGCTCAGGAGAAAGGATCATTCTTGCTTAGCCTTGGCAGAAATCATCCAATATGGGGTAGCAATTGTCCCCAAAGGCTTCCAGACTACGGAAGATGAAATAGACCAAGTATATACTAACACGGATGGGGACAATTGGCCTTTTCCAGCTATTGATAGAACTAAGGCACCTTAGACGATTGAGGAGAGGGTTAAGGAGCCTCTGCGCAGAACATAGCATTGGTGCCAGATGAACGGGTTAATCTACCTCGGGGTTGATTTCACAACCTCCCCATTGGGTAACGCACCTCCTCGATCCAAATAGCAGCCTAAAGGCAAGGGAAAAGGCATAGAAGGTGAATCCAGCGCCACTCAGGAAGAAGCTCCAGCAAGTCCTCCTTCCACGACACCCAAACAGGTTATAACTCTGGCTTCGCAAGAGAAAAAAGTAGAAGAGGATGTTCCAATAGGCCCATCCACTCAGGATGTCGGCATTGCTACAACAACCGAGGTCCTTTCTGTCCCTTCCTCTTCTCTTCCTTCCCCTCCTCGAGTGACTCAAGCGACCATCCCTTTGGTCGTGTCCTCTCCCCCTTCTTCTACTGTTCCCCCCACCTCTTTGTCTATCTTCTCTTCCCTCGCCGATCTTTCCTCCTCCATTTCTTCCCTCATCTCTGAGCTCCCTTCCCTTCCTATGACTTCCGCAGCTGCAGTTTCCCTTCCTCCCGTGGGCACTTCTTCAGCTATTCTCTCCATGCCGCCTCCACGTGTCTCCACATTTTTCCCCTCCACTACTGTAGCTGCCCCCTTTTCCATTTCCGGCCCTTCTCCCATAGGTCCAGCCTGGATCTCCCAGCAGCTAAGTCAGCAAAAAAGGAAAGTTCCCATCACTCCGATGGACTTTTCTGTAATCCCATCTAAGGGGGCAAAGAAGCAGAAGCCCGTCACACGCTTCTCTCAAAGTGCTGCGGGAGAGAGGGTTATGGAGATCGCGTATCCCAATCCCCTCAAGGAGAAAAAAGATCTGTCTCCGACAGATTTTACTGTGACCCAAGTCACAATGGGGACATCTTCTGAAAGCCTTCAGGGGGAAGCCCTTTCTGCAGTTGACGCCCTCTGCAAGAAGCTTCAAAAGACAAAAGAAGAGAAAAGGCAATTGAAAGAGCAAAACAAATATCTACTCCAAGCCTTACAGAAGATGGGTAGTGCGCCTCCCACAACTGCCGCCGAGACTTCTGAGCTTCTCAGCCAGGAGAAAATTAATGAGTACGCGAAAATCGGCGAGCAGGGTATGGCCGTTTCCGCTTGGAGGAGCCAAATCATCAAAGACAGTGAAAAAGTAATCGCCGAGTTCTCTAACTTGTATTTGAACATCAATAAGGTGAATAAAGAGCTCCAAGCGTTGGCGGGGCCCATATCAGAAGAGCTGGAACATGCTAGACTGCAGCACGAGACCTTCCAACAAATGTTCGACTGTTCAGTCGAAGATCTGGTTAAGTTCGGCGTCTTCGGCCATCCCAGGGCCCTCAACAAAATCATGTCCACTCTGGACTACCAGGTGGATCAGCTAGAATTTGTCTTGGAAAAGATTGACAAAGTAAAGGAAGAAGCCCTGGATGCGATGCACCAAATGGAACAAATCGTTCTTAACATGTCGCCAGGGTTACTTACTCCTTCCTTTACTTTAAGAAAAGCTGAGGAGACCATTCAGATCTTCAAAGAGATCATTTCTCAAGGCGTAGGGCCAGAGGTCACTTTTGATGCAGAGTCTATCAACAACCTGCTGGCCTATACCGAGACTTCATTGGGCTACTCATTGAGGCGGAAAAAGACTACTCCAAGCTCCCCGAGAAACTCATAGATGAGCAGGAGACTTGTGAGGCGATCAGTGATAGGCACAAGGATCCTTCCCAGGATCAGCTAGGGCCAATGATCAACAAGTTTATGGAATACCACTCTCAATTCCATATCTTGTCACCTGAGCAACAACAAAAGTAGTCCACCCCCTTTCGGCCGCAGGATGACGACGACGAGTAGCTTCTTCTTCTTCTTCTTCTTCTTCTTCTCTCTCTCTCTTCTTCGGCTTTCTTTTCGAGAATATCTGAAGTATGTTGATACAAATGATGACATCATCCATGTTGCATCATGGGATGATGTCATCCATCAAGTTGTAAAAAGTCAACATGACTTTTAGATATTTTGTAAATATCTTTGTAAATAAGTTGTTGGCTCCTTTTTTCCTTCTTTTCTCTTCTTCTTCTATAAATACCCCAATACTTGTTGTATTATGGATGGATGAATATCTTTCAGATGAAAAATAGAAGTGAGGGAAAAAGACTTTGAGCTTTTTGTAACAGAAGAAAAATATTAATACAATATTTAGACTTTGTGCTGAATACATGTGTTATGTGCATTAGATCTTTCTTAAGTTAGATCTGTGTGTTTATTCTGTTGGATTTGCTTCTGTTTTATTGTCATTTATTCATCATCAGTATTGCTTTGCTCGTTTATGCAAGTAGGTTTGGCTCTGTTTACTACCAATCCCAAAACATAAACCTTCTGACCTTTCTGCTTTGGAATTCATTTCTTTTCTCCCTTCGGACCTGCTCTTTCTTCATCCCCTCTTCCTTTCCTTTCTTTTCACAGTCGGAAACACCCCTACTGGGATGAGATCCCAAACCCCCGAAGGCAGAATTTGTGAGACTTGCACAGATTCCTGCTGGTAGAATAGCAATAAACCAGTTTCGCTTTGCTGACTCAAAGAGGGGCTATGCCCTGCACACTGTTGGCTCATTTATCCATAGGTCTGCCCAAGTGACATATTTTTAGACCAACAGAAAGATACGACAGCCTTGTGTTTACTCTGTTGGAACTTGTGAAAATCCAACAATTGCCTGACCAACTCCATCAAGATTAGTTTGTCCCCTGGATATCTGGGAAAATGAAAAGGATCCCCTGGGTACATGACTACTCGAAGATATGTGAACTTCTTAAATTGCAAGAAGACACAACCCCATTTTGAAACTTTAGCCCATGCTTCATCAGATACTCTTGTTTTCCTTAGTTCGGGATTTAACCTGTAGATGTTCTCGTAAAAGAAGGCATCGTTTACCCTTCTGAATTGGTCTTGAGACCCTTTTCTTGTCAGCTGAGGGAAATACTAATAAATATGTTCTATTGTCTTTTTTCCCTTGGTGTCCAACCCGGGATAGTTCCTCATACCGGCCGCTGCATAGGTGACATACGAGGACATGTAAAATTTTCCTGTAGACAGGATTGTTGTCATTTGAGAATCTATCTCGTTACTGACAAGAGTACCCCAATCAATTCCCTATTGATTCTTCTTAATAGTGATCATGAACTGATACATCCACCCTTGGAAAACATTTGATTCAAGAAAACCAAAAACCTGACTCAACAGAGTGATGATATCATTGATTTCCTGAATGAAATCACTTCTGGGAACAAGTCTTGGGAACTTGGAAATAACCGGTTTGGCTTTGATCAGGAACTTCTTATTCAAGTGCTTGATGCAATCCTCCTAATCATTTTCCCAAGATTTTCGGGGTTGACTTGAGATCCATATCTCCATATTCTTCAAAATTAGGCAGGTTAAGAAGGTCATTAAAGTAACCTCCGTCCAATTTAATCACAACTTCTCCTGCCTGGTTTTTCACAGAGCTAGAAGCAGAGTCATAATTTGAAGCACAGACCAAGATGAACTCAGGGCACTGAGCAGACATAGGGAAGCCTGCCGTAAGAGGTAGGCCACTATCAACTATCGATTTCATCCATGGAGTTTGAGAAGGGCTCTTGACCCTATTTCAAAAATCCTCCATGTCTACGTTTCCGAGCTCTGTATCTCGGATGTCGAAATTACAGTCAATATATGATGGAGACTCCACCTTCCTGAATTTGTATTTCATCCTCCCTAACTTTTCAGTCTTTTCTTGTGATGGACCAGGATCTGACATGAGGGATTTCGAAGGAGGAGAGTGTCGGAGATCAGGAGATGTTAAACACTGCGAAAACCCCGACCCACTGGAGATGCCGGAAAGGTGGAAAAACCTGACACACTGAGGAGGATACCGGAGGCTTGAAATAACCTGACACACTAGGAGGATGCTGGAGACTTTGGAAAACCTGACACACTTAGAGGATGCCGGAGACTTTGGAAAACCCGACAATTTAAATTTTCTGATATACTACGGGTTTTGAACATTGCAAAGCACCCTGTGAAACCCAAGAAGAGGGAATAGGGTATTTGTTGAGTTGAAACATGCAAGTTTTTCCTTCACCATTTATATCCCAAACATAATTTTAATTATAACATCATTCTGAGGGATAAAACAAAGTGCTAATTCCAAAAGGGGGAAAACCCTAAAACATAAACCTGATTTGAAAACAACCCCAAAATGGAAAAGATAAAAACCCCACAACAACCCTGATAAGAAACTTGGAAGAATTCCTTACACAATTAATCCACAAAAACCAAAAACAAAGAATGAAGAAAAATACCTTCAACTAGGACAAGGAATGATAAAAAACGAGCAATACAATCGGGCACAGAGGCGAGTTTCGGGTTTCGGGGTCGAAGATGCATGCGCGAAAATCCACGAGGTAAAAAGTACGTCTGGTAAAAATGACATGGAAATCCGAATATATATAAGAAAATTCACATTTAATACACTTCAGTTGACATGTGCCAACTACCTGACAACTCGGCATTAATGCCATGTCAGCATGCTTGGGATATCCAGAAACCCGACACAAAGGTTTTTAGAGTAATTCAGGTTTCAGGTTACAGGAAACAATTGACATGAAGCATGATGTTTGATAGCCTCAGAAACCTGATAAAGGAGTAAACCGGGTTTTGGGGATCGGAAGACATGCGACATGAAGCATGTTTTGACGAAGGCATGTTCCGATGCTTGGAAGATCCGCAAACCCGACTCGCCTTACTTGATGCAGGTTTCGGGTTTCAGGTAACACACGACATGAAGCATCCAAGACACATGTTGTCTTACTTGTGAAACCCGAAAACCCGATTATCTCTTTGAAAGGTAATTTTTAGAAAACCAGCTCAAAAATTTCTTAGGGTTATCTGATTTTTTTTGGCATAAACTCAAAAATGAGATAACACACAATCGATCTGATCTCTCTACGGTACGCGCACACCTCCCCAACACTCAACAGGTATTCCTCCTAGCCCTAACCCTTATCTGTTTCTCAAGAGAATGAAAGGATAGAAGCAACTCTATTCCGGAACCAAATTCTGTGCAAAACATTTTGGCACGCCTGGTGGGACCCTTTTCGGGTTTCTTTCTTTCTTGCTTGCTTTCATATAGGGAGCACACTTGCTGTTTCTTTCTTCTACATATTCACAAAATATTTTGTCATTTTGGTAAAAGAATTTGTTTTTCTTTCACATCTTTGCATTAGTGAAAGTCATCTTCTTTGCTTCATCGAATATCATTTTTGATTTGGGTTTAAAACACGTGCATCACATTCTTGCTTGCTGTTTTTAATTCTAGTGAATGTAGATTAAGTAACAGGTCATACACGTGGGTGTGATATCCACGGTATTGACGAGAAATTAATCTTACTCTCACTGCACAACACATACCAGATCACATCATAATCAACACAACAGCTCAAACATCCCCCCTTCCCACGGTATTCCTCCGCCCGATTGAGGTAGCCTTATGAGCCAAAACAAACTTGACATCTCCCTTAGGTCTTTTGTTTAGGATTGACATCATCTTGCGTCTAAGGCATAAGCCCAAAGTGATTGAAACTAATCCTAGGGTTAGTATCTTGATTTGCTTGTGCATCTTGCTTGTTTTTTAGTTCTGTTTCTCTGTCATACACTTTTTTAGTGATCACTTCAAGACAATTTGGTAGGTATATTAAGCATTGTTATCCCCAAACCAGTAGCTTTTTACATCCTCTCTTTGCTTTCACAGTGACCGTCACTGGTCCCATACTACCGACATCGATTAACTAAATGACGCCAGCTACATTCTGACCGACATCGGTTATCTGACCGATATCGGTTACTGTGTTTAACAGTTCTTGACAAACCAGGAACCTATCAATTCTAACATTTTGTTGCTATTTTCGTTTTGGATTGATTAAATCCCTACTGTGTCCTCTTTCCCATGGTTATTATCACCTGGAAACAAGCAATAGCCATGGTTTCACATGCCTGTTCCATGCCTTTTCCTGAGTCACCCCCTTTGCATCCTATGGGGAATCCTACGGATACCAGTAATTTTCCCACGATCCCTGTAGGAGATAAGGAATTTACCAAAATTTTGGATGCTAATCCTAGCGCCGTACAATATTATTTGTCTCATACCCTTGACTATACACCCGACGGTCAGCTCCTCGTTGGTATGCCTATTAGTATCGCTGCTCACTTAGCCCCTTCCCCACGTAATAACTCCGCTTCACCGTCTTCATCCTTAGCCCCGTCTCCCAGTTCAGTATCTTCGGTGGTTCATACTACACCAATTGGCTTTCCTTTCGTTAATCTGGGCCCCCCCATGTCACTATTGTCCACTGACCCTACCTCATCTCTCTCACAGACTGTATCTTTTATAACTTGCTCTCTGCCACCTATACACATGAGCTTTCCCTCACAAGCTCCGCCCACCTTTTCATTTCCACAAATTCATCCGGTGGCCTCAACCTCTTATATAGAACACCCTTATTCGACTGCACCAACACATTCATCACCATTATCTTATCAACATTAAATCCCACCATTGTCTAGTAGTGGCTCTTGGACCAATCCTCCTCTGTTTACAATGACAACACCATCATCTAACCCAACCAATGATTTAATCAAATAGAAGATGGAAAAGATGTAAAATCTTGAGGCTTCTGTTTCAGGAAGTCGTAACACCCTGACACACGAGCAAGTTTTTTGGGATCCTATTCATCCTTCTGTCCCCCTTCATACATATCCTCCTCAATGGTAATTACCAAAATTTACTCACTTTAATAGTAAGGAGGACCCACAACAACACTTGCGATCGTTCAAACATGCCTACTATCTGATTGCTTATGGCGATGCCTTACTACTCCGTACCTTTCCCATGTCCTTATCAGGACCTACCTTGGAGTGGTACAGTGCTTTAGCCCAGCACTCAATCTTCTCCTTTAACCAGTTAGCCCAATCTTTCTTGGATAACTTCTCCATCAATATTGCCAAGAAAGTATCCATTACCGACCTCTATGCCATTCGACAATTTGAAGACGAGTCTATCGCAGATTTCATTGGATGATGGCGGGGCCTCATCAACCAACTTACTTATGCCTTACCTTAGGCCGAGCTCATTGAACTCTTTACACAGGCCTGCGCTAAACAAATTTCCCCCACCCTCCAAATTTAAACTTTCTACACTTTTGATGAGGCCTTTACTATGTCTCAGAAACTAGAGATTCGAGCCTTAGAGGAAGAGAAATTGAGGTTACGCAAAAAAGCTCAAATTTCTCGACCCAAGACTCTACCACCAAACCCAACACCACCAACTCTCATGCATCGCCTGCTTCGAAATCAAAGGGTGCAGTACATGCAGTGACGGTCAAATATCAAGCACTGTCCAATACCCAACCAAAAGCCACCTATAAGTATAAAGCTGAGCCTATCAATTACACTCCCTTGGGAGAAGCTTATGGTGTGATGTTAGAAAAATTGCTTAAAGCAGGAGCTATCACCTTGCCTCCTGTTAAACCTCACTCCAGGTTTGATTCCACCCGTGCTATACCTTCTTGGTATAAAGAAAATGACTTCTGTAACTTCCATCGCGTGAAGGGACAGTTACGAAAATTGCAAGATGTTGAAAAACATAGTGCAGGAAATGGTTGATGCAGGGGATATAACTCTCGATAATCCTAATGCCCCCGCTAATCAAAATTTAAAAATCTTCAACAAACCATTTCCAAACCATGCATCTAACAGTAACACAAACCAAGACACTTCAGCCGAGGAGAAGAGTGTTCATGAGATCCATGCGATTTTCAACTCCCAACCCAGGGCTTCCATTAAGGAAATTATGAATCAAGCTTCTTCACCAACGTAGGGATTCTCGCCCCCTTCTCCTTCATCAGGACAAGAGGACAGTCCCGCTATTCATTTACCCATAAAGGAATTAACCGCCCAGAGTTCTCTTCTCACAAATGAACCTTCTTACACCACATCCCTGCATGATTGTGAGCAGATGTTATCTAACTTATCTATTTCGCAAACATCTCCTTCCACCACTCTTGCTGCAACAGAGGAAGGCTTACCACTTTTTCTGTCATCCTTAGAGGAGAAACCCCTTGAGCCTACATAACCAAACTCCTTAATCATGACAGATCCCCTCGAGCATGCCCTCCTACCTATTAGTTCTTCATCATCTAAATCTTTCTAGCGACCGGTTGACCTCTTAACACCCATTGATACAACACCTCATTTACCCCCTGTATCACACCCACAGTGGACCGGAATCACAACCCACCTCTCTTCCATACCAAAGTTCCTATTCACACGTGAAGATTGTCATCTCTCATAAGATAGACGAGTCTTATGGTAGCGTTTGAGTACACCATACTCTACTCAAATACAGAGGACTAATCTAGACACCTCTACCATATACCTGAGGTGTTTAAAAAAGCTCAAAATGCATATGTCCTCACCTTCACCCCCCTCATCTCTATCGAATCCCTTAGCCACTTCTATCAACCTAACTAAACCTTCCCTTATGCTTGGAACTTCACCAATTCCCAGCCTGACACACCCACCTAAACGGTTAGATTTATCCAAAAATAATGCCGTCAATCCACCTAGGAGACAAACCCAATCTCCTTGAGTCCAATCTATGCCTCTTCCACAACTAAAACCATCGTCCCTGATCACACTGATACAACAAGATCGGCTTCAGCCTTCACTATCACACCTACCTTCTATATTAGGGCCTCACCCCTCCACCTTGCCTCAATACACCTTGCCTCCCACATCTTCTTTAACACGACCTATACCTTTTGCACCCCTACAGACACTCACGGGTGTCTCAACACCATCGCCCCAAGTATCTCACCTACCTGCCAACCCTAAGAAAACTCGATCATCGAACGACTTGTTTGCTGTCGCTCCTCTCTCCTCGTGGTTGTTTTCTGCCACCACGTCAGCTGGGGCCTCATCCTCTAACTAGCTAAACATAACTTCTACTAAGAAGAAACCATGCCTCGTTAAAACCAATCATCAAAGTCCCTTACCTAAATCACCACCCATACAAACCACTCGTACCTGACCATTACCAAAACAATAAAAAATATCACCTACTCAATCAACAGTCTCATCTTCATCTGAATTTGACCCACTCAAAAGATCTTACTCCAAGATCCTTGATATGTTGGTAGGGGATGCAACCATTTCCATACCCCCGCTCAGAGTCTATGATCCATCTAAGCCTTGACCTATAGGTTATGATGAATCTAAAATTTGTGCTTACCATCGCACACTAGGACACAATGTAGAAGGATGCAAAGCTTTGAAAGCCATCCTTCGTCAGTCACCTATCTCAGATATACAGCCTAAGAAAGATAATTTACAGAGAGATAGGCCCTTAGCTTCGATCCCTTCTCCTATACCACCTGTCCCTGCCTCACCAAAATCTATCATCATTGCAACCCCGCATCTTGAGAGCAATGACTTATCCCTGCCATCTTCCTCCTCTTGTATTCACGAGATCAACATGATTAACATTGCTACTCGAGGTCAGAAAAATAATGGAAAAGCTAAAGAAATCACACCTGCGGCCTCTCTTTCTCCTTCTACCATCCTGATCGCACCACCACCAAAAGTGGTCATTCGTGGACCTGCCTATCCCATCTCTGATGGAGTTGCCCACCACACCATGATCAAACAACTTCACCAATCTCCTATCAAAATGACACTCTATGATCTCATTCAAACATCTGAATCGCATCGACAAGCTTTAATTGAGATCCTTCAAGGGATAGAGGTCCTACCTAACGAAACCTTTCCCATCGCCTCCATTTTAACACCCAACCACATCGCTTCTCTCACCAAACAACCTACCTCCACAACCACTTCTGTCCCTGTACAACAAGCCGCTGCAGTTAGTTTTTCCGAAGAAGAAATTGTCGTCTTTAGTGCAGAAGATCCTGATCCAGCTCTTTTCATCTCGACTTACATTCGGGACATCCGGGTATGTCGTGTTATGATCGACAGGGGTGCCAGCCTAAACATTGTTTCTTCCAAATCCTTCCAACAGATGAATATCCCTCCTAGCTGCATGTGTGCCAACCCCACCATGTTGCGTTCATTCAACGATGCTATTACTTCTACCTTAGGCACCGTGATCCTTAACATTCGTGTAGGGCCACATACCTTACCTGAACTCTTCTATGTCCTTGAACGAGAATTCTAATACAACATATTGTTAGGCTGCCCTTGGATCTGGGCTATGGGATGCGTTCCTTCCACCTTACATAGATGCATCAAATTCGAGTATGAGGGGAAGTCTTACATCATCAAAGCTAACGCTTCCCCTTTCAAAACCTACAATATGTTATATCGCCCTAATGATGTGCTTGTACCAATCAAGGCACCCATTGATGCAGCACAACCATCTACTTCAGCCATGCCTCAACCATCCACCTTAACCACACTCACACCTTTGACTAATGAATCCACCGCCACGAATACCACTTCCTTCCCCGCGGACAACATCCCAACTTTAGATCCCTTGGTAGATGTTTTTCAACGCCTTACGCTAGGGGAATACCGCCTATACAATGTTATCACCTTCCATACCCCATAGGAGTACGAACAGTTACATGCACATCCTACCTACGACCATCGTGTGGGGAGGTGATCTCCTACGGACCACCTAATTGCTGCACCAACCTAACGTATGGGGGTGTTGACACATCCTCTGTCACCCCTGAACCTCCCCTTGTTGTGGTTCCCTTCCAATCTGATTTTTGATATCTAACCAACCGTTGTTTCGCCCTCACCTTCATAACGTGCTGTGCTTAGAAGGGTTTTGGTTTTGGTCTTTATGAACAAGGCCGACATACGATCATTCCCGTAACTACCCGTAAACACAAAGATCATTGTGGTCTTGGATTTTTTTAACCACCTACACCGAAGAAACCTCATGTCAATTGTATCCAGGAAAACAACGAAGTCACCCCTTCTAAACCATCATCGCCCATTTTTCCATCTTCACCCACAGAATCGATAGACCTGGAATCTGTCCCTCCTAACTTTTTTTTTTTGTGAATGCTATCTTCCTGGGTCCTCTCACTTATCAACGCGATAGTGAGGACCCATCTTGTCTTCCCCTTTTGTATCCAGATATGATCAAAGAATATTTTCCTTCAATTAACGTTGTGGAGTGCCAGGATGATGACTCCATCCTCACCTTGGTGCGGATGACTCTTATATTCAACGTGCCTTACCATCTGACACCCAAACTATGTTGAATGAATCAACTATAGAAATCAATATCCATACGGAGGACGATCCTCACATTCTAAAGATTAGACAATCTCTCAACGCATTAGAACAAGCCGCCTTCACTACCTTCCTCCATGCCCGTAATCAATCTTTTGCTTGGTCCTATGCCAACATGCCAGGAATCGATCCTGACATTGCTATCCATAACATCACTCTGAAACCAGACTCTAAACCAGTTAAACAAAAACTGAGAAAAATGCATCCACGCATTTCCCTCTTGGTGAAAGAAGAGCTTCAACGCCTTCTTTTTGTTTCTTTCATCTTACCTATTGACTATCCGCAATGGATTTCTAATGTCGTACCTGTCACTAAAGCGACGGGGGGACTTCAGATATGCACAGATTTTCAGGACATTAACCTCACTTGCCCAAAGGATGACTTCCCCTTACCTAGCATTGATCAACTTGTTGATCTCACTGCGGGCCATGAGATGATTTCTCTCATGGATGGCTTCTCGGGATACAATCAAATTTTGGTAGCCTCGACCGATCAACATAAAAGCACCTTCATTACCCCTGGGGGACCTTCTGCTATCGTGTCATGCCATTCGGCCTTAAGAATTCTGGTGCGACCTATCAGCGAGCTATGACTTATATTTTCCATGACATTATGCACACTATCCTTGAGGATTATGTCAATGATATTATTAGAAAATCCAAACATCGCAGTGAACATCTCGATGTTTTAACCATTATTTTCGATCACCTGTTACAATACTATGTTTGTCTTCAACCAAAGAAATGTGTCTTTGGTGTCCTTTCAAGAAAAATCCTTGGCTTTATCATCTCTTTGTGTGGCATTGAGGTCGACCCAGCTAAAGTCAAAGCAATCCTAGAAATTCCCCCATCCACTAACCTCAAACAATTACATAGTTTGCAAGGAAAACTCCAATCTATTCGGCGCTTCATTTCACAACTCTCGGACCGATGTCAAACTTTCCATCATCTCCTTAAAAAGGACATTATCTTTCAATGGAGTGAGGAGTGCCATCAAGCCTTTGAGGCTCTTAAAGCTTATCTCTTACAGCCACCCGTGCTTATCCCACCTCAGGACGATCAGCCTTTCTACCTTTACCTTTCTGCCACCGACCATGCTGTAGGAGCCATGCTCGCACATCGTGACTCTGAGCATCGAGAACAAGCAGTTTATTACATAAGCCGTACTCTTGTGGATTACAAGACTAGGTATACACACGTAGAAAAGTTGTGCCTAGCCCTATCATTTGTGGCCACCAAACTCTGACATTACCTCCTGAATCACAAAACTTTTGTCATCACCAACACTAACCCCATACATTATATGTACGCCAAACCTCATCTAAACCAACGCATCGCCCAATGGCTTATGCTACTCGCCAACCTCGACCTTGATTTTGTACACTAGCAATCAGTCAAAGGACAAACTATCACAGACCAACTCGCGGAAGCCCCTTTACCTGGGGAACAATTTACCAATTTTACTTTCCCTGATGAGCTCATCGCAACTCTTTCACTCAGTATTGTGTCGTATCCAATGACCCTCTTCTTCGATGGATCTAATTGCCAGCGCGGTGGAGGGGTAGGCATTTTTCTCATTCCTCTTGAAGGTGAACCTATGCCTCTTTCATTTAGGATTGATTTCCCCTGCACTAACAACACAACGGAATACTTGGCCCTTGTTTTGGGTCTCCATATTGCGTTACACTTAGGTGTGAAGTCTATTAATATTTTTGGTGACTCTCAGTTGGTAGTAAATCAAGTTACTGGCATCTACCAATGTAAAAATGAGGAACTTCAAAAGTATAAATGTTACGTGGATTCACTTTTGACCTTATTTTCTCATTATTCTATCCAAACCATTCCCCGCGCAACTAATAAATTTGTAGATACTATGGCTTGCGTGGCCTCGCAAATTCTGGCCTCACCAACTGACTTGGACATATTTGTCTTGGTCCAACAACTCTTTGCCCCATCTTACTTTGTTCCGGATGTTTGTATGGTAAATAATGTATCTGCTGATTCGCAGGATACATGGTATCACCAATTTCACGACTACCTTACAACCTCTATTCTACCACCTGACCTTACTAGTAATGGTAAACGTGCTTTTCTTCAAAGTGTTTCTCGTTATGTCATCATGGGGGGACTCCTCTATAAATGTGGCTTCGATGGTATCCTCCTTCGCTATCTAACTGGTGTTGAAGTCACTCATACCACCCAACAAATTCATGACGGACTTTGTGGCGGGCACTTTAGTGGCCTCGCCATGGCCAAGCGGATCCTTCGCCTAGGATATTATTGGCCTACTATCAATAAATACTGCTGCGAATATGTTAAGCATTGTGTTATGTGTCAAAAACATGCCAACCTTCAACATACTCCTAGCCACCCGTTACAGGTCGCACGAGATCTTTGGCCTTTCTCACAATGGGGTTTAGACCTTATTGGCAAGATTCACCCACCTTCTTCGTAGCATCACCGTTGGATCATCACGGAAACCAAATATTACACTAAATGGGTGGAGGCCGTTCCACTCATTTCAACCAAAAAAGAAAAAATCGTTGAGTTCATCAATCATCACATTATCTGTCGTTTTGGTGTTCCTCATCGCCTGATAACAGATAATGGAAAATCTTTTAAAAATAAGTTGTTCCAAGACCTTTGTGACAACTTTGGTATCAAACTTAGCTTCTCGTCAACCTACTATCCACAAGCAAATGGACAAGCTGAATCTTCTAACAAAACCTTAATCAAAATTCTCATGAAACTCATTAACAATTCTGGGAAAATTGGCATGATCACATCCCCTTTGCCCTTTGGGCTTATCATACCATCATTCGTACTTCCACTAATGCCACACCATTCTCTCTGGTGTATGGTACCGAGACTGTCTTGTCTCTCGAAATACAAATCCCTTCTCTCAGAATATCTCTTCAGGATATTCTCGCCAATGATGACTTCCGCCAAGAGCGGTTAGCCCAATTAGAGCTTCTTGACGAGTGTCATCTTACAGCTCTTGACCACTTGCAAATTTATCAAAAGCGCATTAAGCATGCTTATGACAAGTGAACTCATGAGCGTACCTTTAAGATTGGTGATCTTGTCCTCAAAGATAATCAACATGTAACTAAACTAGAAAAGAGAAAACGTGGAAAATTTTCTCGTAATTGGATTGGGCCTTATATTATCACTCACACCTACGAATCAGGTACTTATCATTTAGCTTCACTTAATGGTAAACCGGAGCCTGAACCCCTTAATGCCTTGCATCTCTGACCATTCTACTATTGAATTTAGTGTTACATCACTTCTTATCTACCTTGCGCTCGTCCCTTGAACTCTTTTACCAACTCATACACCTTGTTTCATACATCTCAAAATGGAATCAAGCTCACATGGTTTGATCATCACCTCCTCTTAAAGAGGCCTTCCCCTTTTTAGTCTGGTCCATGACTTAAAAGTATCAAAATAACAAGTTCTCAATTATATGATTATGGGATATTCTTGAGTCAAACTTCCTACAAAACTCGATGCTTCATATGTACATCTAGACTGCTACGCTCTAAACTAGACTGCTCCCTCGAAGGATAGCTATGTGTAAAGCCGCATCTGCTATTATACACTAGACTGCTCCCTTGAAGGATAGCTATGTGCAAAGCCGCATCATGCTACTATAAGTAGACTGCTCCCTTGAAGGACAACTATACAAATTCAGCCTCTATCAGAAGCTTCTCGCATTGATCAACTTCGTGAAGACCTCAAGAAACAACAAAATGCATATCCCATATAGACTTCCCGCATCGATCAGTCTATATCCAGAAAAATAAAAGTAGTATTCAAAAGCACTTTTGAGTCATGGGCTTGTCTATTTAGGTTTGGATCTATTTCGTTAGAATAATCACGTTATAACAAGTCCTCTACGCCCCAGCTATACCATCCACCTCACCCCACCATTCTTCATAACAACAAAACTCAAGGGACGTGACGTATATACGATATATTTTGATTATACAACTCTTTTCACCTATCGATTTCTCACTTATGCAAGGTACCTAGGGATTCACGCTCATCCTATGATAATACGTGGTTTGTTTAGCTCTTTCTAACTTTGGGACACTTTTACCTCTTTTGCCCGAATCTAGGATTCTGTGTTGACCTTAATTAGGACACGGTTCCCTAATGCTTGGGTAAGCTAACCCTCGCTTCACCTTTACCCACACCAACACCAACAACATTACCCTACCAATATCAAACTTTTACCAACCAACAAATTGCCTAACCACAACCAAATTGCCTAAATTCACCTCTCCCTGGTCCTAAGGGAGAACTACATCAGTCTGAGGCCCCTCCTTGCTTTGTGCAATGGGCTATGTAGGCAGCACTTAGGAGACATGGGTCTCCCAAGGTTAGCTCGACCATCCCCTACCATAACCTATCATGTGTGGTGTTTTTCTTAAAAATATAAATGTTTTCACATATTTATATTGATAACACTCACCTTTGTCCTTTACCAATCCAAACATTCAAAACCACAAAAATTTCTTATTATTGTCATAACCTCAAAATCAACATACATATTCAGTTTTATTTAGATATTAAACAAATACATATTCTCTATCATTGACGCGCAGGTCGGCATCCTTATTTATTCTTTTACCCCTATGAAATCCACGTAGGCCCCCGCGCCTCATCCCGAACCAGGTAGTGATGGTGATCATCGACGCCACTCACCTGGCCTCTCCATCCTCAAAGGGGCCACTGCTATTGGTTCCCCCCACTGATCCGCCAATCTCTCCTGTAACATACGAATACGCCCTCTCGCGTGGAGGAATCTTGCCTCTAGTCTCTCCACTCGTGACTGCGAAACCTCTAACAATCCCGTTGTCTCATTCACCTGTGTTTGAAGCTGGTGAACTAAACCCTACAGGTGGTCTCTCTCTGCTATAATCATAGCTATGTCAGGACAATCGGCCCTCTCACGTGCACCTCGCAGCTCTACTACCCACCATAATCTATAAGACTCTGTCACTCCTACATCCATTACCCTGCGATCGGCTGCTGTCTCCTCTGGTCCTTCTGGAAGTGTTGGTCATGGCGGTGAGAGGGGTGCCTCGGCATCGATCCTCTTGTATGGTCTATGAGCCATGGGTATATCCTGAACAAATCCAAATTGTCACTGCACGTGATCTAGAGGAATCCTCTCGTACTCACCTGGCCTGTGTCCCGTAATCCACCTTAATCGCTCTACACCCCTCAAATCCTTGGCTATGTTCATCGTCACCATGTAGTTCCCATACATTCTCCAACAAATATCCGCAATCTTCACCATCTCCCACATCTGCTTATAATACTCAGCGTCATCTATCATAGTTTCGGCTCTTGCCTATTGCTCTATCTGGACCCATCGTCTGAATCCCAACCTCTACACTCCTGTCTCTTCTCCTTGGATTGGTCGGCCTATTGGTCGCACACACACAATGTGCTCATAGGCCCAACAATGTAATAAGTATGCACAATCCAGTGTAGTCCTGTGATTTCACCTGCATGCCCATAAACCCCTGTTTAGCTCCGTAAGATATGCAGGTGCCCATGTGAAAGTAACGCTACCTTCTATCATCTCACGAATAATACACATTAATGATTTCAGAAATCTTCCCTCGTCCACTCTAGGTAATGCATAATACCCCACCGCTATCATTAATACCACTGCCAACCTTGTTGCCTTAGGGTGTGCCGCAAACATTATACCAATAGTGAATGTCAAACCTCACTGTGTCAAATCTCATGCAGCTGGACCAAATACTGCAGTTATCGCTTCCCACGCCACGTTAGGCCTTGCCTGATACACTGGTCTTCCTATAATTGGGAGTCTCAGAATTCAAAACACATCTTCTAACGTCACTGTCATCTCCCCTGTTGGCAGATAAAAGGTATTTTTTTCAGGATTCCATCTCTCAATCAACACGTGTAACATAGCATGATTGCGTGTGATCCGTGAATAATAGCGGATTCCACTTAACCCCACACGGTTTATTAATGCCCATTCAGCTGGTGTTACATCCACTCAGACCCGTGACAACAAAGCTGGCACCCTATCATTCATCCTCAAACCTGCCTGTGCCTGCACACATTAAGCCAACAAACAACAAATCAACAAATAGCTTCCAACATGTTTTTTATCGCAATCTGCAACTTTACACAGTAATCGATATCGGTTATAGACAACCGATACTGGTTACCTAATCGATACCGGTTATTCCTAAATTATATCGGTCACTGTCAATTCCAATCACCCTGCTCAAAAAACACCACCTATGATAACTTTTGCACTCGTTTTTCCCTCTCTATACCTACGCACATATCTCCAACACCTGATTACTTACCCTACAACACTCACCCCATCCCAAACCTTTTGCCTATCACCTTTCTTTTTCATCTCTACCCACTTACCTTCTCACATCCTATTCACATGCATGCAATTTTTTTTAACTCTAACTAAAAATCATATATACCTCCTGGGATGTAGCAGTTTGAGGTGGAACCTGTCTTCCCTCTCCTCTCTACCCGCTGGATGCTTCTCCTTATTCAGCCATGTTCACCACCCTCTTCACTATTACTTACCTTTAAGCCTTCTTACTCCAAGCTCACAATAACTTTACCTGTCTCTTTCCTCCTTATCACTCAATTCTCCCATGCAACTACCCTGTATGGACGACAACAACCTCGCATCCTCGTATTTAACATGTTGCATGGCTCTAAAAATAAGAATCTAAAATTTCCTCCCCAATTTTTCTATTTTTAGAAAAGATTGTTTTAACATAACCGATGTCGGTTATGTAACTGGTATCGGTCAAAAGTGACCGACATCAGTTATCTAACCGATATCGGTCAACCTATACCTATTTTGATTATATCCAGGCCTTCTATTTATTTTTTGTAAAATTTTGGTGGCGCCCGCCTCTTTTCACTTCATAATGACATCACTATCAACATCCATCATCATACTAAACATAAATATTTCAAAACATATGCATATCATTAAAACATCATCAACATCATTTATATATACATCACAAACATTCCAATACCATCAACACAAAAACATAAAGCATTATAATATATGCACCAAATCCACAAATACACATACCATATGGATCAACCTCATCATCTATATATATAAACAATGTTACAATATACAAATTGCCTTGCATGGGGCCTCTATCATACAAACAAAAAATATAAATTCGGCATGCAGGCCGTTGTCTCTATCAAAATCTCAACTCGGCTCACAGGCCGGCCTCTCATGTCAAAAATATACTTGGCTCGCAGGCTGGTATCAACTATACAACATGTACTCGGCTCGCAGGCCGGTATATATAACAAACATGAATACATCAATCCTATGAGGGCACACAGGCCTCTATATACACACTCAGTTCGCAGACTGGTGTCTCTATCAAAAAAACCCATCTCTGCTCCTGGGGTGACTCAGCTCTCTCCCCCTCCCTCAGCTCATCTCTCAGCTAGCCCCTGTGCCGGATCTCACCTCCTACCTGTCACTGACCCACCGGCTATGGCTGCGGTCCCCTGTGACCTGTGACTCTGGGACGTCTTGGCTCTATGAGCTACATATGGCTCATAGTCAGCCCCGCCGGTACCATCTAGTACATCCTGGTAATATCGGGCCTCTGCTCTCGCCTCCATATAGCAGGCTCGTGCCACCATGGCTGGTGGGGCTGGTCCCCCAGCTCCTAATATAACTGGGCCCTGTCCTACCTGTACACCCTGACCCTGCGCTTGTACCAGTGGTGGCAGTGGAGCTGCCATCAAAGTTTGAGCATGGACCTGTGCCTGTGCCTGAACAAGGATCTAGCCCTACGACTGTGCCTGTGTATGTATATGTGCTTGTACCTGTCCCTGTGCCTGGGCCAACTGCCCCTATAGCACTCTGATCTGTGCCTGTGCAGTAGCAAGCTGCCCCTGTAATAACTGCACCTGGCCTAAGAGACGGTCCCTCTCCACTATAACAGCCACCAAATCTGGCTGTGCAGGCTGTGCTCTCATGGCTACCCTCTGCCCTGCCCACCAAACCAAAAATGCACCTGTAACACCGGCGTCATCCACCATATCATCCATCACTCTCTCCGCGACCCAGACTGGGTCCAATGGCTGCGGAAGAGGCAGTGGTGTCTCTACATCCTCCCTCTAATATTGTGGGAAGGGAGGTGGCTCGTCCTGTTGTAGACCCAACTGTCGGCATACCCTCTCTAGGGGAATCTGCTCATGCTCCCCGGGTCTCTCCAACTATCCAGAAGATATATTGGATCCATCATAGCTGTGCTCGGGATCCTCCACAGGGTTGATGGCCTCTGTATGGCCTCTATATAATATCTAGTGCGGTCAGGCCCTCTAACATATGTTTGTAGTACGTAACATCTCACCCTGCGATAAATGCTCATGGCTACCCCACGACCCCCAACCACCTCTGAAACCCATACCTATACACTGCCTATGGCCCTGGCTGCTGGGGTAGCCCTGCAGGTCATAAACACACGATATGCTCGTAGGCCCAGTAGTGTAGCAAGAATGTCGAGCATATCCTGAATCGCCTCATATGGTGATAGCCCCAGAGCTCTCTGTATAGCTGCACCAAATACACCGGTGCCCATGCATAGCAAGTGTGCTCCTCCACCATCTCATGTAATGCTCTCATCAGAGCCCATGGGAAGTGACCTCCCACTGAGTCTGGGAGAGTGAAGCAGGTGATACCAATCATCATCAACATGGAAAACCGTGTCTCCTGTCAATGCACGCGATACATATCACCGTAGCAGATGCTCGCGCTATGATATGTAATCAATGGGGTTGCATCCCTGAATACCTATAGGATGCTATCTATCGATGTCTCCGCATCCACCTGAAACACCACCTCACCTGTGATCGGCAGTCTCAAGATGTGAAACACATCCTCTAGTGTGACCGTCATCTCTCCAGTAGGGAGATGGAAGACATTGGTTGCCGGATCCCATCTCTCGATGAGGGCAACCATCAGGCTGTGGTCCCTATCGACAGCGCTATATCTCTGGACTCTGCCGAGTCTAACCTCCCACATAACTGACCACTACGCTACAGTCACATGTGGCCGCATCCGCCCCAGTAGAGGTGGCATCTGATCATGCATCGTCAGCTGCTGGCGTGACTGCAAAAACAACCCACTCCATCAGGTCCACTCTTTCCAAAACAACTACCCAATAACCCCAATATCCCTAACCCCACCCAACAAAACACCTACAATATCCCCTTTAGCTATCCCACAACCTACCACCTACCCCACTCATACACCACCCGATTACCCCCACCCCAATAACCTTTCCTACCAACTCTACCATTTCCCCTTTCACCCCAAAAATCTATCCTACCCGCCTACAATAAACCAACACAACAAATTTCACACCCTTTCCTCCTACCCATGGTAACTGGTACCAGTCACCCTCGACCGCCATCGGTTCCCCACCCCTTATCTATACTCTACTTTTATGCACCGACGTCGGTTGACACATGACTGACACCGGTCTTTGAACCCATAAAATCTAAATAGCTTACGTAGTGACCGATGTCGGTCGCTGTGGGATTTCAGGGCCGGATCGAAAACGGCCCCCAAATCCCTTTTTTTTCATTTTTTAACCTATCTACCCAGCCCAATTGCCTAAAAACTTACCCACCACTACCGTGTTGACTTACCTAACATATCTACCCAATCCATTTTACGATTTACCTTCATTTATTCATTATTTTATCACATTTTACATTCCTACCCCCAAAACCCACATCCTAGCTAAATTCATCAACTTCACACAAATAGGGATTTAGAACCTACCGGTACGACTACACGTCATCGTGGTGGGATAGGTGGTGGTGGTCCAGCTCCTCCAGCACCTCCTAATCCTCCAGGCTATGCCATAGCTCCAAATCTCCTCAGCAGGGTCCTCAACCAATCAAACTCTGCCTCCTGATCGCTGGGGCCCTACCAATAACTCCCTCCTCCACTCAACTAGTGCCAACTCAGCCCAGAAACTCAACAAAATCAATTCAAAACTTAGAAAAGTAAAAGGTTGGCACTCAAATTGACAATGTGAAAATGACATACCGATTTTTCTTTTTATAGGTTTTACCCTATAACCGGTTAGAGCACGCCCTACAACACCGATATCAGTCTTCTAACTGATTCATAACTAACCGATTCAGTTACATGCCTAGTTTTTCCTAATATCCACCAATTTCCATTTCTCATCACATCGCCTACCCTCGACTTTGCTAAATAGCCTTATTTTGAATTCATGGGCCCAACCCAAGGCCGTAACCACTCAATTGGCACGCCCCTACAACACCGATATCAGTCTTCTAACTGATACCGGTCATAACTAACCGATATCAGTTACATGCCTAGTTTTTCCTAATTCCTGCCCTTATCCACCAATTTCCATTTCTCATCACATCGCCTACCCCCGACTTTGCTAAATAGCCTTATTTTGAATTCATGGGCCCCAACCCAAGGCCGTAACCACTCAATTGGCCGACCCAAGGCTGCAACCAATCACTTGGCCCAACCCAAGGCTGCAACAAACCAATCGGCCTGACCCAAGGCCATAACAAACCAATCAGCCCGACCCAAGGCTGCCACAAACCAATTGGCCCCGACCCAAGGCCGCAACAAACCAACTGGCCCCGACCTAAGGCCGCAACCAATCACTTGGCCTGACCCAAGGCCACAACAAACCAATCGGCCTGACCCAAGGCCGCAACAAACCAATTGGGCCCGACCTAAGGCCACAATAAACCAACCGGCCTGACCCAAGGCCGCACCCAATCACTTAGCCCGACCCAAGGCCACAACTAACCAATCGGCCTGACCCATGACCGCACCAATTAAGTACCTCAACCGAGGCCCGCAAATCAAAACTTCTCTCCACCCATCATTTACCTGTTTGTTTAATCGAGCTCACCTGTTCGTGTTTTAGCACGACTAGGATACTTGACTTGTTCCACCGACCAGCTTTTCCTAGACCAAGACCGTGACGTTTACTTCAAACCAAACCAACCATTGGGTACTGCTGAACATGCCTACAATGTTCTGGTACCTTACTCGTTATATCCCCTGAAGCTACTTCCTATGCCTTGGATACCAGGATTATATCAACCTTGTTTGGATAAACTGTCGACCTTTGCCTATGAATTGCTTGTTTACCTCTTCAAATTGTGTACCTTGGTCGCACTACTGCATTTCAACGTGTGTCTATTTCCTTGTACTTACCCCACCATCTTACCATCATCATTCACCCTTTATCAACCCTATCCCTGATTTCACATCACCTCAATCTGTGATAGATTTGAGGGGGATTAGCTATACTATTAACTGGGGCAACCACTTCTTATTATTGTCAGTGCAGCTTTACAAGGCAAGCTACACGACAACAAGGGGCAAATGTAGACACCAAATTTGGGTCTTACGACACCCTGTACCCCGCATCTCATCCACAACCTAACCCTACCTCACCACCTAAACCTTGCACACTTAATTATTTATTAATTACCTTATAATTAATAAATCCACATCTCCAACCCTACCACCTCACCTCGCCACCTCACCATGACCTAGCCCTAACCCTAAACTAACCTAATTAAGACCTATGACTTGGTCCAGACCTCACACCCATGACTCATCACCCCTCACCCGCATAAAAATGAGCCTAATAATGACTTGACCAAGCCCACAACTGATCGCTCGGGAGAAAAGGAGGGAAAGATGGCTATTTTACTGAAAATAGCCACTTTGACCTAACCGACATTAGTTCCTACTTGACCGCCATCGGTTACGTAACCACCATTGGTTCCCTGTTAATGACCTCTCCCAACCAAAAGGGAGGATCCGGAATTCATTTGGCAAAAAAAAATAGAAGAAAGAGAAGTAAAACAAAAGTAGAAGAGGTTGTAGAGAAGAGGATTGAGCCGAAGACTACAACTGAGCAACTGGATCACTGTCACCCTCTCATTCAAGCATTGGAAAATATTGAGGATAGCTTCATCAGCTCACTTTCCAATACCAGATCATCCCAACTAAGCCTTACTGTCGCCACCCACATTCCCTTGGGACCTGTATCTTCATCAGGAACCGGTAAATATTATCTTGTAGTTCTTTGTTATCATTTTGCTTTAATTCATATTAAATGGGGAACTGACCACCTTCGAAAGGAAGTCTAATATTTCCTGGGCCTAAGGTAGTTCCCTCACTTATTTTCTAACTAAGATCTGGTGGTCTTATATTCTTACTTACAAGTAGTCCTTCCTAGACAAAAAGGAGTTCTTAACAATCGATCTGATCTCTCTACGGTACAACGCACACCTCCCCAACACTCAACAGGTATTCCTCCTAGCCCTAACCCTTATTTGTTTCTCAAGAGAATGAAAGGATAAAAGTAACTCTATTCCAGAACCAAATTCTGTGTGAAACAAGAGGTTTCCATTTCTTCTCAAATTAATGATGAAGGCTCTGGTATATGTTATTACTGGAGACTCGAGAATTTGGGTGAGAAACACTTAGCATTTTAATTGAAACTTTCAAATGCCCCAACTTAATTTTTTCATAACTACCTCAACTCATGTAGAGTAAAGGCTTACACATGCATTGGGTCACATCACATAACAAAACTTTAGGTTATATTTCCCTCCAGTGCCAAATTCTCCATTTCCCAAGAGATTTACTATTAATACGCCGATCATTTTTGTTGATTATTTGAAAGAGATGTTGCATCATTTATTTTAGGGAAACTCAAGGAGGTACACCTCACTCCAAGCCTCAAAAAGGGGAAAAAGGGGGATCATGAGAGACATCTATCCGAAGACACTTATTGGAAGGGGTGATGCTACTAAAAGAAAAGCAAAAGACAAGCAAGAAAGGGGCTATACACATGATACAAAATATACAAATAGAAAGGGACTTAATAAAAAGGTTTTAGATGTATCCCATTTATCGGAATCACCAAGGGTTCATTTTCCATAGTCTTGAGTTCAAACATGTTATGCTACTTACATGCAATGATTTTAAAGGGTTCTATCGACAGGGGGTAAAATTTCCCATGGTTTCTAGGCTTGGTAACCCTTGCATCCCACTTTAGAACCAAGGTGTCGACTTGAAAATCAGGCTCTGAAGTCTTGCGGTCAAACCAAGTTTTGACCACCTGCTGGTGATTGATCATGGCCTCATGGGTGGCTTCCCATATTTCTTGAAGTTCTACTAGCTCTGCTGGGCTTACTTGCATCACTCCATGGTCTTCAACCTCAACTTGTTTTAATAATTGTAAGGACGGTATTTCTATGGTGACATGCATTACAACGCTGTTTCCATAGACCAATTCATATGGCAAGGCCTTTAGGATTTTCTTGGGTGTGATTCAATCGGCCCATAAGGCTGTTTTGACATGTTCATGCCATAATCTCTTATGTTCATCCCCCATCCTCTTGATGAGTCTAATTAGGTTTTTTTTGGTGGATTCCACCAAACCATTTCCCTGCGGGTAATAATTTGAGGATGTATTTAGAAAGATCCCATGTCTTACTGCAAAGTCATATACTTTGGCCCCTAGAAATTCCTTAGCATTATCTGATATGATAGTGTGCTGGGGTCTGAAATGGGTAGTGCCATCCTAAAGGAGTTCTAGGATCATGTTCTCCGTGGCCTCTTTCAGTGGGAAAAATTCCGTCCATCTGGTGAAGTAGTCAGTTGCAGTGAGGATCCACATGTGCCCTGCACTCAAAATTGGGTTAAACATTCCAAAGAAGTATAGACCCCATTGTGTGAATGGATCCTTAATTAGAATAGGGTTAAGAGGTAATGCAACATTCCTCTTGAAACCCATGTAGTATTGACAAATTTTGCACTTACTTACCTCAGCATGATAGTATGCAAACAAGTTGGGCCAAAAGTTTCCTGCCTGTAGGATCTTTATGGCTGTGGTTTTGGTCAAGAAATGACCTCCCAAGTTCCCATGATGTAACTTATGTAAGATTATTTCATCCTCCCCTCTTTCTAAGCACCTAAGCAGGATCCCATCAAAGCTCCTTTTTAAGAGGAATTTATTAATTATGGTGAACTCGCATCCCTGATGTCTGTATTACCTTATCTTTTTAAGAGGGAGATGGCTTGGATACTCACTTGTCTGTATGAAATGGATCCTATTTGAGACCCAACCCTCATATTCATTCTCTTGGATACAAAGAACCATCTCGGATTCCACATCCACTAGAGCCATGGGATCTTTCATGAGGTATTGGCATAATCCTCTCCCTCACACTAGATTTGTGGATTTATTTCGATGTCATACTCTAGGATCTTGGTGATCCAATTATCTCTTTTATCTGTTATCTCACCTTCTGTTATGTATTCCTTAACATTGAGATGTGCCACCATAACTATGATTTTACTATTGGTAATAAGGTGCCTAAATTTCTGTAGACCCTTAACAATAGCGTAAGCTTTCCTTTCCACAAAGTTATACCTTGTTTCATAGTCGTGAAGGGTCTTTGAAAATAAGGAGACTAGATGTTCCTCTCCTTGTGAATCTTCCCTTTGTGTTAGCATGACCGCTACACTATGCTCGCTCCTGTATATATACAAAATAAAATCTTTTGAAAAGTTAGGGTTACGTAATACCGAAGCGGATGTGATTTCCCTTTTAATTTCACCAAAGGCATGGCAGCCTTTGGTAGTCCATTTGAAATTCAGATCCTTCTTCAGCATCAATATAATTGGGAGGATCATCGTAGAATAGTGTGAGATGAATCTGTTGACAAAATTAATCTTTCCTAGGAAAGACTGTACCACCTTCTTCTTGACAGGTAGGGACAATTCCAGAATGGCTCTAACTATTTTTGGATCGATTGAGATCCCCTCTTTTGAAACAATGTTTCCCAGGAGTTTGCCTTATGGTAATCCAAAAATGCACTTCTTTGGATTCAAAGAGACTCCAAATTCATGACACTTCTTGAATATGGATTCCAAGGCATCGAAATGATCCTATGCCACTTTGTGAATACTGTGAGGTCATCCAGATATATTAGGATTACTTTGTTGATATGTTCCCCAAACGTGACATCCACGACTCTTTAAAAATTGGACCCGACGTTGGTGAGCCCAAATGGAATTTTCTTATATGTGAAGGTTCCCCATTTTGTTGTGAAGGTGGTACTATGTTGGTCCTCTTCAGCGAGCCATATCTGGTTGTAGCCTAAAAATTCATCCAACAAAGATAATATTTTTGAGTCATAACTGTTTGTAATATTTTCTCTTTGGAGGGTAAGGGATACCCTATCAAGATCCCTGAAATCCACACAGAGTCTGATTTCACTGTTTTTATTTCTTACCGGAACCAAATTAGAAACCCATGTGGAGTTCTTGATAGAGAAGATTATTCTGACCTCTAGGATCTTCCTAAGTTCCTTAGCCATGAGAGATTCCATCTTTGGGTTCACGGGCCTCTGCTTCTGGTGCACGAGCTTAGTTCCTTCTTTGAGGTCAATCATATGTTGGATGATATCTTTGTTATAACCATGAAGGTCATCATAAGTCCAAGCCATTACATTGTCATACTTATCGCATAAGGCCACAAGTCTTTCTCTTTCTTTTTGGGTGACTAACTTCCCAACCTTTAGCTTCCTTCCATTTGACACTTCCAACTCAACGTAATATTATTTGACTACTGTGAACTTATTTATATCTGTATTAGCATCGTTTAGTTCAAAAAGACTTCCTAGCATTATCAATCCCTTTGGAAGCTTGTTTGTTTTCAAATGAATAACCTGATCTCCATAAGCTTCTTCAATTCTGGGTTATAGTTGGTCTGTGAACCCCTTGGATTGCTATAGGAAGAGTAATATCTATTGATCGCTCTCAAAAACCTGCCAATGGTCCACATTATCGGGTACAAATGGGCGAATGATTAATTTTACTACATCTTTATTTTCCATCAAGTCTCAGGTTAGATCTAATTGTGACACAATTAAGGCCATCCTATTAACTTTCATATTTGTTTCCCGAGGGATAACCTTGATATTAAAGGTTTCAAAATATTCATTGAGATCTCAGACCCTATGGCGATAGGATAACATTCTTGGATTCTTTGCGGTGGCCATACCTCTGATCTGTGTTACCACCAACTCAGAGTCTCCATAGAACCTTAGTTATTTTATGCCCTCTTTGCATGCCACGGTTAAACCATGCACTAAGGCTTCATATTCTGCCTCATTTCTGGTGCAGGTGAAATGGAAGTGAAATGCTTGGACAATTTTCCTACCATTGGATGAAGATAGGCATATCCCAGCTCCAGAGCCATTCCTGCATCTAGCCCTATGAAAGTGCAGAGTCCATCTCTGGGAATATTCTATGGGATTCCCTTTAATTTTACTATCTTCCTTCATTACCTTTGGAATCATGGGGTTCTCATCAAAGATGGCGTAAGTGCCTAAACCAGTAGAATCAAAATTCCTGAAGGGATCACCAGGTGAAAATTGAACCAAATAGTTTCTACTTTGAAGTTCACCTTTGTCTATATATGATTATTATTCTCAGGTGATCATGGTGTGTAAAGCCTTAAAACCCGATGCTACTTGATTCATAATATACTCCTTGGTGATGAGTTCAGATAACACCTTCATCTTTGATCCATACTTTGTTCACAAGATTAGGTGGGACCAATATAAGGACATATAACCTCTAATCTTAGAGGTAAAATCTTGGGATAGACATAGTTTGAAGACCGGCGAGACGTCAATTACCACTATATCTTGTGGGATAGTTATGTTTGGGAAAAAGTAAAGTTGCAATGGGAGAGCTTTGATAACACCAATTGTTTGGATTGCCTTCCCATCCAACTGCATGACTCCTCTTCTTAGGGGTTCATACTTGATTCTAAGGGCATCCATAATTTCTTTAGGCATCACTGTAGTGCTTACACTGGAGTCAATCATGGAGTTGTGAAGAAAGTTTTTACCAATTATCAGAGTCATAAAGAAGGGTTGGGGTCTTGGTTTACTTACCCCTTCCTTCTGGTTCATTAGTATTGATTATGTCTGAGACAGAGTCATTTTGAGTTGTTCCTTCCCCCTTTGAGTCACCATTGTGCCACCATTGGATTCAGTGCTTCTCAGAGCAATTCCTTTTGTTCAGGAATGCCCAAGATATCCCATAATGATGCATTGGCGGGCACCCTTTTAAGCTACTGGACTACATTCATTGGTATGAGTGGCTGTGCTTTGGAGATTAGCAAGTATTTCAACCTTTCCATTGTTGGATGGGAGGCTCCTTGATTTTGAATGACTACCAGAGTTTCCTTTTTTGTTGCGGGATGAGGGGATGTGAATTCCAGAGGCTCCTTCCTTGTTTCATTCATCGTGGTAGGAGTGGGAGTTTCCACTTCCACCATCCTTCTTTTAGAGTAGGTGTTGTAATTAGACCGAACTAGGTTAGGAGTGGACACCTCATTTGTAAATACAAACTCTTCCCCTTCAATCCATGAGAAAAGCACATGCTCAGGTGTAATCTCAACCTCTTGTTCCAGGGACATCCCTTGCATTTGTGCCACCAAGGCCGCATTTTGAACTCCTGGGGATTGATAAGGTCCAGATGAGCTAACATCATACCCTTTTCTAGCTCTTTGCTCCACCACCTTTTGTTGTAGGTTTCCTTGGGGGAAATTTCTTGGCATATGAGGGGTATTACAAGGGAAACACCAACCATTAGGGTCTTCTACCAAATTATTTTGTCCCAGAATCATCTCTCTCCTACTATTGGGTGGGAGAGTTTGGAGTGGAGTTGGGACTGGAACAATCTGGTTAGATGGATGTGCTGGCTACAGTCTCTGGTTATTTTTATTTTGCTGAGAATAAGCGGGTTTTCCACCCTGATAGCCTTGATAGTTCTATCTAGGTTATGCACCTTGATTCCTCTTCAGATTGACTATCTCATTGGTAAAGCTCCTGAGGATGTTCTTGACTTCCTCCATTTCCATGAAATAATATGTCGAGGTTGTGGTAGGGGCAGTGTGAGCGGTGGTTCCTTGAGAGGATGGGTAGTTATATATGGATGCTGGAGCTTGGGTGGAATTTGAGGTTTACACCTGAGGAATATGGCATTTTTCTAGATATACTGGCAGATGGACCTTTCAGGGAAGCTTCCTGACATCAATCAAGTTATTCTTAGCCTGGACCGTAATGTCATGTGCTTGTGGTAAAGAATGCCCTCCTAGTGATTGAATCATTACAGAAATATCTAAGTTTAGAGCTTTTAAATAGAAAATAATAGCCTTACCTACAGGTGGTCTGGCCAGAATAGGAATATTTTTCCATGTCTTATGAAATATGGTTTTAAAATTAGTTATAAGCTCATGTGGGGATTTCTTGATGTTAATAAGCTATTGTAGGAGCGATGATCTATCCCCCTTCTTGCTGAATCTTCTGACAAATATATCTCCTAACTAAGCCCAAGTAGTAATAATGTTAGGGGTCAAGGACCGATACCAATCAAGAGCCTTTCCTTTTAAGGAGGCAGCGAATAACCTCAGGATAATGCCTTGTTATGTGATATAGTGTACTATGTATATTTCTGCGACATCTTAAAGATGCTCTTCTAGGGTCTTGAGATCTTCTATAATTAAGTTAGGTAACCCCTTTAGAGCATTTACTGGGATGGGATTCCATATTGCCAGATGAACGAGTAAGAGAGCAGACTCCCTTGATTCCATGAGATAAATTTCCTTGGTGGCAAAGGCAGTTGATGAGCCATTAAGATAGGTATGAGAACTCTAGTAGATTTTGAAAAGGGCCTACTAGGTGACGGTATTGATAAAGTCCAATTTGGAGGGGACAAAGACCTTTGGATCTGCCTTCCTCTTTTATTTCTTCCTGAGGACAACTGTAGATATTTGAATGCACCCTCTTCTCTTATTCTCGACCTTGTTTGAATTCTTCTCATGAGCTGGAGGAGATTGAATCCTTGATGCTGCTAAACCCATAGATATGGAGTCACCAGGTGTGTGAATATAAGGCCTCCAAAGATCAACACTTGCTACAAAACGTAACAATATTTGAAGTTTAAGCTTTTAATGTTGTCCCACTGGGCATGCTAGGAAAAATGTTGACAATTATCTTTGCAGATGAACCACCAAAGTTGTGGGATATCTTAGAGATGATGGGACTCGGCCCCTAAGATAACCTCCATATTTTATAGAAGTTGGATCTTCTCTGTTTACATGTTGAGGTAAGGGTTAGAGAGAAATAAAATAATAAATAATTCTAATCTAAGGCGATGTGCTGAGAATTACTTAAAAGACATGGGAATAGATACTAAAATATCTACTAAAATAGTCGAAGAACATCAGACATGATATACTATTTTAAGGATATCTTGAACTATCAAGGGTTGATAGGCATCAAAGCATAATCACAAGTAGATGACATATTCACATAGAAGATCTAAGGGCATATAACATGAGAAATACTTAAAAATTAATCTAAACTGCAAACAAGAAGAAATAGAGGAAACAAAATATTGAGAACTTAAGTGCACAAAACAAGAGCTCATATTTATAGAGAAGACAATACATAAGGCCAAGAATGGCATAAAATACAACCTCTTTTACAATAGGGCCTTATTAAGGCTCGTAAAACAACAAACTGAACCTAAATTTCCCTGTTGAAATCCTGGCGTTTCTTTCTGATATTCCTTCCTATATTCTACCATTTCCCAACCTTTTAATGGCATAAGAACATTCCTTTATAGATCCCCTCGGCTATTTCTCCAATGCCTGCAATCAGATCTCTCGAGTCTACATTTAGTTCTCACCTATAAAATCTTCGATCTTGGAGTTAAATCTCAACTGCCAGCTTTGGGGACCGAGACTACATTAATCCATCGAACCTCAAACATTTCACTTCTTTGATTGGTCCTTTTATCAGTAGTCACTTCCTTCCTTGCCATGTGGAGGTTAGGTGCTATTTTAGGTCCTTTCTCCTTTTCTTACCTTTAGACTTACACCTAGGTGACATGTGGAGCTCAGCGCATCCTTCTCATTCACTTTGATCCTCTCAGACTATTCGGGCTCCTTTGCTATGCTCTAGCCACACAGTCATTACTCGTTACTTGAGGGTCTCCAATCTTAGTTCCTTCTTCAAGATGCACCAAAGGGACATGTGGATGCCTTCCGCACTCAACTTCATACTTAGGAAAATTTAGGTCTTGACGAAAAGAAAGAAAAACAAAAGGCAACAAGGGCCGGGGTGACAAAATAACAGCCGTGGAAGAGCCGTGCACAATGTAGAAAATCTTCTACAATTCCCTTGCTTGAATTTTGTAATCAACCCCAAAAAGGCCGACTAAAAAATAGATAAGATGCTTAAACAAAAAGAAAGGTCCCAAAAAGTGTGACTAAAGTACAAATAGGATAGGGGCACCTAGAGGGGACTAGGGAGCTTGACACCAGCGTCCTGGTTGGGTGCTGGTGTCTAGGATGACAAATGTCGAAGAGTAAAAATGTAGACTGAGCAAGTAAGGGTGCAAGACTGAAAGGATCAATATAAAATAAAGAAATTTTTCCAAAGACATGGGTTAATTAGTACTTTGCTTACATAGGAATCATATGAACAGTAGTATGTAATCAGGGCTAAACTATTACCCAAAGTACATGATTTTGTGTCTACAATTTCCTATGCCACCTTGGGAAGTGTTACAACATCTACTCGATAATACATATATCTCTCTTCTTCCACCGCCTGAGTTAGAATCTAGTTTTCCTCAAGGAAAGAAATTTGATGAAATAACATATTGTGACTATCACATATGCAATAAGAACTATACAGATAGAGACTTTAAAATTAAACATGTAATTCAAGATCTAATTGATTCTGATACAATTGAATGGGATGAGCCTGCTACATCTGAACCTATGAAAGATAATGGTAAGATTAAAATATTCAATGACGCACTTCCTAAACATGAAAAAGTTACACATGAGGCCATTGCTAACCATACTTACAACATAGTTATGTCTTCTCAATTTCCCAATGCTCCTTTAAATGTTCTTGTTAGTACTAATACTACTTCACCACTGGTGATCACCTTTATTGATGCGGTCTTCCATGCTTCTTTGACATCTCCTAGACTTCAAGTTCTCGCATCTATTTCTTAGCTAGATCTCAATAATATAATGATCAATATTAATTTCAAGCATAACACATGTTCCCTTTCCCTCTTACATTTTATAGGCTTTCCATTGTCCCAAATAAAGTTTAAGTCACCTACATCCTATGGGCGTATAAATCTTCCCATCATAGTTGGGCCTCTCACTATTAGCATGTAATTTGTTGTAGAATCAAAAGTTAAGCATTGTGACATGGTATTAGGTTTTCCTTGGCTCTAAGCCACTAAGGTTATTCCATGTATTGTGTATCAATGTGTCAAATTCATACATGAACATTTGGTCATAACTATTCAAAGTATCCTACATAGGGCACCTTTACTTATTATTCCTCAAGCTTCGTAAGTCCCTACCACTAGTGCACCCTCTTCTCTAGTTAGCATCATACCTGATACACCTACCACTGAAGTCACTCATATAGCTAGAAATGATGGTCTTATGATCTTGCCACACACTCCTAGTACTAGTAAAACACTCTTAGTACTATTACCACACTCTTACTACTGGTTATTGGGCTTCATAGGTTTCTTGGAACTTCGATTCCTATCACTCACTCTTGGTGTATTTCTAGGTCTCATAACCCTTCACGTAGGAATATCCCATCACATAGAGTTCCTGGTACACATTACACCAAGCTAGGTGTTCTCATAGGTCTATTTCACCTTCTCTAAAACACAACTCTTTAGGACGCAACCTTCCTACACACACTATCCCACACATAGTCTCACATGACACTAGTCTCTTGACCAAAGATCACATGTTTCATTTTTTCACATTGGCATATAGTGGGCCTTCACTCAACGTACTCATTGGACTAATCATATGCTACTCACACACTAGGGGAATCCAATTTCCCCCCTCATTTCCTGATGACACACTCTATTTGTAGGTTCAAATTGACTATTGAGGGAGTATCTACATAACTAAACATCATTTTTCCTACACACACATCACACAATAAGGGGAAAACTCGCTTCCCCTCTCTAGTTACATAGTCTTTTTTCATGAAAAGCACTAAAAATCTAAATATTCCCTCGGGAGAATTCTTGGATCACCCTTCCTTCTATTTGGAGAATATGTTTTCATCTATGCCCTTAGGGGACCTAAATATCCAAACACAGTCATATATTCTAAAAATAACAAATATCCAAATATATACAAAACACCCAAAAATATCTCTATTTCTCTTGCTTGGTTGTTCTTATTATATGCTTATATTATTCATGTTACACTTTACTTATCATGTTTTCTTGATACATAGTATGTTATATATTTTTTCTATACACACGTGAGTTCATGCTGTATATTGATTTGAATGCAGGCTACACACAAATTGTCATCTAATGTAGGATGCTTGACACTGCTCTTTACTATTTCTTCGCAGCTACTAAGGGCGTCTATTTTTACATTTTCTCACAAACAGGTGTTATTATTCCATTGTTTACTATTTTACTTTCTCTTACCTAATTAAATAAATAAATACATCATGTCATACTATTTATTATTGTAAAAATATAATGGGTGCTTCATGTGTAGTATCTGTTTTGTAGGTTACTTCCAAATTGAGTTCATCTTCATCATATTTCTTATTTATTTCTTTACATATTTGCTCTGTGTTTTCACTTGTTTGTAGGTTGTGCCCTTTGTAATTTTTGTATTGCTTGTTGGCCTTGAGTACCTTGAGTGTGTTGTGATATCCTGAGTGGTATCCCATGTATATAACATATTATTTTCCATATTATTCTATTTGTGTGCCCTTGCATGTTATTTCTTACATTTACTGTGTTGTTTCTCTAAGTTACTACTAACACATTGCTAGTTTTTATACTATATTACTATGTATGTACCATGGTATACATCATGCACACTCCCCCTTCCCCCCATGGGAATCCTACAAAACATGTACACATCAAATACAAGTCCTCTTGTTTGGGCTACACTCACATTGCTCCATCTCACGCACCCCAAACAAGGGGGCACCCATCAAATGATATCTCACCCACATGGCAATACAAAACCAAGAAACAAAATGACACAATATAAAATGATACATTGGAGAGATTCATAAAATGGATCTGAAACAAACTTGGGTTAGAAAACACATAGGGACCAAAATTCTCAAAAAGACCATAGTGTATGTGCAAGTTAGCATTGCCCCAATAATTTTTCATCATTTGAAAATAAATTTGGTTCATGTTCATCTACAGTGGAACTTATCAATGGGTCTTGGGAAGTTTTGAGGTGAATTTTATCCTCATAGGCTTGACTTCCCATTGCACATATTTTTATGGAGGTATGCGAAGCAACTGGAACACTCCCCATACAACTATCTTCACCACGTGAGGTGCATTTGCACTTATTTTTATTCTCCTTAGCACATTCCACTTGGGGATTGATCACCCCTAACTCCTTCCAACCAACTCCAACAAAAATTTTAGTAAACCTCTATGACAATGGTAATGAGAGTATTCTCTCCCACTCTTTCACAAAATATCTAGGTGTACTCTTTCATTTGTTTTGATTTTCTATTTACATATTGCTATTTTCACACTAAGTTAAATTTTTTTATGTTAATTTCAATTTATTGTACTATGAAAATTGACTACACTTTTCTCTGTAGGTACTCATCTTGGCAAAACAAACACAACCAAAATTAAGAAAAAGTCCTAACATAAGCAAAAGGCACTCTAAGTAAAGGAAAAGTGTGTCTACACAATCAAATGAATTTTACTTTAAGCACACAATTTTCAATTTCATACTTAAAGGGGGACAAATGTAGACACTCTTTTTAGTAATTCATGTCTTGCAACAACACAAATTGTACAACACTCTTGTACTAGTCCACACTTGTTGAATTTAATTAATTATGTTATCCCTCGCTATATCTCACTCATTCCTGCTTACATACACAACCTATTTGTTTGTATAACAATTATATTAATCCATCAAATTAGGATATAGCCTCACATATTCCAATTCTAATTCCCATATCACTCACACATGCATCTAGGACTAAAGCACCTAGAAATGGCCATAACATCCATACGTTTTGGACCCACCTAACCGCTTTGGTCCCTTTCCTCCAACAATAATTTTCTTGATTTCAATCTCTTTGGTACACTTCTAGTCAACCTTTTCTAAGTTTTTTAGATCCATAACACATATATAATAAAGTTATTTATCTCTCATTGAGGAGGGCATTCTATCTACTTGAATCCTAGCATTCTAATGAGAAAACATTAATAACAATCACAAGTAAATCTACTCGAATACTCCCTCAAGATTCATATAATTTATATACTCATTCTAGGGTAGTCATCCACTCAGATCTGTAAGTACATAAGGCCCACTACCAAATTCAAGTCAAGCTACGGAAAGTATCAAGTACAATCCCATTGTTGTAAGGTCATGGTTATCAATTTGGTTGCATACATTATAGATATCACATGTTAGGTGAGAATGATGTGTGGTTTGATCCCTCTTTGGAGTAGTGGTGACATCAATGGTGAATAAGGTACCCATAACCCACCTAAAATTTATTTTTCAGGCCTCTCTCACTATTTAGGGTTTTAAAGATTGGATCAGTTGCACTGTGAGCATCATACAATATCAAAGGTCTGGGTTCTAGATAGAATTAAAATAAGAAGCAATGCATATGCATAGAAAATTACAAAAGATGAAAGTAAAGAGGGATAAGGGTGTATAAGAAGGGTCATATCTAGGTACGCTTTGGGCCGTAACAAACCCTTTGGTCTAGGTAGTTCTGTGAGGTACAGTTTTAAAAACGAATGATGCGACAACATAACTTATGGAGACCATAACTTTTGATTCGACTGTTGAATCATCTTGAAATTTTACAGGGTGGTAGATATACATTAGAAATAGGTTGATGTCAAACTTATAGGTAATATTATGTCAATTTCAGCACATTTTCAGGGCCGAATTCCGTCATCTAATGACCTAAAATTGGCTCCAAATGTTTTTTTCGCTTTTAAATAGGTCTTAGAAGTTTAATAAATTTTGTTGTGCTTGTTAGAATAAGTCAAAATTTTTCATGAGCCTTAATTTATGAAGGAATAATTGGCACATAACTTTTGGGGCCCATCTGAGTTGTTTTGCTAGTAGGTAATTTTTGGCATTTTAGGGTTTTTAGAGTAGAAGTGAAATAAAAGGAGGATTGTAATGATGTCAAAGTTTAGTATGGATTCCAGAATGATAAGAATGCTATTTTGAAACTTATGTGTTTTATTTGCAAAGCTGTTTATGTGTATTTTGAAGGTATTTCAACCTCTTGCAGTTGGATCCACATCAATGAAGCTGAGTCAAATCATTTCTAGCCATTTCCAATCATCAGATCAACCTAGATCAACACAAGAACCATACTATCAAATAAGTCCTCTTATTTCTATCATTTCTAGTACTTCAGTTCATTTATCTATTATTATCTATCTTATTTCATGTATTATCCTGATATTGTTGTAATCATCTTAGGAAACTAGTTGATTAAGATAATATTCAATCAGTTGTTATCCCCATAAATATTAAGAGTGATAAAGAAAGGATTCACATATAATTTTGATTCAATAAAGGAAGTCCCTAAATATACTTCTGAAGGTACCTCAACACTGTATTGATCTTCTTGTAGTGTCGTACTTTAAGCAAAACTGAATAATAATAATAAAAAATGATGATATAAATGTGTTTGGTAGAGGCATGGGCTAACTAGCGTGTGGTAGAATATGACAATGCATATGGGTCACCATAAAGGTCCTTTATGACCTGTCACATTCCTTCCATAATAATCCAACCGCCTTGTTTAAGACTCAGAAGCTTAAACCATGCTAAAAAAATAAAACCCAAATAACGTTAGAGTTTAGCAATAATGGATAGTTGCAGCGAGGGCAATGGGAGATAGAGATTGGAGGTTGATGTAATCAATTGTGGCTCTGTCCCAATGTTTGACCTATGAAAGAACATAAAATATTATCGCGGGATAATATTTTAGGCACGATAGTTTAAAAGATTTGGGTTTCCTCATAGGATGGTCACATTATTTCACCTGTGCAAAAACAACTTTCCAACCTGATCAGTTTACACTATCCACCCATTCCCAACCTGTCCCATAATAAGAGCCCTAGAGCAGGGTATGAATGTGCATCAAAGCATAAAAGATAGAGTAATTTTATCAATTTTTGTAGTTGCAAATGCTATGTCAGACGTGTATGCAAAATGAGGGACCTTACACAAGGCGGGTGAACTGTTTAACAAAATGTCTTTAAAAAAGGATTTGTATCTGTATTTTGAAACATGTTTCTATTATCTCTGAGAGGAAACCAGATTGCTACCTACCACTATTGTTTTTTTGGTATGCAGAGGATGAAGAAGACAGAGGATTAGGATGCACTCACTCAGGACTTGTTCTTTTCACTCTTCCTCTAAATGGAATCCTCTGCTTGTTTATGTGTTTTTATGGAATGTGTTAGCTTTGGAAAGGCATGCATAAAAAAATGTGAGAGATTGGAATAGGGTGTGGACATCTATCCCAACATAATGAAGGAGGGACATGATTTTTTCAGATGTTGTAGTTTCGATGGCCTTATTGAGGTATTATCCTATTTCTGGCCTTGATACCTATAGTCAGATTTTCATGGTCTTCTAGAAGCCTATCTCGTTGTTTTGTCTCCCTTACCTCAAGATATGTGTTCATGGTTTGAGATTTTTCCTCTACCTCAGCATATTGAATTAAGAGAGATTAGGTTTTGTATTACATTGAGCTAACCCTGATTTGGGCAGAACTCCGTTGGCCATACATTTTGTTGGTGAAGGATTTGGCGTGCTTGTGCTAAACTCGGTATATGACTCAGCTAGTCATTGTATTTTTTTATTCCAAGCTCTCCATTGTGTTTTAACTTACTGGGGGATTAGCTTGAATCGATCATATATGGATTAAACACCTAATGACTCTTATTAGCTTAACTAAGTTGATTTGAAATCTTGACATATGGGTTTAATGAGAATTTCTGGTCATGTTAAGCCTGAGCTACACATGGATGGATCTTTGTATTATACACAAGTCTCTAGAAACTACAACCAACTCATTGAAAACCAAAAAATGCTTATCTTCTATCGTAGATCAATTCTAGGCATGGTTAAGCTCTCCTTATCTTTCATAATTCTCGTACTTTAGTTTTCCTTTTGCAATGAAATATAATTTTAAAATCTTAGGATTATCATAATATTTAATTGTTTTATATTAACTTGTTACAAAACAATAAAATGTCGTATTGTAACTCATGCAATCAAAATAACCATTTTGTAGTAAACCATGAACTTCAACCCTCATTTTGAGGTGATTTAGATAACTTCATGACTAAACTAGATCACTACAATATTGTTTTATTGACAAGTTGAAGTTGACTTCCCGGTAAATATGTTGACCATATCCTGGTTTAAATAGATAAATTGCGACTTCCAAAGACTCGCAAAGTAACCTTCGTAACTCTGGAAAGGGGAAATTAATCTTATTTCATGTACCTTGTTATGTGAGGTGTCACTTCAATCTTTGGATCGACCCCGAATGAACATTTGTGACCTTTTTTATGCCCTTATAGGAGCCTTGTTACACTATTTTGTAGTGGTAGGAAGCTGCTAAATCTAAAAAGTTGGCTTTCATTTTGAACCGCCATTGGAAACCTGGATAGAGAAATTATCATCTGTCTTCACAAACCTCTAGTTTTTTACTAGACAATTGCTTGGAACCTTCAATTTGACAAAAAAACACTTTTCTTGATAGTTCGGAAAAGTCATTTTGTAGGCTTCCGGTTGCAGTCGATTAGGTCAAACTCGACCGATTACGAATGGTGGCTCCAGAAAACCTATCGCCATTTGAAAATTGTTTGCTTTTTCTCAATCCCATCGACTTTGGTAAATTCTCCATTTATAGGGGAGCTTGTAGGAAGTTTCTCATTTCATATTCATCCATTGAATGTCAGTTTTGGATGTGGTTTTTTGAGCCCTCGAGATAAATTTTGATCTTTTACAACTAGGCCAACTACGACCAATTGCCTCAAAAAAATAACCACCTTTTGTAAATTGTTTGCTAGTTTTGAATTTTGTCAGTTCTTGTGAATTCTTGGGGTATAGGAGGACACATAGAAACTTACTCGTGGTGTGTTTACTCATCAGAAGATAACATTTGAAAGTGGTTTCTTCACCTCTGAGTCTAAATCAAATGTTTTTGCAGCTAGTAGGAAAACGTAAAGGAAAGTTGTAGGAACCCTGCCGGGTTAGCAAACCATCTTGGAAAATTGTTGACACTTGTGAAATTCTATTGTGTGAAATTGAACGTTTGGAAAAATAGTTTTTCTCTCTCCTTCCTTTCTCCTTCTCTCTCATTGGTTATGAAATGAAGTGAAATGAATACATGTCTATAAAACTTTTGTTTTGAATTCAAATTATAATCATGATTATATGTAAAGGGGAACCTGAAAAACATTAATTATGTTAGACTAGGATGGATTTCATGCCACTGATTTATTGTTGATTTCATACCCACATGGTTTTGCAGGATGCAAGAAGGATGGTGAAAAGGCGATGTGAAATTCATTTTCTATTATTGTAATTTATATAGGTCATTCTAAAATGATTATATGTATAATGTAGTCCCATGTTACAGAAAATTTATATTTGAAATTTACTAACATGTATGAGATCCTAGTTTTAGGGATACTTTAGGAAATGTGCATTTAATCATAAGTTAAATTTTATTCATAATTGCGTATGGTACAAGGTTTGATATAT